>OZ020193.1:22758994-23338007 GCA_963971165.1 Philopedon plagiatum | reverse complement strand
GGCCGGTTTCAAGCTAACAAAAATCTACTTTATAGGAAATCCCGTCAATAAAAACCCTTAGATAATGGACACCCTTATAAAACAGCCACTGCCAGACGTACCTCAATTTTTATAACCTATTTCTAGGTAAATCAACCTTTTCATATTGGCCGGAATTTCTTTGGCCTAATTTGTATTTTATTATTTTATGATTACATTCTGCAAACTTTAAGGGTGGAAATACCCAACAATATTATTTTTTACCTGGTTCAAATAGCATTAGTGGTTATAGGGTGATTATCTTCACATTATATTTTAGTTGTGTCTTAGATCGATAAGAGTAAAGTCTTTAAACAAAATTAAAAAACCTAAAGCAAACAAAAATTGAAATATATTTTAAAAATTCTTAAAACACATAAAATGCATGCTTAAAATTAAATTTGTTATGCAATACATCTTGTATCCAAAAATAAATGTTGTAACTACATATATGTACCTATACTATTAACACTTATGCACAAATTATGGACTTAGATTTAGATAATGTTTTTGGTAGGTATATATTTTCTAAAAACGTTTGTTCGCTATTTGTACGTGAATATGCACCTAATTAAATAAAAAACAAATCTCCAAATGAACTTTTATTTTAGTTATAATTAAACTGTGATATGTAAATGTTATTAGGCTTTAGAAACCCCTCTGAGTAAATGTTTACTTTTTTGTACAAATAATAACTGTTACCTGGCAATACTGGCCACCCTTCTATAAAGGCCAATTATTCTTAATTTTATGGTGGCCCTTATAGACAAGGTTTACTGTATATTCAACAACTCCTCAATGGAAGAACTATCTTTTAACAACTTCATTCTTTTTCAGATGCTGGCCATGCTGCTGCATTCCATATTGTATGGATTCTTGTCAAAGCAAGAAACATTTCTGCCCCAACTGCAGAGCCTATTTGGGAACCTACTCGGACTAAAATTCATTGTGGTTTAAGAAAATGTTAAATATAATAGCTGTAAAAATAGGTTCCAAAAATTATTGTAATAAAGACTGTTTATTAAAATTTTTTAACAGTAAAGAACGACGTTGTGGAGAAAATATAGACAACAAAAAATGTTTTAAACTAGAATTTATTAGATATTTTTCTTGTTACACAACGTCATTTCTGAGTTAAGTTAAAATGAAAATTATCGCTTTGCTTTAAAATGAATTGCTTTGGAACATATTTAGTACTACCCTATTGTGAACTATTTTATAGAAAAATATATATTTTCCTGCTTCTGGTGCTCATATGTCGAGAAGCAAAAGAAATATGTTGACCAAAAAATATGCTTAAAATATTATGTCTTAACTTATTTACTAACTTAAAAAAGCATTTGGAAAACTTCTAGCAATACCTGAGGAAAAATGGGTTTCAAATAGAGAGATGCGACGAATATTTTCAAAGAAAAGTTCTTAAGAACCGGATATTAGCTTTTTTTAAAAGGTTTTCAGCATTTTTTCAGTAAAAACTATAGTTAATTTTACCACCATTTCAAAAAATGGACTTAGCGTAATAGAGAAGTGCCCTTTATTTTTAAGTAGAAACAGCTGCATACCCTTCTGTCACTAGAAATAGACAAAATAAAAGCGATTTTTTACCTAATCGAATATTTTTCTAAATACACTTAGCAAACGGATATGTGGATCTTAAAAATAAATAGAACTTTGCTCTTAAGGTATGTAGGTCTGCTCTTTAAAGCTGTAACAAAATTTTTACACCATATTATTCGCCGTTTTGAAAGAATGTTGAAAAACTGTCAGCGCAAAACACCAAATACTGTCTTAATTTTTTAAATATTTGTTTGCTTATTATTTGCATTGCACTCATTACTCCAATTGCCTAGATACTTGTTAGAATGTAAGTTAGTAGGTAATTCAAGTTTACTAATTCTTATAATAACTGTTAACGTTGTTTTCTTCTTGTCACTAGAAGTCAAACTTGCTCCGTCATGATGGGTGCTGCTGTTTTTTACTCTCAAACTGTTAAACACCACAAGTGCAATTTTTCTAGCTCAGGTAAAGGAAGGGAAAGGGCTGAACCCTGATCACTCAAAATTGGTGACAGAGCAAGAGAGCCAACCATTCTTACGGCCTTTTATCTAGTACTTTAAAAGGACTGCAATAAGATAGTTTTGAGTGGTCAAATACAAGGTTAAATCGTCGCATCTCTCGTTTTTAAATCTAATTTTTTAGGCTTTGTTTAAAAGAAAAGTTTAATAAGCATTGCAGGCCCATAAAGGGTTCAGAGGTACAGGAAAGGTATCTTGTTACGTTTTAAAAAAGAGTAGAAAATGGCTTATTACGTTTTCTCTGTACTTATATTCCATACACATTAGATATCAAAGGTATCTTATTTTAGGGGGCATATGGTCCATAAAAAAGCATTGGGGCTATATTATGAGCTCTCGATATATATGTAGGTATAAAGGTTTATTAGTACCTACTTATGTATCATTAAAATACAAAATTACTTTGATTTTCCTTCCAATTTTCCATAATATTTAAGTTTGACCATCTAAAGGATTCACATTTGGTTTGTCGTTAAAGCAGTTTGTACCAGAAAATTATATTTTTTTAATTTGGTTTATAAAGTTATAATTTCTGGATATTTTCTTCTCCTTCATATCTTCCTCACACGTATGGCAGCTTTGTGAGATATAATCAGTTATTATACCAAAATTTTACAATGTATAGTTTAATGAAAGCCAGATAATCTTATGAAATTGTTTATTTTGCTATATTTAAAATGTTTGTTTAATTTTAACATTAGGTATATAACAAAATAATCTACTTTGTTACATAATTTTATTGCCATTATCTGTATCCTAAAATAATTAGCCACTAATGAGTATGATAAATCAAAATGTAGTGCCTTATTATTCCAGGAAAGTGATAGATAATTTTATAGTTCCAAAGGCCCAAACGCACATTATTATAAATTTGATATATTTTATGTAATTTAAATAAATTTTATATACATTTTTTTTGAGTTACTGAATAACTAGTAATATTGTTATTATTTCAATGATTTCAATGATAATATGATATAATAAAATCTTTCCTTTAGTTGTTTTTTTTCTTCCTTTAATACAATAGAAGCTATTTAACTAATAAGCCTATTATTTGTAAATTTCTGCTAGATGGCGACACTGCATTGTTACTAAAAATATATTTAAGGCCGTTTTAATAAAGTTTCTGGTCGCTCTAGTGTCTAATAGTTGGCTCTTAAGTTGAGAGGAAATGCTGGGTTGAGGTACTTTGGGCGCCAAGCCTCCCCTCAGCGCCACCTCGGTGTGTTTTGAGATAGACCCCCATCGCCTCTTAGTGCACCGTTCTTAGCATGACTTCCTTTGAGTGACATGTCTTCACGCGGCGCAAGGTTAAAACCAGGGCTTGCTTTATCATTATTTGTCTCGTCATGATTTTCTAGCCGCGCCGCACCTGGTTCGATTCCGGCGTTGTTCCATAAAAAAAAGTACAGGTCAGGGTGTTTGTGATTGTCAGTATGAATGAAGGGTGTGCATGGTGTATGCATGTTGAATGAAGGAAAGTGGTAGAGGAATTATTCCTCGACCGAGAATGTACCACCCGACGCACCTTCTTGAAGCGCTGGTGAAATCCTTAGGGATGTTTCCAGCACTGGGTGTCTGAATCGGTTGTGCGATATACAACTCACGGTACCTTAGTACTTTGGCTTGCTGCCTTCGTGGGTTGTAAGAAGATAAAAACCCATATAACATATTTCTCATCATGTTCGAAGCATATGCTGTCAACATTCGCTGAAATATAATTTTTCTTAGTATATGCATAGCACAAGCAAAGAATGTACCGTAAAAAAACATTTGAAGACGCTTGTTTTGGAATATATTTTACTTTAAAGAATATTCTCGAAACGAATATGCTTAGCATATTCGTGGATATATAGGTACCCTTAGAACATTCTAAAAAGTTTGTGATTGGAACATACTTTAAAGAATATTCTTTAAAAGTGTATGCTTAGGATGTTCGTCCGTATAATAATCTTACAACATAAGAAAAAGGTTAAGCTTTTTAAAGAATATTCTTTAAAAGTATGAGGTAGACTGATATTCTTAGTACATTCGTCAAATCATATACCTAGGTAGGTACTTATAATTGTAAATTATATGAAAAAAAATATTTTTGAACCATGTTTTATGTTTTGTTCTATCCGATCAAATCTGCATTTTTTAGAAAATTTTGGGTTTTCACTCGTTTAACATCGGGATACGATCTTTTTTTCCATGGAAGGATCCATCGATATGGCATCAGAAGATTTCTGGCATTATTTTGTGACCGTAATCCATGAGTTGAACAGTGACAAACAAAAATCGCAGATTAATCTATGAAAAAGAAACACGCCAAAATATAGGGCTGTTCTTTTGGTTCAACTGCTCTCGTTGCTGTGCTCGTTGCTCTAAATCAGGGAATTAATGCTCTAAATTCCATTTTGGGGCTTATTCAAGAATTTCCTTATAAGGTGAAGTGGGGTAAGTGCGTAACTGGGGCAAGTGCATTTAGCTATTAAATTTACTAATATATTTCTAAAATTGCAGTTTTTCACATGTCGAAATCTACTAGAAGATACATTAGGCATTTGTAACACAGATGGGGTAGTAAGATATATAGTGGGCGTCTTTTAACCAACAGTCGAAAACAGTGTTACAACTGTGATCAACGTTAAAGTTGTATGTGTTGCATTGACACGTTTATAGTTATAATAATTTGGTGTTGTGAGATATAACTATTGGTAAGTATGTAAAAATAGAGCTTAACGCCTATCTTAAACAAACAAACATTTACTTTTATCCCCTGGTTTACCTTAAAATCACTACTTTGCTCTTGCCCCGTTGATATCACCATCCGGGGCAAGAGCAGACCAAATGGGCGGGAAAGTGCGTATTGGTCTGCACTTGCCCCATACGTCGCTTTCTTATTACACTTGTGCATCAAACCCAAAAGGGTCTCCGGTGGCCGAGTTTGTACGGCGCCAGCTTTGCAACCAAGAGGCGCGGGTTCGAATCCCGGTTCGACCATAGATATTTTGTGATTGTTGTTGGAAGGTGGTAGAGGAATTCTTCCTCGACCGAGGTGGTACCACCCCACACATCCTCTTAAAGGGCTGGTGAAATCCCTACGGAAGTTTCCAGCTCTGGATGTGTAAGTCGATTCCTCAGTACACCCACGGTACATAATACTTAGACTTCGGTCTTCGTGGGCTGTTAGAAGATAAAAAAATCCCAACAACCTAAGCAACGAATGAAGAAAGAGAAAATCAGCAAAGAAAAAGGTAAAACAAAAAAATCAAAGTCAAAAAAAAATGAAGAAATCCAATATCATGAATTTAAACTCCGATGATTTTTCCTCGGGCAGTGATATTCCTTTAAAGGAAATTGCCACTTCCTCCAATGATGGCAATTTGTGTTCTATTTGATTATTACCTTGAAAAGAAAAAATTGATTCGGTGTGTAAGTTGTATGCGGTGGATGTGCGGTATATGTAATAAGGGCTCGCAGAATCCTCAGTACGAGTGCCAACGTTGTGAAGATGAATAAAAATACAGAAGTCAGTATCCTAAGTACTTATAAGTATTTGTGTTTATTTAAAAAAATGTTTAAGTTAAAATATGTAACTAACTTATTTTATATTCGTCTGTATTTTTTTATGTTTATTCCATAGACTTTAAAAAAACTAAATGTTAATGGTTTATTTACATTTATATTTTATTTTATTTTAGTGCCTAGATGTTGTAATGTCAATTTTAATTTTTAATAATAACTTATTAAAGTTTAGGTTTGAGTATAAAATATATTATTTATATATTTTGATATTTGCGATGATTTTAATCAACCAAACCATTTATAAAAATTTCACCAAAGAAATGCTTGCATTTTGGGAAACATATAACTCTAAAACTAAAAAAGATAATTAAATGCGACAAAAAATATTTTAAAATAGATATTCTAAGAACTACGGTCATACCCCGCATAATATTCCATACGTTTTTAATATGATTTAAACTGACTGGTACGCTCTTACCCCGTTATGGTGGGAAAGTGCGGACCATTGACCAGGCAGTAATATTTTTGTTATTTTTTAAATATAGAACTAAAAATGGGGACAATGCCACTAAATTTTTCAAAATAATACTTGTACGGTACTGTCTACAATAAAGATATTATGTATTTTATTATGGATTGAAAATATATACGTTTAAAGTCCAACTTTACAAAAAGTAGCCTGCACTTACCCCACTTCACCTTATGAAATAAAAATGCGCATGCTTCATGTCATTTAAATCATTTTATGTTTCAGCTCTATTAAGGTGCGATTTCCTCGGGGCGACTATGATAGGCGTTCGTGGCTCGGCGATGATCGTGAACCACTGCTCAATGGCAAATCAATGTAATCGTCTCCCTCCAGGGGGCTATGTTGAGCTACTTTGCCATTAGCAGTTACCTGGTAAATACCGAAATGATTTAATAAAGAGAAACCGGTGGCTGGATCCGTATTTGTGTGATGATTGGCATTTAATTGAGAACTAGCAAGTATCATCTGCTTTAACAACATATTGGGTCAATATTTTTAGTATATCCGGTAGATTTTCGATTGCAACATACAGTCTTAATTCACTGTTGACTAACTCAGTAAACACAATGTGGCTTCTCGAGAAGCGAACAGAAACCGCATTGACGAAAGCCGCGTCCGGCCCGAAACACGGCAAACCCCAGCGGATTGTAGACCGGGCATGTCCTCTTCTTTGCCGCGGCGCGCGGCGGCCCAAGGAATATAATGCCGCACATGAGCCATGAGCGGCATTACAGTACAGGCCCAGATAAAACCAGACCAGATGCGTAAGACTCTCAAATATCGTGTTCACTCTCAATGACCTTGAGGCGCTTCACTTAGGCTGCCTGCACCATCGCTTTGCGATAGTGCAGGCGTCTGTACTATACGGCAGTTACGTTACATTTGAAGAAGACACGGCAGTGGCTGTGATGCTGTGATTTAAATTTATAACCTCGGTCTCCGTACTAGAGGCCAGACCGGGCTGGCGGACCGTACAGGCGACATTGGAGCTTTCGCATCTGGTCTGGTTTTATCTGGGGTACAGGGCGCAGTACCGTTGGGGATTCGCTGTCCGTCCACTGGTGGATTAGCCAAGTACAGGGTGTCCGGATTTCGTTGTATTTGCGGGTTATCTCAGTTATTAGGTTTGCTTAGGTTGCGAAGGTTGCGGTTTGCACGTCATGGGGCTACTTTTTTGTGAATCGGAAAATGCCACAAACAGAACTTTCATAGCTTTCTTTGTTTTCGAGCAGGGTGATTTTGAAAATTTTCCCTTTTTGAGCACCCCTTGTATCTCGGCTATGCCGCATCATATCAAAATAGTAAAAACTGGCTTTTATGCAAAATCTTACGTAGAATACGATGACGTAGGTAGTTGGTTTTTTTCTAGATATTATAATTTTCGAGTAATGGTATAAAGTTGTAGTTTTTTAAATGGGACACCCTGTATATTTATACATCGTTACATTCCGCTTATCGGGGGCTTTTTGAAAATATATAACACATGATATTTATTTTTTCATTGAAGCCGTTAAATCACAATTTTAATAAAAATGTCAATATTTTATAGTAGGCCATGAAGTAAAACGTATACCTACACATTACAGAGATTGTTCGCATTGATTTCCGTTATTCTGAACACAATATTGTCACATTTTTTATTCTTCCTAAAGCAATTAAAAGAATAACTGGCCGTGCTTGCAAATTTCTGAATTCCATTTCAGTAGCATTACGCAATGCTTCTATCGTTTGATGCCGGGTATGAAATATTTTATTTTCCAAAGAACCCCACAAAAAAAGTCGAGGGCTGACAAATCAGGTGACCTGTGAGGCCATCTTATTGTGCGAATCCAGTGACCAGGAAACTGAAAAAATATATAAAAATATTTAAAAAAAATTTCAAAATTTTTAAACGTCTCGCTTGCAGCCATATTAATATAATGAGTACCAACAAATATAACAAACTATAAGTTAAGTAATAAACGATATTACAAAAATTAATTGGCAATAATAAAAAAACTGACGATAACATCAAATTGTTAAAATGGATGATATCAACAACTTAACATACAAGATTTCTAAAATGTGTGTCAATTGTTTTGTAAGCCAAAGCCTACTATATAAAATTGACATTTTTATTAAAATTGTGATTTAACGGCTTCAGTGAAAAAATAAATATCATGTGTTATATATTTTCAAAAAGCCCTCGATAAGCGGAATGTAACGATGTATAAATATACAGGGTGTCCCATTTAAAAAACTACAACTTTATACCATTACTCAAAAATTATAATATTTAGAAAAAAACTAACTACGTCATCGTATTCTACGTAACATTCTGCATAAAGGCCAGTTTTTCCTATTTTGATACGATGGGGCATAGCCGAGATACAAGGGATGCTCAAAAAGTGAAAATTTTCAAAATCACCCTGTAGCTCGAAAACAAAGAAAGCTATGAAAATTCTGTTTATGGCATTTTTCGTTTCACAAAAAAGTAGCGCCATGACGTGCAAACCGCTACGTCCTATCTCTACTAATAACTGAGATAACCCGCAAATACAACGAAATCCGGACACCCTTCTGACCCACGGCTAGACCGGCCAGGTGCAGTAATGCGTAGTTTTAATACAAATTTAAGATGGTCCGCGTTGAGCATTTTAGAAAGACTTTCATAGCAAAATTCTAGACAAGACATTTTAAATATGAATTTAAAATATTTGTCCCTAAACTTGGGGTATGCCTAACGTGACCATGCAGACGTCTCTTTTTGAAGGGGACTGTTCCGTTGTCTCCAAGAAAAACTTCGGGACGCCAAAATGTCCCTAAACTCCCGTTTTCAGAAGGTTTGCAAAGGCGACATCAATTTGAAAGCATCATTTTAAACTAGTTTATAACTTTTCTAGTTCGGAAAGTAGTAAAATGGCAAAAGATAAGGAAAAAAAGATTAAACTATAATAATCATAAAGTAGTGGACAAACTGATTTAAAAACATATTTACATACAAAACAAGGAACAATAAAAAATGAGATCGTCACTGAAAATGCTACAATACACATTACAAAAAAATATATAGGCGAATAACTGAACAACACACAAAAAAAGCACCAAACAACACGTCTATACGCGATCACAAAAAGTGACGAATCTTTGTTGTCGAGTCGCACTTGCCACTCGGAAATTTACTATCTATCACACATTGGAATTCAAAAATTCGTCTATGCTATAAAATGCCTGTCCCAGCAGATAACTCTTTACTGTTCTAGCAAACGAGTTTTCATCTTTATTTCTTATATGTACAGGGAGCCTATTAAAAAATCTAGGTCCATAATAATTTGTGCTAATGAATGATTTAGACAGTCTTAGATAATAAAAATCACAATTAAACCTGGTATCATGGCCATGACGGTCATTGCGGAGGCTATAGTCGTTGATATTTCTTTTAATGTAATTAAGACATGCCATAATATACAGAGTAGGCAAGGTCATTATCTCAAGCTGAACAAATTGTTGCCTGACCTCCGCTCTAAAATCCAACCCAGTCAACACTCGGAGAGCTCGCCTCTGGGGTTTAAAAATTGTAGTTGCCTGGGCAGCATGACCCCAGACTAACAGGGCATAGTTACAGTGAGACTGGAATAAAGCATGAAAGGCCATTAATAACACCTTTCCCTCAACCGTTTTTTAAAGGTTTTTTAGGAGAAATATTGTACTAGATAGTCTGCTAGCTAACTGGTCTATATGGTTATTAAAGATAAGAGCTCCATCGAGATGAACTCCCAACAAGCTAACCGTGTCCGTTGACAGCAAGTCCCCCGCGCCCCCATCCCGACCCACTTCTCTAAGAGTAAAACATATTTTCTCCGTTTTATTAATATTTAACGATAGTTTGTTGGCACTGAACCACTCCTCCAGTCTGTGAATGGCGTCCCGCATTTGTATAGACAGAGAATCCAGACTCTTACTCTTCATAAGTGCTGTTGTATCATCAGCAAAAATTACAAGTTTATCATCCGTGGACATTCCTATGTCCTTGATATAAATGAGGAACAGCAGGGGACCCAATATGGACCCCTGTGGCACCCCATGCCTCACCGGCAAAGACTCAGAGAGCCCCCCCCCCCCCCCAGCGAAGGTCCGCTTCACCCTGTCTGTCAGATAACTACAAAGAAATCTCACACTCCGATCACTCAGTCCGTAATACTTAAGTTTCAGAAGGATCGTGTAATGGCATATACAGTCAAAAGCCTTAGAGAGGTCACGCAAGACCGCCCCCACGTGCTGACCCTCCTCAAAGCCCCCAACTACATACTCCAATATAGTGAGTAGAGCACTCGTCGTTGACTTAGTTTTCCTAAAACGGATCTGGTTAGTAGCAAATAGATTGATATTTTCAAGATAGGCATATAGTTGAGCCTTCAAGAGATGTTCGAAGACCTTAGACAGGGCAGGCACAAGAGTAATTAGCCTATAGTTATTCATGTCGTCAGTGTCACACTTCTTGTGAATTGGGACTACCTTGGATATTTTGAATGCATCGGATAGGTACGCTCCTTTATACATGAATTTATTAGGTGTGTTAGTGTACTAATTAAGATATTTTTCAGTCTCTTCAAAAGGGTTGTGCTATAGCCATAGATATATTTACTAGTTTTTTTGTTTTATGCCATTTATTGCATCTCTAACTTCGATGAAAGTAACCTCTCTAAAAGAAAAGCCATCATTTGGTATGTGAAGCTTAGAAGTAAGAGACTGAAGGTACTGTTCAGGTTTTATCTGTATACCTGAGGCATGCTTTGAGTAATTCGATTGGCAATATTAGCAAAGTCTTCTGCATCCAGATTAGTTGAAATTTGTCTTTTTTTACCCCCCTACTATCGTTTGTTATTTGCCATGCTGCCCTCATCCGATTTTGGGCGTTTTCGATAAAATCCGAGTTTGCAGTGACTTTGACATCATTTACGGCCTTTCTATAGCTCCGTCTAAATTGATTTTTAATTTCGACTATCTCGGGCAGTTCTGAGATTCTGCAGAGATCATTTAAAAATTTTAGGCGTTCCCTCATTTCACCCAGCGCTGGAGTGTACCACCTTACATTTTTACCTGCATTGAAAGACATTTTTTTAAGAGGAAAGCAAAGGTTGTAGTTTTGAGAAAGGAAGTTCATAAATATATCGCATTTCTCAGAATCTGGTAGATACTGGTAATAATAAGATTCTAATTAACTCTAAAATAACGTTATTACATTAGCATTAACTTAACATGTATTATCATCATTAATGAGTTGTAAACATGGTTGAGTCCAGGGGCGTCTGTGCACTATTTGGAAATAAAATTAGGATCCGAATTGAAAATAAAATACAAATATTTATTTACCTACATTCTGTAATTTGAAAACTTGATCGCAGTTTGAACACCAGGGTCATCTTGTAAAGTTTGTATTTACATTATCAAGACCATGTGCAACGAGTCAGGAAGTGACAGATAACTATGTTGCAAACTGTTAATAGTGTCTACTAATACACGATAATTTGTCTGCTTCGATTTTGGGGTTATTAATGTGCTGTTGATATTTTTTAATGCAGATGGCAATTTTTGGGGCCGAAATGAGAAACTACAGATTTAACAGCGTGAAAATGTTGCTTGTAAAAAAATGCAGCTATTGTATTTCTGAATTATGTAAGCAAAATTCGTAAAATATATTTCTACTTTTTATTGACAGCAAGTACTGGTTTTGACAACAACAACAATAACAACAATGAATGTACTCGTAAATACCGGGTTTCTCGAAATACGGAATATTACTCAGGATACCAGAACATCTTCCCTCTTTAATTGGAACATAATAGGTAATCTTCAAACTTCTTTGGTCTTTTGGCAATTCTTTTGTTGTCTCTCTCAATCACAACAATTTCTTTCCTTACGTTCTCGTCTGGCTTATTGGCATCTTCAGTGGCTGCATCTATGTTAGTTACTTCTGACTCTTGCGATGATTCCATGGATGTGCTGTCAACTCCAGCGGAATTTAGTTGAGGATTAGAGGGTTCTGACTCGAAATACTTTTCTTGTACGAAATCATCACTTGACCCATTGTTACTACTATAACCACTGCCAAGTGATTCGCTCTCTTCATTATGACATGTCACTGTCACACTTTCTCCTTCGTCCGTAGTATTGAAAATAACCTCATTAAACAAAGGAACTTCTAAATTTTCAGAATTATTTTTTCGTATGTGATCTATGTGCCTTCTCATTTTCCGCCCATCATCAACTATCACTTCATACGACATTAGCCCAATTTTTTTACAAATTCTTCCAGATTTCTGCTGCGGATCGTATGTGGGTACATACTCAGACTAAAATTCATTGTAGTTTAAGAAAATATTACACTATAATATAATAAACTGTAATATATGTAACTATAATAGCTGTAAAAATAGGTTTTACAAATTGTGATAGACTGTAGATTTGAATTTTTCCTGTAAAGAGCGACGCAGTGGAGAAAATATAGACAAAAAAAATGTTTTAACCGACAATTTATTGGATATTTTTCTTGTTACACAACGTCATTTCTGAGATATGTTGAAATGGAAATTATCACTTTGCCTCAAAACGGATTGCTTTGGAACCTATTTAGTACTACCTAATTATGAACTATTGGATGGTTCATAATTAGGTAGGTTCTCCTATGTGGGGAACGAAAAGAAATATTTTGACCAAAAAATATGCTTAAAATAATTATTTTTTCAAGGTTTTCAACATTTTTTCAGTCAAAAAAATGAAACTATAATATAACTATTTGATAACATTTTAAAAAGTAGACCCCGCGTAATAGAGAAGTACCGCTCATTTCTAAGTAGCCAGCTGCATACCCTTCTTTCACCAAAAATAGACAAAATAAAATCGATTAATCACATATTTTTCTAAATATATTTGGCCCTAATTAAAAAATTAATAAAACTTTGTTCTTAAATGTCTGCTCTTTAAAGGTGTAACAAATTTTTACACCATTTTATCAGCTGTATTGTTGAAAAACTATCAGTGCACAACACCAAATACCTGGCCCTCAAATTGATTATATTTGTTTGCTTATTATTTGCTTTGCTTTGCGTCATGAATGTCATTATCGGTGCTACTGTTTCCTTTTACTCCCAAATTGCCATAAACACAGTGCTGCAAGCGGAATTTTTCTAGCTAAGGAGAGGAAACAGAAATGGCTGAACGCTGATCATTCAAATTGGTGACAGAGGGGGAGCAAGGGTTAAAAATTGCTGTCCCCTACCCTATATCAGTCCCAGCTTCCGGCTTTTCTCCAGCATTTGAAAAGGACTGCATTATGATGTTTTTTAGTAGTCAGATGTGAAGTTAAATCACTCTACAACGCATCTCCTATTTTAACTCTACTTTTTTAGGCTATTTTAAAAAGAAAATGTTAATATGCATTACAGGCACAAAAAGGGTTCAGAGGTAGAACAGGAATTGTATTGTTCCGTTTTAAACAAGAGTAGAAAACACCTTATTACGTTTTCTGTTTACTCTTATACAGGCGCAGCCCGTGAAATTTTTGATGTGTCGTATCTCAGTTCCTACGCATGGGACCCACACCAAATTATAGGATTTTCTATTGGGTATTCTAGAAACATTTTCGTAAAAAAATATTTAATTTTAAAATTTGCGAAAAAAAGTTAATTTTTTGGGCCGCGTCACCTGGGATCTGAGAAAGTTCTGAAGAAAATTTTACTTCCAAGGTTTTTTCATAAATTTTATCAGATTTTATTGGCGAAATTCAAATTTCATGGAATTATCTCTAATATCTTCAAATTAATTAGTTTTTATAATTTTTACCCTCAAATATTTTGTCTAAGAAATAATTTAAAATGTCATTTCTTTAAGGAAAATTAGAATATTTTCACGAAATTTGGAATTTGTCGATAAAATTTGATATACTTAATGAAAAAATATGCTGAGTAAAATTTTCTTCAGAGCTTTCTCAGATCTCAGGTGACGCGGCCCAAAAAATTAACTTTTTTTCGCAAATTTCAAAATTAAATATTTTTTCACGAAAATGATTGTAGAGTACCCTACAGTAACATTTTATAATTTGGTGTGGGTCCCATGCGTTGGAACTGAGATACGACAATCTGAAATTCCAGGAACCGCCATTGACTCTTATATCCCATAAAGATTAGATATCTTGTTTTAGGGGGCATATGACCTCTAAAAAAGGATTGGGGATACGCCCCCATATTATGAAGCTATCAATATGTATCTAGGTATATTAGCGTGGTAGCATTAAAATACAAAATTGCCTTGATTTCCCTTCAAATTTTCCATAATATTTAAGTTTGACGATCTTAAGGATTCAAATTTGGTTTGTTGTTAAAGTAGAAAACGTTAAGCTGTTTGTACCAGAAAATTCAATTCCTTTTATTTTGGTTTCTGAAATAAAACTAATTTTAGGCTATTTTCTTCTCCTCCATTAAAATTTCACTATTTATGATTTATTGAAAATCAAATAATAATATTAAATTCGTTAACTATTATATTTAAAATGTTTATTAAATTTCAACATGCATGTAGCGGTAAATTATATGTATATATATATATATATATACAGTGACCGGCAAAAAGTTGGACACATATGGGAAAAATTTTTATTATTGGAATATTGAAAAAACTTTTTATGCCGATTGTCTCTGCATGATGGGTAACCTAAAAATTCATTTTGACATTTGTTACGTGATTACTCGTTTGCCGGCAAAATTGAAAAAAATATATATTGTCATGGAAAACTGGTATTAGGTGACAAGATATTGAAAAAAGTTATTAGAAAAAAGTGTTTAGATTTTAATTTTATACTCCTTGGCAAAGTCTGGAGCCAAAATTTAAAAAAAAAAATTTACATTTTTTGAAAAAAAATTTACAATATTAGTTTCATATTCCCATGAATTTAATAAAAATGTGTTAAATGATCGAAAACCAAGGTAATAACCTATTATCTCAACATTTTTGTTATTACTTAAAAGTTTTATTTCATAAAATTTAAATTTTAGCTTTTTTCCATGTACTTGGGTGTGGCCAGGCCCTGTATCTGGCAACCATTTTGGTAGACACGTTAAAATTTCTTCAAAATTAGAGCAAACGGTCTTTCGTAAGCATATTGTTCCAGAAGTAACTATAAATGGTAAATATGGTTGCCAGATACAGGGCCTGGCCACACCCAAGTACTTGGAAAAAAGCTAAATTTTAAATTTTATCAAATAAAACTTTTAAGTAATAACAAAAATGTTGAGATAATAGGTTATTACCTTAGTTTTCGATCATTTAACACATTTTTATTAAATTCATGGGAATATGAAACTAATATTGTACATTTTTTTTCAAAAAATGTAAAATATTTTTTTTTTCAATTTTGGCTCCAGACCTTGCCAAGGAGTATGAAATTAAAATCTAAACACTTTTTCTAATAACTTTTTTCAATATCTTGTCACCTAATACCAGTTTTCCATGACAATATATATTTTTTTCAATTTTGCCGGCAAACGAGTAATCACGTAACAAATGTCAAAATGAATTTTTAGGCTACCCATCATGCAGAGACAATCGGCATAAAAAGTTTTTTCAATATTCCAATAATAAAAATTTTTCCCATATGTGTCCAACTTTTTGCCGGTCACTGTATATATATATATATATATATATATATATATATATATATATATATATATATATATATATATGTATATATATATATTATATATATATATATATATATATATATATATATATATATATATATATATATATATATATATATATATGTATATATATATATATATATATATATATATATATATATATATATATATATATATATATAACTAAGGAATAAAATCCTTTTTTGATTTGTCGAGCTTTCGAGAATTTATTTTTTTCTCTTCTTCAGGACTTCTACAATATAAAAATTAATTTAAGTTAGTAAAATCTAATCTAACAATCTTCATAATAAAAGAACTCACCAAAGTGGACAGTTAAACTAAAAACAGGAATCACCGTGCAAAAATGCAAGATCCGTCTCCATCCTCTATTACACAACTACATTCCTCGCGACGTTATGAGGAAAACCGAACGGAAACTTCCCGCGTTTTAGCAGGATAGACGCGACAGGAAATTGACATTTGCAAAATTATGAGTTTATACCCGACATTCATGCTTGGCAACTCTTGGTTAAAGGAAGACAAGTAAGTACAGAAGGGTAAGAAGGAGAGAGACAAAACTCATCAAGCACTGGCGCATGGTATTGGATGATTAGTACAAAAATGCCCAAATAAAAAAAGTGACATATCAGAACTCAGCACTGTCTATAGCTACTTACTACGTCTTGAGAGAGAAAAATATCTCAGTTTACTTGATTTTTCAGCCCCTGATGAATAGTAGCTCTGGGTGGAGAGTTCTTTTCTTTCTTTACACTTTATACCTTACTTACTAAGAGTAACTAAATTATGACTGTTTTAAAACTCTCCGCCAATTCATCAATAATCCAGGGCGGCTTATTATATTTTTGGTTCACTTAATTCTCAACAACCTATGAACATTTGTACTAACTACTTCCTAAAATAAAGTCTACTATCTACCATTTTTAAAGTAAGTCATGAGTCACAGAAAAATCAACGGTACAAAGTGTTAAATTCCACCGATACTAAAATTCCTAATACCTTTTTATTACTGTATGGGTGTCATATTTATGACATACACCTTTTTATTACTGTATCTGACTGTATGGCGTTCAAATTTCGTTTCACAGAAAATGAAAAAATTACAAATTGCGAATTTACAGATTTTATTGTTTCTAGTTACCGATAAATCATGCCTAATAATTACTCAATATTTGCGTTTGTATAATAATACCAAAGCTGAAATTCAATAATTAATAATTGTGCATTAGTCTAATATATGTATATTGTATAATATGTAGTGTCCGCCATAAAGTTGGCTGGAAAACATTTTTATTATTGATATTTTAAAGAAACTCTGTTGGGGGTTCGTTTCTGCATGTCTGGCAACCAAAAAATCGATTTTAACACATGCCATGTGATCAGTGGTTTGGCGGGAATTTAAAAGAAAGTTGACGGTGGTATACAAAAATGGGCCAAATTGACAAGATATCGAAAAAATTTATTAAGAAAAATTGTTCAGAATGTACCGATGTTTTCATATACCAATTAAACCATATTTGAGAAGAAATAAAAAAATACAGATTTTTACTCGTGCCATCGCTATGAAAAATCGTAAGTTATTTTTTTACTTGAAAATAACTTTATTCGACTAAATTACGTAGGTTTGTGTCAAAACTAATGAAATATTTATGAAACAGACACTTTGCGGGAAATCGATTTAAAAAATACGGTCTGGTCGTGTCGCTATCTGCAGTCATGCCCTGTATATGGATGCAAATGAGCTTTTCCAATGTTTTCGGACCACCGGTAAAATTTAGATAAACTAAGAATTGCCACTCAAGCCTAATAATACAGTATTTTTTATAATTAAATTTAGTATTTGTTACTAAAAAATAATTTATGATTTTTCATTGTGACTGTCTAGGAGTCTAGGGCTTGCAATCCCGGATATATATTTTGAGATCGGGATTTTTGGGATCGAAGAAACAAAATCCGGGATCCAGAGATTGATCTTGAAAAATTTTAACATTAATAAAGGAACATTTTTTTTATGTATTTATTCATTTACGGCCATAGCCACTTATAAGCATACAAAAAGTTACACACTTATTAAATCTAAATTTTTCATTTCTTAAACATAGGAAAAGAAAAACAATAAATCGTCTTTAAAACAATGAATTACTAGCTTGAAAATAAATTAATTCAGTAAACATACCACCTTTAAACTACCCGCCACGAGAAAACGAGCTAGAGCGACATCTGGTGGTAGGATGCGTACTATTTTATTGATCTTCATTTAAATTTCGTGTTTCTAGGTTTTACTTAGGAGTTAACATTTCTAACCTATTATATATTTTTTGCTTTAAATCATCCACATAGAAGGCGCTTTTAACAGTCTGACCTTGTGCCACCAACTCTTTGTGGACATTGCCCCTGATACTGAAGAAACAAATGAGTATTGTCTTCATTTGAGATCGCGACATTCATGCTATTTGTAGTCGCTCTCCCCCTTCTTGTACCCGATGCTTAATCTGGCAACATGTTCCAGGATCATATTGAAAGACCAACTTTCGCCTTCAGTCCCATCCTTGGAGTTGAATGCACTCGAGGAAGTCCTGACAAATCTTCCCTATTTTTACCGCACATTTTTCCGACACTCGATTACGGTATACCAAACTTCACCAATAGGGCTCAATGGCACTGAATCTTGGTACATATTTAGCACAAAACTGTGGAAGTTTACGACTACTACGTCATATAGATGACATTGTTGTCAGTTTTTGGGCGAAATAAAAATTCTCGTTATTTAATTGCCAAACCTCGTATATAAATTGTTACAATATTAATTTAACCTATGATGTGTATGTAACCCCAGTTAATTAAAAATTCAGCTTACGAATTATGATAAATAAAACTTAATGTTTTATAAGGAATTTAAAAAAATATTTAGTTGTAGATAAACTTTACTTAAACAACATTTTTTGTTTTTCGTTAACTAAGCTGTTTCTACTGAAAAGGGCTTATTTACACGTAAGTTCAAACTAAATAAGAATAAGCATATATCTCAGACAATTAGCTACCACCACATTGAATATCTTGTGATTTTGGTAAAAGACATCTCCATTAGACATAATATTTAACAAAAAAGTTTGTCCTTGCGATGGGGCGAGTGGGAACTCGTGAAAAGCGACAGATTATTTTTATTACCGATCAAAACTAAAAAATACACTGTCTTTTGATATAAATTTTTGTTGATTCTCAGAGGCTACTACACACAGAAAAACTAATTCTATTTAATAATTAGGCGAGACCCCTCGCAGAAAATAACACATCCCCTTTAATCCTATTGGTTGCTAAATATTTATTGCTATGACCCATAGCCGTGTGTAATTTTACTTCAAAATTTGTAGTTCCAATATAATAAATTTACGTAACTATTGCTGTACTATATTTTAGTTTAATTTGATTTTGAACATTTATTATATTATAAAAAAACTAAAACACTAGTATTTAAAAGTAATGATTTTATTTAAAAAAATATATATCCATAATTGTATTACACGTACAAATAATAACAGGTACACGCATAGTTATGTATGTCACCCTTTTGGTGACACAGGTACAATTTTGTTATAATTTTTATAATACCGGGTGTCAACGAGATCACATTCCAGCTGCCATTTCTTTAGTTTTTATTCGAACAAGATAAAACTGGGCAGAAGTCATAGGCTAATAAAAAGTCACTTTTCGAGGTTCTTGTCATATTTCGACGACTTCCGGTTTAGCCGGAAGTGACCCCAACTTTGGATTTTCAAATGAGACGCCCTGTATATTTCTTTATTTTTGGAATCTGTGGATCATTTTACGTACAACTGTTATATTTTTAGTACTTTTTGTGTCAATTTAACATTTTTAAAGCAATTTGTTTCTTTTAATCTAGAGTGCCATGACATACGCTAAACCTGAAGTCGTTGAAATTTGACAAGTACCTCGAAAAGTGACTTTTTATTAGTCTATGACTCCAGCCAAGTTTCATCTTGTTCAATTAAAAACTAAGGAAATGTCAGCCAGAAAGTGATCTCGTTGACACCCGGTATAGCTTACATTTTCCTTTATTTTATAGGCAAAAAATACAAACTAATATATATTTAATAACATCTATTAATGTAAATAGCATAGTGTTCATCTAAGGAAGTGTCTTAATTGGAATCTTTATTTACGTTCATTATTATGGGCAGTCTATTATTTTCATATTGTATTTTCCGATCCATTTTTTCTTTCATTAATATATTATTCTTAAAATATTAAGTCACTTAAAACACTATTTCGCGAGCTTGACTACTCAGTACTTTGTTATGTTTACGTTTAGCCATTGTGTATTTATCGCAAGGGGCCACAAACTAAACTAGTGCTGGGCGATGTTCATTTTTTAAACATCGATGTTTTGTTATTGATATTCGATGTTTTGCCATCGATGTTAGGGGTCACAAACATCGATGTCAACATCGATGGATATCTTTCGAAGTTCAACCATCGACCTTCCGTTCCGAATCAACTGACAAAAGATTTTGGGAGCTAAATTAATAAACAGGAAAAACAAATCTTATTATTTATTTAGTTTCAAAAGTATACAATTATTTTGTTTTGTTGGTTTTTTTAATATAAAAATGTATGCTATTTCTTTAGAGTTATTATTTGATACGGGATTTGGTTTGGTTTAATAGGGTTTGCTTGGCTGAGTATATTTAATTTTTTATGAAATAATATTTAATATTTATATCAGATTTAAGTTATTTATTTTAATTCTCAATCTTAATTTATGGAAATTCTTTTCAAAAGTAATATACATCGATGTTACCTTCATCGATGTTTTAACAACGATATTTCATCGACATCGATGCCGGCTTTTGATGTTAACATCGATGTCAAACATCGATGTATCGAGTCGATTTCCCAGCACTAATACTTGCATACTATATTAGTAGTTTATTATTTGCCACTTGTCTTAGCTAAGCTGAGATGTTCAGATCTGTGTGTCTCTTTTTGCCACATTAAATGTATTATACTATCTCTCTCTGACTAACTTAACTCAGCTAAGAGGAGTAACAAATAAAAAGCCACTATTATATTAAATTATAACTTTCCCTAATCAGTAATCAATAATCAAGACTATAGTGACTGGTAGCCCTAAAAAATGACCGATGTGCACATACTCCACATACTGCAAATTTTACAAATGAGATTGCGATTCCGCCGATATGTTAATTTACGAGTATAATCGATGTTTATTAAACATCAATGTTTTACAACCGATGTTTTTAAGGCATCGATGTTGATCTTCGATGTTAACATCGATGGTCAACAGCGACGTCCGCGTCGATGTCCCAGCACTAAACTAAACTAAAATTCCTGCGCCCTGCGCCACTGCTAAAAGTCTGGTGGCCCTGTAAATTTAAAATTAAGGGTACCTACTGCGCCACTTGCCTTCTCGCCAACTTACATGGCGGGTTTGTTGTATATCAAGTCGATAAACTAAAGTCAAAATACAGCAAGAAAAAGCCACGACCCACCAAACAAAATTTTGTTACCTCAATATTGTAAATATATAACATTGTAATTTTGTGACATTAGCCGAGATATAGTGATGATGTCACTGTAACATGTATGCAATACCTTATGTCCCGAGTTTCGATATCACACAGTGACATCGAATGTCACGAGATATTTCACCCATATTACAGCAATATTGACGTTATATTTTTTTTGTGATATCCTAGTAATGTTATTTAAAAAATATCTTGTAGAAGTTTTGCCACATTAAATTCACGTGTATGTCATATTTTTTTGGTGACATTTTATTAATATTTCTCATATTATATTGCTGAAAACTGGCACCATATATTACATTTACATGGAGGCAACATGTTTCTGTCATAAGAGCTATATTACCAGCTTGCTGCTTTAGTAATGTTGGAGAGATATGACTGATTATAGCAATTAAAAATGTTACTTTGGTAACATTAGTATAAGGTAACCCGACCCATATTGTTTATGACATACGTAATTACCTGTCTCAATTTAAAAATTGCTGTAATTTTTATTTGGGCTATTTATTTAATAAAATTAAGTATTTACCCTGTGTTTGGTTATATTTTGCAACCCCACCTTTTTCATTTATTTGGAGGTGTCGAAAAACTTTAAAGACTAAAGTGGTAAAAGGTTTTTGATGAATCTTTATGAAATGATATCAGATGAAACAAATGAACGTGGAAACTTAGAAATCTTTTCCAAAGGTATGATTTTTAAATGGAACACCCTGTACATGTTTAATCGGAATTAAAGACCCTTTTTCCCCGATTTTAAAAATATTTATTTTGCTCAGGTTTACTCAAATCGTTTTCAAGATTCAAAATTTACATTGGATTATACATATTAACATATTCCAAGGCACACTTAATTAACTTGAATAAAGTTGATCACTGAACTCTAATATATCTCGAAAACGGCTCGAGTGAACACAGGCAAAGTATATATTTTTGAAATCAGGCAAAAAAGATTTATAATAAAGGATTGAACAAATATAGGATGTTCCTTTAAAAAAGAACATATCTTGGGAAAACATTTGCCATTTTTGGTGATCATTAGTTTCATCTAACATCATGTCATGAAAATTCATTAAAAACTTTAGTCTTCAATTTGTTGTTATTTCTAAATAAATGAGAAAGGGGGGGGAGCAAAATATAACCGACAGGGTACTTCATTTTATTAAATAAATATAGCTCAAGCCGAAATTAAAGCAATTTTTAAATTGAGATAGGTAATAAATAAACAATACAGCAGGGGTTATCTTATAGTAATGTTACCAAAGTAACATTTTAAATTGGTGTAGTCAGTTACCTTTCAATCATTACTAAAGCAGTAAGCTGGTATATTTTTGATTATAAATATATTGTATAAAGTTTTACAGAAAAAGATGTATTTTTTTGACAAATTCAGACAAGATGAAAATCTTTTGTTTACATTAGTTACATATTTAAAAAAATAAAAGTGGGCTTGAGAGAGTTTAATGTTTATTTCAAAAATTCTTTAAAGGTAAGGATTCATATATTTTACTGAAGACATGCAAATTTTCCATTAGAAATAGTCTTCTGCACCATCTTTGATACCTATGGCATCCAACCCATAAAAAAATATTAAAAGCAATAAAAACACTACAAAACAAATCAGTTAACAATATTTATTCTCTGCCAGTTAACACCAATGACAAAATTAACGGAAGTTACTATTTTTCTCGATTTTTCCTCTGTTTAGAATAATGAAGCCATTCTGCAACCACCAACTCATATTCTCTATCTGTGATGACAGGAAATTGTTTTCTCACGGCTTCTAGAAAAAAAAACAACGTAAATTTCCATTTTTAGCTACATGATTTAAAACACAGCAACAAATTCAGTAACAGCATGCGACATACAAAAGAAACAGTACTTGCTATTTGAATTTTACTAGGCAGAATTTGGCGTACTTTCTATTTAGTTATAAATGTCTGACATTTACCTTTTTTAGAGTTTCTAGGGAGCTCATTTTTTACACATTTACAAAAAAACCGGGACAACGCCACAAACACACACGACCATAAACCAATATGGAGCAAAAATGGACGCGACACACGAGGACAGTCGCGTTCCTTCCAAACCAAATCCGAGTTCGATGCGAGTTACGACATATTTCGGACTTGCGGTCTGTGTTCTCCTCATAATTTTCAGTTAAAAACGTACGTCGAAGTCAGTTGACGTAAGGTCGAAAGAAACGGAAATGAGAAGTGCGCCTGCGCGCCATTTTCGTTTATTCCGCCCTGTGATTACAAATAAAATGTTGATGGCACATGATTAAATTATCACAAAGTAATATTATTTTTATTAATGATTATGCATATATGACAGTGACATCTCTGCAATCTGTTTTTGTTGTTTCGTGCGATTTTAAGAAAATATGGTATTAATATTGTACCTATATATGTGGTAAAATAATATTTTAAACCTTGTCGTCTTGAAAACATTAATGGGATATGATTTTAAAAATGTTACACAAGTTACTTTTAAAAAATGTTACGTAATGTTTTTGTAATATAACATGTTTGGCGGGGAGCGTCATAGGCATGAAGACATCACGCGTGGTCTGTCTCGTTTTAAAATATTTCTGACTTGGGTTTGCTTGGAAATCAATATACCAGTGGCAGGTCCCGCTAAACAAGGCTTTCTTACTGAAATAATTATTGGATCAAAAAATAATTACAAAAATTAAAACTAGTAATTTAATGATTGTCTGGATTTATTATTTATTACTTTATATGTAAAAAAAATTGTTTCCTATTTTTAAGCAAATTTCGGGTATTCTCGATAAAAGTTCTTGCACGCTTAAAAAACGTTTTTAACGTTATATCACAGCTAAAATCAAATATACAAAATGCCAAAACATAAAAAGAATGTGATTCGTATAAACCAAATATATTTAAACAAAAAGCTTTTTTGTCGGATGCACAGTTTGGATAAAATTAAAGTAGTAGAACATTAAAAAAACTCGAATTTGATCGGATTTTGCGAAATTTACACCTAATTTTGTCATAAACTATTCACATCAGACTCATTTTCTATAGCTTCTGATTTGGGTTGTTTCAGAAAACGCAGAAACGTATTTTGTACATGCAGAAACTTTCATCAATAATTTTTTTCCCAAAAAAAAATGAATCGACTTCATAAAGAAAAAGCATTAAAAAGTATGAAATAATATTTTTACGTATCTATTTATAAAAACTGTGGTTAACGGTAAACTTAATTTTGTTCAAAGTTAGGTAACTTGTACACCGAAGTTCTGCGTTTTGAAGTCGGCGCAATTTTAAAGTATAATAGGAATCCTTAATGATAATACATCAATAAATTGTTAATAAAGAGTATGTTTTTAGTTATTTATTACTGAGCCTAATGGTCAGCCTAATTGCGGTCGATTTTTGTAATTTGTACACAAAAGTTCTAAACTTTAAAGTAAACGCGACTTCTTATTAATTGATTATGAATTATCATTACGAATCCTTATATCTACTGTGAAATTGCGCCGACTTTAAAGTTCAGAACTTCGGTGTACAAGTTACCTAACTTTAAAAACAAAATTAAGTTTTCCATTAATCACAGTTATAACACATATTTGGAGAAATTGTCAATCGCTCCTCCCCCCCACCCCCCCCCCCCACCGGCTTCAATTTTCTTAACATCTGCTACAACAAAATATTTTGTTTGACCTGAATAACACAAAAATTGACATGGTAGTTAACATTTTTGGAGAAATCGTCAATCGGTCCTTCGATTTTTATACCGGTTCTTCCTTGTAGTTCAGCTTTCTCGCGACTCTTGCATTGATCTAACGACAACGTCTGAAGGTCACAGGTCGGTCTGCTTAATAGTTCGCGGCGAACTAGTTCCATATAAACTTGAAAACTAGTTCTAGTTCGCTTCAAAGAACAGTTCTTTTAATTAGTTCGTTCGCTAACTACCCATCACTAGCCAGTAGTCATCATCTCTATTTGTATTTTTTGCTCATCATCGTCACGAACGAGAAAGTTAGGTTTTGGGTTAAAAAATTGTCGGTCAATGGTTGGAGTTTGATCTCAAAACAAACGTAAGATAATCAAATCCGTTAAAGTTAACATTTATACGAATTACATCCCCTCCTCCCGCCCCCCCCCCCTTTGTTAATTATTTTAATATTGTCAGACAAAATTAGATTTTCTGACCTCAATAACCCCGAAAGTGATGTATTAGTTAACATTTTTGTAGAAATTCTCAACCGCGCCTTTTATTCTCTCTACCCCCCGGAACTTTTCTCTTAACATTTGTTTGAAAAGATTTGATATTCTGACTTCGCTAGCCCCGAAATTAACATGTTAATTGACATTTTTGAAGAAATTCCTAGTCACTCCTTTTTATCACATCCCCTCCCGTTATTTTTTTTAACAACTGTGAGACAAAATTAGTTATTTTTGACATCAATAACCCCGAAAAAGATATAGTTAACATTTTTGGACAATTTCTCAGTCTCTTCGTGTTACCCCCCCCCCCCCCCCCGGTAATTTTTTTAACATCTGCTACACAAAATTAGATTTTATGCCCTTATTAACCCCAAAAATGAAATATTAGTCAATATTCTCGGAAAAATTCTAAGTTGCTCCGGTTTTACCCTTCTCACCCTCCCCCCCTTTATTATTTTTTAAAGTCAAATACAAACTGAACCACCGGACCGTCATGCTAAACACAACGGAGAAAAAATTATTGAAATCGGTAGTGCCATTCCGAAGTACACACGCAAAAACTGTTGATTTTAAGATTTTTATGCAGTTTTTTTAAGTTTGCACTCACTTCAGCAAAAGCCCCTTAAAACGGGAACATTCAGGAGAACTCATCTACAAAAAATAAATTATCGGTTAATCCGTTCAAGAATTATGCGTGAACATACATACAAAAAATGATGATGTCGCTACGGGTCACTACGATTGATAACCTCCTCGTAAAGTCGGTTAAAAATAGAATTTTCTTGGGAATCAGAAAGAAAATGGTTTGCTGATATAGTGCCAACTTTATGTATGTCGCTGTATAAACTAGACTATCTTATCATTGCTTATCATATTACATTACATTTATTCGTCTACCAGGCGCTCCCCGTGAAATTTTAAAGTTGTATATATTTGCTGTTACTTATGGGACCCATGCCAAGTTCAAGTTTTTTAATAGTGAGCCTACTAGGAATGTTTTGGTTAAGAAAAAAAATATTTTGTAATTTGCGAAAAAAAGTTTAATTTTTGAGTTAACCCACCTGGGAAAAAATTAACAGGCTTAGGTATTTTATTTATTATTATTTATAAACAAACTTTACATCGTTTTGTCGACAGTTTTTCAATTTTAAGAAAAAAAATGTGAGCAGAAAGTTATATAAGTAGTCATTTGGATTTTTTTGTAAAATTGTATTTTAGGTTTAAAAAAATTCAAATGACTATAACTTCCTATTAACACATTCTTTCTCCTAAAACTTAAGAATTGTCGACAAAATAATGTAAAATTTGTTTAGAAAAAATAATAAATAAAACACCTAAGCGTGTTATTTTTTTTGCCAGCTGTATATGTGCAAATTTTGTTCAAATATTACCATAACTTTAAAATTATAAGCACCTTATAATTCAAAATAAAAAAAATACTACTAGCTATCTGAATCAAGTTGCGAACATCCGAATTCGTCCTCTGATGCACTACACAACCTGACAATATTCTACATTCGGCAACATCATAGAGGCACTCGCAATGATAAGAGATGGGATGTTGATGGGACGGATGTGATTTCGATTCTGATTTGGCCAAAGCGAAAATCGTGCAGGGTTGCTAGATTTTTCAGCACCACTATATTTAGCATAAGAATAAAGAATAATCCATAACACGCCTCCGATGCCCACTTTGCAAAAGGTGAGAGAGAAGGAAATAACTGCGGTCTCTGGCAGTTATGACGCTCTTGGCTTTTTCTTGCTTGATTTAGACTTTATCTCTCAGTGCGCGTCGGTACTGATATTCGTTCCTATCTCCGCTGGTAACGTTTTATACACGCATTCTTAAAAGAATTAAAGAGTCGCTTTGTTTAAAGGTTATCTCACGAAATTAGCTAGAATGTCGATGTAAACATATTGTGTCAATCAACCATTCTGATTATCATTTTTCACTAAATTCGTTTGTTTTTCTTGCGATTCCGAGAAACAGTGAACATTTCCTTAAATTAAATGTTCCAGTAATGCCTACATCAAATTTCTTTAAAATACGGTCGTGCCAAAAAAAGTTATAGGCATTTAAAACTTTGGCCCTTTAATTTTTTTGAGAAGTTTATAACTAACGATCCCTGAACCGGGACTGATTTTAATCCCTAGCACCACCGGTGCCGGCAGCCTGTTTAATCGACGGGACCGCTTAGGGACTTAGGGTTCTTGGCATTGTCGCTGGATCATTTTTAATAAGGCAGTGACTCCCATCCCGGCTCAAAGACGCTCCCCAGCCGCCCCTCTATGACCTTAGGAAAATACGTCGATGGCTGTGGAATCCTGAGCGTCACGACGTGACGCTGGATCTCTTTTAAATAATTAAGGATCTTTGCGCCGGGATTGCCTTTAGCTAGCCTTTTAAAAACTAAGAGGGTTCAAATTTGGTCCCTGAGCTGATTGAAGTCACTTCCGCTATATAATTTTATTATGGATTTCTGGCCGGGGCGCGTATTGGCATTGTTTACTATACACGGCGTTGGAACGCAGTACAGAATGACTAAACGCTCGCCGTATATATCCAGGCAAAGCTTACTACGGTTCAGCACTGGCACGTGTTCAGCAGGCGCCATAAGATCATTTAGTCAATGACCCACCTAAATTTATTTTCAATGATCCACCAAACAATTTATTTTTTGAAACCAAGTTTTTCTTTGAAGTTCCATGCGCAAACTTCCCAAGAAAGAATCAAGCCAAGCCATCGTCGAAAGATATCCAAGCTTGTTCCGGGCTGGGTCGTATTTTAAATTGATCTCATAGGTTTATAAGGACGATATATATTCATTAAAACTAAGAGAGAAACAGACATACGCGCTTCAGGAAGTTAAAAAGAGACAATTCGTCGACGGCCCACCAATAATATCGCGCCACTCCCACTATGGCAATACCCTCAAACCGCCCCGTAAAATATACTCTTTCAAAACATTTGGTTTGGAAAAAGAAAAACTAATTAGGTAGCTAATATGCGCATTGTATTTGCTTGTATTAATGTATTATTAATTAGCGGTTAAACATAAAAATTTATAAATACGATCTTAGCCAAGCCAGCGCTAGTCATGAAATATAACGGCATCGGACGGGTTTTCTTACATCACCAGCGTAGTCCAGATGTAGAATCTCAGCGAATTGACCAAGAGGTCGTTGGTTTCTAGGCTGTGTTAGGGTAGACTTTTTTTAAATTTTTGTTATTTAAGAAATTAGATCGGCACTAAAAGATGTATTGGCAACAAGTTAGCACTTGTTCCCGATAAAATATTTTCAAAATTATTGGCAATCTCATATCTACTACAGCTGGCAGCCTGGACGTGCGTAGACAAAGATCGTATTACTATGTCTAGTCGCCAGTATTGTATTTATTAAAGAGAACGGAGTTTCGGTTCCTAATATTATTTTACGAATAATCATACTTTTAGCTCAGAATAAATACCATCCATTTATTATGGGCTTTTAGTACAAGGCGCGACCTCTATTGAGGAGACGCTAAAGGTATCAAAACGGGAAGCCGCTAACAATCTACTAATCTAGAGTACTAAAACACATAGAAAAAAGTCATAAACATCTAGAGTAGCAATACTCAATATACAACAGTACCTCTTTTATGATTTTTGCGGTGTTTATTTGTAGGTAAATAATTTCTTGGCAAAACTAGGCACATTATTAAAACACCCTCCTTAATTAAAAAAAAAGTATTTTGCTTGTTGCGTTGATATCACTAGTTGCCCACCAAATTTTGATCCACCTGGTGTGGGCCGCGTCTGGTGTTTAGACGTAGTAAGTATTGTCTTATGGATATCGCGCATCCTCAACACATTTTTTACTTCGCTACGACACGCTCTACGCCAATACGTAGAGCCCAAGGCGCTTTATTGAGGGTGAAGGATCGCCGTTTTAAATTAAAATTTGTTACCCTCAAGTATTGTTTTTATTGTTTGTTCTGGTATTATTACGTTTGTCTGGTTGCATCGCGTTTCCTTTTCATAACCTTGCGTTAGTGTTGTCAAAAAGAGTAACGAGTTGAGTGCGGTGGGGTATGTCATACCCCAACAAAAAATGGGTATTATGAGAATAAATCAAATATATGGTATTTTAATAAATAATTATATATTATTTATTTATTTGTTAATGAAACAAAAAAAATCTAACAAATATTTATTTAAAAAAAAACTGACATTTACGTACAAGGCTGCATTTTGCCTTAAAAAACATAGTTTGACTTTGGTCTTTAAAACTCAAATAAAAAAAATTATGGAAACTTTTCAAACTAAAAAAAACCTTTAATATAAGTGTTACCAAAATAAAATTAAAGAATTAAAACATAAAGAACAAATATTTAATCATTATTAACACCATGGCAATTTTGACACGTCTAAATTGCGTGTTCCATGCATAAAGAAACGTCACATCTCATGCAAGCATAAGGCCGCTCTCACACCAAGGATGCATAAAAGATGAAACATGCGGTACGGGTAAATTCTGCAAGGTTCTTTTTTTCTCGTTTACTTTTTCGCAAAAACTGACATGCTACAATGCCATCCTTCACACTCTAAGACGTTTTGCATACTGCAAATTAACGAAAGTGCTGCAGTATTGGTGTACGCTAGTACGAGTATGTGATATTTATCTTATGTTGCATGTTTTATGCATCCTTGGTGTGCGAGCGGCCTAAAATGTGTATTTGTCTTTGGTTCTTGGGCATACAGAACATCTTAAACTGGATTTTCGTCGCTTAGGTACAGGTTCATGACGTTCATGGTACTGAGTCTCACGAAGTTCTCGCCGTATCTGAGGTTTTGTTCTTCTGTCATCCCGGAACTCGGATATAAGTTGCATGCCCAATTGTTTCAGAAACTCACGTCTTTTTATTTTAAAATATTGGGTATTAAACTTATATACCACCTGTGAGTTTACGCCAGCAGTATTCAGAAATGAAAAAAAACAGAGTTAAAGGCCAACGGCGACTATTTCTTGATACATTATAGTTTGCAGATAACTTATCTAGTGTATCGACCTTTCGTCCAGTTAGAAAAATTTATAATTTCCGGAAATTTATTTTTCACCGCTTTTTTCTCCTATCCCCTCATCATGATAGAGAGCACAAAACAGTATTACGTTTCTCGATTTTGTTAGGACATATGATACAGCTGTTATATGGTTTTTGAAAGCAAAAATTTAACTATGACGTTCTCTATTCCGGATAAACAAAAAATTTGTAGGTACATCTCGTTTGTTTTTTCTTATCGTTCCAACAGAGGTAAGTTTATGCATTGTAAGTAGGGTATTCATAAGGGGATAGCTGGTAAACCATTTATCAAAGGCAATATTTCGTTTGGTCCCTGAAACTGGTCCAATTAGCCTTTCAACTAAACTTTGTAGGTTATTGCTTTTTTTAAAAGGCCCCTCTGGTTGAGTCCCAACATAAAATTCAAGATTTAGGCAGTAATAGGTTTTTGCATCGACAAGGGCAAACACTTTCAGCCCGTACTTTGACGGTTTATTTGGAATATATTGTAGAATTGAGACTCGGCCTCGAAATGATTCCAACTTTTCGTGGATTGTCAGTTATTCACTGGGAATATAATGCGTCATACAGTTAGCTACAAATTGATCAAATACTGCTTTTATTGGAGCAAGTTTGTCTATTTACTTATTGCTCTATTTTCTATATTATGAAACCGTATACATTGCAACAAAATATTGTATCTTTGTTGTGACATTGTAGAGCGCGAAGCAAATCGATTCCGCTTCCATCAGTATTTCAAAAATCTGCTATATTCTGGCGATTTCCCTTTTGCAGACCGGTTTGATAGAGAAGACCTATAACAGCTTTTAGTTCCATTTTATTTGTTTCTTTCACTAAATGTCGATGAGCGGCATTATATCGTGAAGCCTTAGTCGTAAGTTTTTTATTTGTGTAACGAACAACATCATCTAACATATCATCAGTAAAAAAGAGCAGCCAACAGTCCAAAGGTTTTGTTTTTTCTTTGGCAACACCTCTTTGCTGAAGTGGAGCATTAAATCACTTTGAATTATTTTTATCAAGATAGTACTTGGCATCTTCTGGTTCTTCCTCTAATGCCGTGGGCGTATCTTGTTTTTCTTTTTTAATATTCCATTCCAGTCGCTTTTCTCCATTCCTTTCTAACACCTCTTGTTCTGCTACATGCTCCACGATGCCTTGTTCACCTTCTGACTCACTGTCGATAAATTATTCCACATCCGAATCTCGCTGTTCTGCCCACAGCTCTTTTAAATAATCTTGTTCTTTTTCGTATGCTATTAGATTGTAATTTTAAATCTAAAAATTGTTAAATTTTATAAAATATACAAAAAAAAACGCAATAAATATTATAACTTACCTTTAGAATAAAAAATGCACAAAAAGTGACGGGAAAAGTGTACTGGGGTATATTATACCCAACTGACTTTCACGATGTCTGGCTGGCAAATGACAGGCCGCCTGCAAATGACGGCTACCAGACTTAAAATCACAGAGGTGCAACTCCGGGCGGTTATAGTTTTCTATAATCGACAAAAAGCTATCGTGTTGTTTTTGTCTTGCGATCATTTGACAGCGAGCGTAAAACAGAGCGAAAAATTATCGCTTTGTTTCTATAAATAGAATTCTACGACCTCGCAGAGTCCCACCGCAGGTGTATTCCCAAGATAAATGTTTACGCTTCAGCTACGGAGAGCAAGATGACGCTACCATGACTAAAAATTATTTTATAATAGAAATACTACTTGTTGGGGTGTGTCATACCCCAGCATACTAACGAAGGGTTAACTTTGTCAAAGCTATTGTGCTGACACTTGAAAACTTTTTTTAAATAACATCTTTGTATATTTGGACATTTATATTATATTCAGTTTGTAGATGTCTCCTGGCTGAATGTTTGCATACACAGTAAAAAATCCAGTTGATTAACCACAAGAGATGTCTGATTTTATTGGCCGGATTAAATTTTTTGATTTAATTTGTAATTATTTTCTAAATCAGTTTCATAATCTTCGTTATGATTCAAACAAATTACTCATTCTCGATTACTTTAAATCGATACTGATCAAATGCACAAAAAAGACAAACATTTTAAATCATATTTCCTTGTTAAAATAATCACAATAATCACTATCAATCACCTACTGACTAAAAAATACTCAAACTTCTAAACCAAGCCGCCAACACATGCGCAGTACGCAACCTTTTAATCACAAGGGAGTACCGATATCCATCCACCCCGCTGCAATCTGCAAAAATTCCATTTAATCGGCAGTAGGTATGGCGGTTTCTGTGGTAGTGCAATGTGCAATGTGAGGTTATAACGAATGAAGTGGTCAACCTGTTCTAAAATTTTACGAATATTCTTTTAAAAACTTTGTTGTTACATCATGTTGGTGAAATTATGTTTCAAAAACAAAATAAATACGCAAAAATCTCAGATCTTGAATCCAATCCCTTGGAGGAACTCATGCACCAATGTAAGTTATTTTCCATGTATTTTCAAAGAAAAGATTTGTCATGCCAGGTCTTCATTAGTGTCTTATGTATTTATTTACAGATGAGTAAATAATTTTCGTGTTTTTACTTCATATAATTATTTTTAACTTTTACACTGTAAAAAAAATTATTAAATTTTAAATCAAATTCAACCCAATTTTGACTAAATCCAGGTCCACGCCTCACCTCCCCGGATTTTTGTTTATGATATGGGACAAACAATTCCCATGCTTTGGGAATTTGCATTACCTATCTTTTATATAATTTCATCTGTTTGTTCTTTAATGTGTTCCCTTTTCTTATGTATTATAGTATTGTCATTTAATAAATAAAATCGACGCCCTAATCAGGTACTTTATAGGGCGGAGAGGGGAAGGGCGGTGCTACTGATGATTGCATATCAATCACATTGGATTTAAGATTTAATAAAAAATGATTAGAGTATTATGGAAATTTAATCATTATGGAAGAAAATTTTAATAAAAATTGATTTAGATGTAATCAGAATTAATTGTTAGGTTAATCAATTTTGAATAAGAAAATTTAATCACAGATCCTTCGATTTAATCAATATGCAGTGTTAAGTTTTTCAATCAATCTGGATGGCGTGGACCTGGATTTAGTCAAAATTGGGTTGAATTTGATTTAAAATTTAATCATTTTTTTTTACAGTGTACAATTTAAATACCATTTGTTATAAAACGTTTTATCCTTATCATCGGAACAGCCACTATTTGATCTAACAGTAGCAATAAAACTATTTTCATTTTTAAACGTGTAATTTTATTGTTAATAACACCGTGTTCACTTAATTTTTACAGTAAGAGCAAAATACTACTCTTTACGGACATTTTTCTGCAAACCATCAAAAAACTACAACTTTGATTAATCAAAAAGCAACAGTTCAAGCGCAGCGTCCAAAAGAAACTGGCACGCAAAAAAATACAAATAGAGAGAAGAGCGGTTCCCATGTAAAATGAGATACAAGACAAGTAGACATTAATGACAAATGACGATAATGACATTTAAATACTAGCGCCACCAACCGAAGGTGCATGGTGAACTAAAATTCGTTTTGACCTTTGGGTTTTTAGTATTTCTAATGTCTGTTTTATGGAAAATGAATATTAATAAAATCTTGTTGACAGTCAACAAAAATTAATTAATATACATTTTTACGAATTTTTAAAAATGGTATTTAAAGTATAAATAAAACTCGTATGGATAAATATATCACTATTTAATACATTTAAAAATAAATTAAACAAAATAGTATTTTAAGGTTAAATTTTAAAAGTAATTAATTACGAGCAATAGCTCGGAGTATGCATTATACTGATTATGCAAATGAATCTTCAGTAGTGGTGGGACATCTCAAATAAAAAATAATCGATCACTCGATTACTGAAATTCTTTACTTAGCAGTCTTAGATGACAGTGGTAACAGTGATGTGGATAATGCCGTTTTACTACATATCCGACAGGAAAATGTAAATTAAGGCAACATTGCTGCTTCTTCTTTTTGTTGGAATTTATTTATTAAGTTTCGAATTCTTTCCTTTTGACACTTTTCTAAAGAACTTTTTCCTGCGATTTGTAAAAAATGAATCTGGATTAAAGTCGACTGAGAAGGGTCTTTATAGGAATTTTGCCCCCAAACTTCTCGGGCTAAAATTAAATAGTCCCCCGCTGAAAAATGAATTATTTTACCGTGACTTTTTTTTTTATCTTCTGACAGCCCACGAAGACCGAAGTCTACGTACTATGTACCGTGGGTGTACTGGGGAATCGGCTCACACATCCAGAGCTGGAAACATCCGTAGGGATTTCACTAGCCCTTTAAGAGGATGTGTGGGGTGGCACCACCTCGGTCAAGGAAGAATTGCTCTACCACCTTCCAACAACAATCACAAAATATCCATGGTCGAAGCGGAATTCGAACCGCGACTCTCGGTTGCAAAGCTGGCGCCGTACCAACTCGACCACCGGAGACCCACTTACTCTTGACATGGCATTTATTTTATTTTATTAACAACAGAAAACCAAAAACAACAACAGCAAAATCACATCACAAAAGTATCAATAAAGTTAGGTTAGTACTTGTTTCTTTTGAGTCGGAATAATTCGACTGATCTCGCCATTTATTCGGGTCGATGCGTTTGCGTCTGCCATATACCGTACGATTACGCAAACTTACGTAACACGTATCTCCTACCCTGAAAATATTTGCTAATATGCATGCGTATCTGTCATTTTAGGCCAATACGTTTACGTCGATGGTCTTGCTTTATGTCCCTAATACTTAGTACGTCTGAGCAGTGCTGAACCGTAGTAAGTAGTGATGAAAGGATACGTATTCAAAAATCCGTTTGATACGAGTATTAAAAGAATCCGTATTATCAGTAGCCGGCCGATAACTTGAATACGGATTCGGAATAAAAATAAATACGCATCGGGTGGTTACGAATGCAAAGTCCAAAGAGAAAACGGAATCGGGATCGAGTATACGCGAATGGCATACTTGAACTTATGCTTTCTCTTTCTAATGCTATTTCCTAAAAAAAGATAGCATACTTATCGGGGTAACGGGTATCATATGCGATGAGAGCCATTGGTTGAACTTGGCCCGCCTCATTCGAACCGAATTCAAACGGGAACAAACGACGGTGCCTTACTATCCCTAACGTTCAACTTGGAATCATATGATACCGCATCCACCTATCTACCTGTATCCGAAATAATTCCGTATATCTATACATGTTTCGGAACAGCTTTCGCGTGGCTCAAGAAATGGATACGTATTCGGATGATGGATACGAATATTATTTGATTCCGATTCCGTATTATCCCGATATCTAAATAATACGGATATTTACAACACTAGTAGTAAACTTTGTACATATTTACAACACTGGTAGTTACTTGTGTTTCAACGGCGTGTATGCGTTGCACTATAGTAAACAATGCAAATACGCGGCCGGGACCGATTTTACTTCCAGCCGCAGGAAGCCATTTTAAAAATTTTAAAATCCCTGAACTGAAACCGGAGCCTTAAGAAAATTAACAAATAAGAAAAATTGGCACCCTGTATCTCAGAAATGAAGCAATAGCACACACATGTGGATAGCAACTAATTTTTGCACTAGTAATTGAAAAACACAAAAGAATCAAGTCCTACCTTACTAGGAAACACTATAATTGTAAAAAAATACTGTTCAGGATTTTCTCTTAATCTTGGTGGCCTTAAATTGCGGAAAACAATATAAACCTGAGATATTTCTTAAAAAACTGATTCATATCGATTTTTGCTTTAAATTACAAATAACAGCTTCGTTCTTGTATATTACCGATTTTAGTTCTAAAGTGGTGGCTACGTACTATGTCTGTAGGGTACTGGAATACAGATAAGGAATCCTTATACCACGAAACTAGACCCACACTAAACAAATAATTTAAAATACGTGCCCGTAAGGCACCAGTTAGTTTGTTTTTTTCCTTAAATTCTCCAACACATTTTATCAAAATTAGGAACTCTTCATTCTTATTTAATTTAACTTTATTTCCAGAGCAGGTATCATGCCAAATAAAGTTTATCCGCCACTTCAAGAGCAACAACCTCCTACTTTGATTCCATCAGCGCCAGAAAACCATGAACCATCACAACCATATTACTCGGGGCAACCAACTCCTCAAATCAATCGATCACAGTCTCCCGAACTCGAAATGGAGGTAACTTCACACCCCACGGGTAAGTCACAAAAATAGTAAATTTTTAAACTGCGTTGAACTAGAACAAGAAACACTGAACATTAAAACATGGTTCATACGGAAGCAGACATGTTCACTAGAATGGGCCGTTCTTGTATAACTAATTTCAATTTTTTCACATTTCAAAATCCAATAGGGTGGAAAATATGCATAACGGAGTAGAAAACAACACCTATTTTGTTTATTTTTTTTATGAAGTCTTGTGCCCTCTAGAGGGACTTAAATTTGAAATTTTTTGAAGAAATCTGAAATTCTTGCAATAAAACACCACGGCTTATAAAAAGCAATTCATTAGCAATTTATTGGCAAATACAAGCAAGATTTGAAATGAAATAAACAAGTTTTGGAACAAAAAAATTATTTATGTAAATACTGACATATATTTTAAGCTACTTTATATTCACTTTTATGCTGGAAGCTTAGCATAATTTCACGTGATTTAACTCTTACGCGAATAAATCCATATCGAGCCTTTTCGCTTATCGCGGAACTTGATGCCTCTGTGGTAAGTTTCACACATCGCTCCACGGCCTGTGTGTGACATAGAAAGCGAGAAAATTCCAGAAAAGACTCATTAACATTGTCAATAAATGTTTTGAGCTCTTTGTCAGTGACATTGGCTAAAACTGGGTGTGTTTATCAGTTCCGTATAATCAGATGCATAGAAATTTGCTCTCGAATACTTGTAGAACTTGGTACACTCCTAGCTTTTAATATGCGCCTCAATCCCAGTTATCGTATGACTTTGCTATCCTCGAATATCATGCTTAGCAACTAATGTATAGTTGAAGCAATCGATTTGCCTTTGTAAGCCATCGCGCATGTGACTGTTTTCCAGTGACCAGAGAAAATAGCCTGCCATATTTTGCACAAATTTACTTCTGGCAAAATCCCAGGAATTGGAATAAATTTTACAACAGGTCGTGTCTCACAGTTCTCAAGCCTCTTTTCGATAGGTCCTACATTTTGGTTTGGTCCTGTAGATCGCCCGTCTAAATGCTCAAATAAATTCCTTATAGGTAGCTTCAATGGCATTGCTCATTGACAAATAAACCATTGAAGTGGCCGTTTTATCTGTAATTCTAAGTATCTTATGGCTCCATTTTTACAGCCAGTGTTTATGACAGTTCCATCACAACCAACGGCATAAAGTTGATCAAAGCTTATATTATTTGTTGCACCAAAATTATAAATACTCATTGCAATATTTTTTCCGGTACCAGAACGTGGTGAAACGTGTCCTACTTAAAATGACCCCGGTTCTTCCATTATTGAAACTTGTTCTTCTGAAATAGGTCTGCGATGAAAGCGATCTTCTTTCTTTACCTGATACACAGTTTTATCTTGCCTCCCATCAAAGTAAATGCTTTTTAAGTGCTATTGCTTTCTTTTATTAACAAACTACGGCATTTTTCACGAGCTCTCCGAACCTTATTTTATCGATAACTTTTGTTAAGTTTTCTTTTGTCACAATCCCAATGTCTTGTAAAACTGAGGATGCTATTGCCGCCGCAGATCTGTCTGATATTCCAAACTGATCACAAACTCTTGCTAGCGTTGGGAGTTTAAGTTTGCTTCTGGACATTGTAAACGTCGAAAGGAAAGAGGAGGTGCTGGGACTTGTAATATCTTCTTTATTAAGTACTTTAGGCGCAGAAGCAGACACTTCTCGGGTATTTAATGTCAATTTGTTTTCACATATATTTAATTTTGAATTAGTCTCTCTTTCCGTTTCTTTTTGTTTCCTTTCTTGATACTTTAAAGTTTTTGGATTTCTATAAAATCAACTGATCCAACAAACATTTTTCTATTTAGTTTGTGATCTTCCAAAAAAGGTTGTTCTTTAACTGGAACCTTACGCAATTTTTTACACGAAGAAATAGGTTTGCATTTGCAGGAGGATGCACCAAACAATGTTGTTTCGCATTTTGACAAAGATTGTGGAACTTTTAATTCGTATTACGTATTAGGTACGCTTAATTTTAGTCTTACCAACTTTAAGTACTAATCATGATATTTTCGAACTAGCTGCCCGATTCGTTAAGGCGAAACTGTTGAGATTGATGCATTTTTCCAAATTTATTGTATTTTTAAAATTACAGTTTTTGAAATGTCGAAAAAGCTTGATTCTTTACCGGAATGTTTATATCTAAGTTCATATCTTACAAACAAATAAAACTTTAAAACATCTTTAATGGTTGGTAACACTCTGCAGTTGAACTCAGTTGGACGTTCCAACAAAAAACACCACACCGTTCTTTTCATTCATTTCTAATTTAGCAACACAAAGACGCAGGAAATCGATTTCGGGACAAACGGGGACGACTTCGGGAAAAATTTTACAACCAGATTCTCCAACGCTAGTCCGGTCTAATTTGACAACCAAAAGTTTTAAACTGGCAAGTGTAAGAATAAGACAACTAAGTTTTATACAATTAATCTATTTCTGAGCTTTTTTGCAAATCTATAAAGAAAAGGGCAATTTTAGTATGTACTTTCAACAATAATAGAACTAAATTCATTAGGTACACCAACTCGTTCCAAGATGAAAATCATTTGGAAACCAAGCAAATCGCTGAAATATCTGAATAACTAATTAGCTTTTAATGGCGATTTATTAACAATGACAAGACAAAAACCTGCCAAAACTAGCTGATCTGATAAGATCTTACTTTAAACCAGTACCCCAGATAAAACCAGACCAGATGCGTCAGCTCCAATGTCGCCTGTACTTAATGCGACGGCGAGCCAAGGATTGACGAGACGATCGACCGACCGTCTGGCATCAAGTACAGGGACCGAGGTTATAAATTTAAATCACAGCATCACAGCCACTGCCGTGTCTTCTTCAAATGTAACGTAACTGCCGTATAGTACAGACGCCTGCACTATCGCAAAGCGATGGTGCAGGCAGCCTAAGTGCCGCGCCTCAAGGTCATTGAGATTGAACACGATATTTGACAGTCTTACGCATCTGGTCTGGTTTTATCTGGGGCGATGGTGCAGGCAGCCTAAGTGCCGCGCCTGAAGGTCATTGAGATTGAACACGATATTTGACAGTCTTAAGCAGCTGGTCTGGTTTTATCTGGGGCGATGGTGCAGGCAGCCTAAGTGCCGCGCCTCAAGGTCATTGAGATTGAACACTATATTTGCCAGTCTTACGCATCTGGTCTGGTTTTATCTGGGGCGATGGTGCAGGCAGCCTAAGTGCCGCGCCTGAAAGTCATTGAGATTGAACACGATATTTGACAGTCTTACGCATCTGGTCTGGTTTTATCTGGGGCGATGGTGCAGGCAGCCTAAGTGCCGCGCCTCAAGGTCATTGAGATTGAACACGATATTTGACAGTCTTACGCATCTGGTCTGGTTTTATCTGGGGCGATGGTGCAGGCAGCCTAAGTGCCGCGCCTCAAGGTCATTGAGATTGAACACGATATTTGCCAGTCTTACGCATCTGGTCTGGTTTTATCTGGGGCGATGGTGCAGGCAGCCTTAGTGCCGCGCCTCAAGGTCATTGAGATTGAACACGATATTTGACAGTCTTACGCATCTGGTCTGGTTTTATCTGGGCCAGTACTAAATCTTAAACCTTCTTAGTGAATCTGCACGGTAATGTTTACGCGTTTGTTTCGCGATATCAACTGACTCGCATCACACCACTTTGTGACAGTAAACCGTAATATAGTACAGAATCATTATAAAATGTTGCAAAAATATTTAAGTGAGTATACTAAATTACTATTTACTAATTGGGTATTGAAATTTCAGCCTTCTATTTTTATTATGTATACGATTTTTTCGGCTTTTCGACGAAACTAATAAATATTAAACATTTACAGCCAGATTCTCCAACACTAGACGTATCATCTTAATAATTTTGAGTAAATAAACTGCAACTCTTTATTTTCATGGCAATCTTCGAAAATTCCAAAAATTTCAAATTGTAGATGTCCCCGATGCAAACAAACCTATTTATTTATAACGTTACCGAAAAAATAAGCGATTTAAAATAGGGGGAGGTATTCTTAGATAATTAACGGATAAAATAAATCCAAAAAGAATCACTAAATAGGGTAAATAGTGTGGAATAATGTCGGTTAAAAATAGGATTTGTCGAAAAAAATCAAGAAAATCCTAATTTTACCCCTTAAATACGCTCCTGGATGACCCATTCGGTATTCATTGTAAAGTGTGATTATCTCTTTATAAGATAGTGTTGAAAAATTGGGAAAAAATTAGATACGAAAAAATACAGAATGATTCAAATGTTCCGATGTCGAGGGCAAAAAAAGTTAAAAAATCGAAATTTAATCAGCGATTGCTCCCTTCCTGTAGAGAGTGAAGAAACTAAAAAATATGGATATCATATACTTCGACGAGCTCTTTCCGATGACGTATGTGGGATTTTAATTTGAACCATTTTGACCCCACAAAAAATTAAAAACCGTGAAATATTTTTGTCAAAAATCTGAATTTCCAGTTTTTTCAAATATTTCCATTTTCCAGTGATTTTAGGTTTAGGTAAATGTATTGCAAAAAAAGTATTTGAGATTTTAAAGTTTCACTTGTGAGTCCGTTTTTCGATCTGACGTTTTGTTTTCGAGTTATTAGGTATCAAAGAGGGGTCTGGAATGGCATTGTTCGACCTAAAAAAATTCAAAAGAATTACTTGCCATTTTCTGATCCTCACCAGTTTCAGTGGAGTTCTCAAGCTCCGGGTCCCCTACAATCTCCGAAAATTTACATCGATTTAATTCACATTTGCGACCTGTACCCGATTTCAACGGAAATCGCGGAAATTTCGACTTTGACGTTTAATAGCTCCGAAACGAAACATCCTGTATAACTGAATTTTTTACGGAAGCTAGTTGAACTATTCCTCTATCAACCCAAAAAATTCGATTTCTCTTCCTCTGACTGTTTCCGAGAAAATCAAACTTGTTGAACTTTCAGTTAAGCTTTACGTTAACCTGTAGATTTTTGCTGATCTCCTGACGTCACTTTTCACTAAGGACAAATGGCTGCTTTTTAAATTGTAATAAATTATACCGAAAAGTAAAAATTTTTTGTAGCTAAATTATCCTAGTGATTTTCTTCAAAATATTTTTTTTTGGTTTGTAATGACTTCCTTAAACGATGGATGCAATAAAAAAAATATGTGCATATTCCTTATTGTTTGAATAATAAAATATGAAGGTGTAAATATTGAAGCATTTTTTTATTTATGCCTTTTGCTCATTTCGGGGGATATATGAGTAATTACTAAAGTAGAATTTTTTTAAAACCAATTTATCAAATTTTTTGTAAAGCACTTTTTAAAAATATATTTTTTTAATCAAACCTAAGGAAACCTGATCAAGTCAAGGTTCGTTTGGGTTTGTTCACGATCATTTCCGTCTTTTTTGAATTAATGTTTCCCAAGCTACTAGAGCTCATAATTTAATTTTCTAAATATTGTTTTCGGAAAAATATATTTTCGGAAAATGTCCCCATTTTTCAAAACTTATTTTTGAAAAATTTCGTTAATTCGTTTTCGAAAAAGTATGAAAGACAATAAAAGACTAGTTACGAATGAATGGTGACATCTCTTACTGGAGGTTAGTGATTATAACAAAAGAACCTACATTATAAATAATATATAATTTATATTAATTTTTAATACATGTTAAACAAATTATGTAATGTAATTTACTTTCAGATTTCTGTAAAAATTATCTTTTCTTTCTAGCAGTTGTGGTAATTCCGAACGTTCTAAATATGGGACCTGAACCCATGAGAATTGAATGTCCTCACTGCCATGCAACAATCACAACAAACCTAAAGACCAGTCCCACAACAAAAACGCATTTGTTCGCCGTCCTTTTGTGTCTCTTGTAAGTAACATAATTTTTTTTCTCAAACTTTTAATAAAACTTATTTAAAATTTTTATTGAACATTCCTCTATTTTTTCTGATTGCGGCTATTTTTGGCACATGGAGCAGTATTTTTGCGTATTGGCACAATGCAATACCTATAGGGTGGTTTCTGAAAAATGCCACTGTTTAATAACAAAAAATGGACACAAATTACACTATAATCAAGAAGCGAACTCTATACGCAAATAAATATATCTATACGTCATTGATGGTTAGGTATGGTAAGTATAGGCAACTTAATATACGGTTGATGTTGTAAAGTTGTTAGGCTAAATTTTTTTGCTCGTAATTTTTGACAGGCACTAGTTGTTGTAAACAATACGATCGATGACGTGCTTGTCAAAATTTTTTAGCAAAAAGATTGGATTTAGAAACCTACCACAAAACAGCAACGCGTGGTTTAAATAGGATCATCTCTGACGTCACTTGACGGTACGTGAAAATAGCGGCTTTTTAAATTACAATAAATTACCAATACCAAAAGGTATTTAAATTTATTTAGTTGTATTGTCATAATATATAGCTATAAGGGAAACCGGATGCAACTTTCACACTCCTGGTAAATCAACATACTGGCATACAGATACTAATAGAATTCCAGATCTATTAGATTTTCTTATATCAAGAAAACTGTCACCCAACTTTATTGATATTCAAGATAATTTTGACCCAGACCCTGTTTAGTGATTACTCTGCAGTGATCTTAACTTTGAGTGAGACCATGATTAGAAAAGAAGGTAGGCCAACTTTGGTTAATAAAGCTACTGATTGGAAAAGCTTTAGAAATGAATTAAAAAATTAAATTATTCTTAAAATACAATTAAAAACTAAAGAACAATTAGAAGTTGCAGCTGAAAAGTTCAACAACATCATACATAAATTAGGCTGGGACAACACAAAGGCATTCACTTAAAAACAATAGGAAACAACTATCCAATGGAAATAAGAGAACTTGTCACAGAAAACAAAAGAGCCAGAAGGAGATGGCAACACACTAGGGATCTATCGGACAAAAACATTCTTAACAACAAAACTCTAAAACTTAAATGAGAAATACAAAAACTTAATGAACAATCTATAAGCAGCTACCTAGAAAACCTATCAGCTAATGAAGAAAGGGATTTCTCCTTGTGGAAGGCAACGAAAAAACTCAAAAGGCCAATCACCCATATGCCACCCATCAAACTAAGAAATGGTACTTGGACAAGAGACAATAAAGAAAATGCTCAAGCTTTTGCAGAATATCTAGCCAAATAATATCCAGGCCAGTGTCAATATGGAATAGTGTGTGAATATCCAAGAGAATAAAATAGCACTCCTAAAGAAGTAACGAACGAAATTGAAAACAATTTAAGTACCAGAAAAGTCCCTGGGTTTGACCTTATAACGGGAGAGATTTTTAAACAACTACCAAAGAAAGGCATAGTTATGCTGACTTACTTAATTAATGCAGCATTTAGAGTAAAATACGTCCCTAGCATGTGGAAAGTGGCTGAAGTCATTATGCTACCAAAACCAGGCAAACCACCGAATGAAGCCAAATCTTACAGGCCCATATCACTACTACCGATTATTTCAAAACTATTCGAAAAGTTTTTCTTAAAACGACATAAGATTATAATAGAGAACAGTAACCTAATTCCCAAATAATCAATTTGGCTTTAGATGCAAGCGCTCCACGATATATCAAGTCCATCGAATAATAGACATAATAGAATTGGCACTAGAAGAAAAGCTAATCTGCTCACTTATCCTCCTTGACGTAGCTCAAGCTTTTGATAAAGTTTGGTACAAAGGACTAATTGACAAATTAAACAGAATGTTACCAAAACAATATGTAGAGTTGCTAACCTCCTTCATCGCAGATAGAGTATTCAAAATTAAACAGGAGGATGAACACTCCAAACTGAAAAAAATTAAAGCAGGTGTGCCTCAAGAAAGCGTCTTGGGTCCCGTTCTTTATTTACTATACACTTGTGATCTCCCATAAACAGAAAATGTAACTGTGGCTACATTCGCTGATGACACTGCTTTATTAGCAGTAGGAACAGACTTAGATGCAGCAACCAGACAACTCCAACCAGCTAGCGACCAGATTTACAATTGGACCACATATTGGAAGATTAAGCTTCATGTGCAAAAATCTATTTGTGTCAACTTTACCAACAGAATATTAGGCAATCATCAACCAGTCAACATAAATGGTATTATAGTTCCCTATGAAAATACTGCCAAATACCTGGGTATGACCTTAGATGCGAAACTAAGATGGAAGGGACATATTAGAACTAAACGGACTGAACTAGGGCTCAAATATAGACAGTCGCATTGGCGCTTGGGATGAAAATCTCAGCTGTCAGTACACTTCAAAATCATGACATATAACAAGATTTTTAAACCAATCTGGGTTTGGGGCATCCAGGATATGGCTGTGCCAAGGAGAGCCACATCAAATGCATCCAAACCTTAAATAAACTACTACGGAACATAGTTAATGCACCGAGGTATACACGTAATAGTGACTTACATCGCGATTCTGGTATCCCGTATGTAGCTAGTGAAATTAAAAGATTTTTCATCAAGCACGAGTCTCGACTCCGTCAACACGTTAAAGTCAAAGCCATCAGGCTTTTTGACTACCAGGACCTAGTTAGAAGGCTGAAGAGGACCAAGCCCTTTGAACTAGTATAGACTTTTAAAAAAACAGAGTACAGTGCGCAAGTGTGTGAGTTCTAAGTGCCATGGCCATAAGTAACAACAGATAAACCTTTAAGACTACATTGGGTGAACTTTAGTATATAAGGATTTCAGTTTTTAAGAATTTAGAGAAAAATTAATGGTTGGTCTTACAGACCCGTTTTAATAATAATAAACGCCGCAGGCTTTAACAATAAAATAAAAGTTTCGAACACCATTTGGAGCTATTCGACAAGCTATGAAATTTTAAAAGTGATTAGCTGTTATGGTTTGCTTTTTTCAATATTTTGTTTTCTGATTAATCTCGATAGTCTTGTTTTTGTCAGAGCTAATAGTGTTAAAAAAAAGCAATAATAATTCAAAGTCATTTTAATTCCAGGCAAACCTCTGCTCCTAATCTTAATCAACACATCTGTGGAATATTGTTTTCGGTTTCATCGAATGATTTTGCAAATGTCATTCGAAAAACATAATTTGCCAGAGAACACCAGAACTGGGATGAAAATGGATGGAGTCGTGTGTTATTTACCGACGAATCAAGATTTTGTTTAGGGTCCCCAGACAAAAGAGAAAGAGTATGGCGACGAGCAGGTGAACGTTATGCCGAATGCATATTCAGTCCAAGAGTAAGTTTTCAAGGAGGCTCACTCATGGTTAAGGCCGAAATTTCTATGGAATCACGCACCGAGTTATATCTTGTTCCCAGGGGGAGCTATCAATGCTGAAAGGTACATCAATGACATACTAGCAGATTATGATATTCTACATGCACGGTGGGTAGGATATGATTTCCTCTTTATGCAAAATACAGCGCGACCCCATATAGCCCGAATAGTTAGAGTTTACTAAATGACGCTAACATCCCACAAATGGACTGGCCACCACACAGCCCAGATTTGAACCTTACAGAGCATGTCTGGAATATGCTCGGTAGGAGAATTCGAAACCTACTACCGGCCCCCACAGAACCTTGGATGAACTGCGTAGAGCACTCTCCGAGCAATGGGCAGCTATAACCCCAGGAAGATATAAGTCGCTCGGTGCAAAGTATGCCGAGAACAATAAACGCTGTCATCCAAGCTCCTTCTCAAAGCAGTACAAAATCTCTTCCCAGGCTGCAGTGGCGCACTCAGGATTTTGTCGGAGGGGGGTGGGGGGCACCATTCGGTGGACTTTTAAATTAGTAGTACACTTTTTCATTTGTTGTTGGAATAGGATGTTGGTTTAGGGGGGCTGCAGCCCCCATGCCCCTGGCTGCGCTACAGGCAGACTGAATTTTCCCGATCTCTAATGATAGAAAAAATTGTTTTATTGTTGAATATTTTTTACTCGTAGGTATAAATAATTGAATTTTTTGTGAGGTGCGATGTGAAAAGAGAAGGATTTTGAGCATGTCTGGTGTTATAAGGCGTCAAGACGGTCTTTGTTTTTATGAACCATACATGCTGTCTCCAAAATAAAAAAATAGAGGGCATGAGATATGAATAAAGGCCTACAATGATCTCGTGGCCTTGCTTTTGAAATGCGTCTCAAAGCCCGCTTCTGCAGAACAAATACCACATTAAACAAGCCTTAACCACATGGACCCCAAAAAGAAATAACATAGTGCCAATGGGACTCTATCAGAGCAGAGAATACTGCCATGGCGCTGCCATAATCCAAATTATTGGACATGACACGGAGCGCGTCAGACCTCTAACTTACACACCCTCTATGTTTCCCTAATAATACCTAACCTAAAGTACTATACCCACATCTGGGGATCGGGATCACCTTCGATACATAACATCCTTGATTCGGCCCAAGAGAGAGTCATTCGACTCATCAATGACCCAGTCCTTACAAGAAAACTCGTTCTTCTCTTCCTTCATCTCCGCGCTGTTGGGAATTTATCCCTTTTTACCGACACTTACACGGATTTTGCTCCGAAGAACAAGAACTGCCTACTAACAACTTTTTTTTCAGGTGCTGGCCTTGCGTCTTTATTCCATATACCGTAGAGTCTTGTCAAGGCAAGAAACATTTTTGCCCCAACTGCACAGCCTATTTGGGAACCTACTCGGACTAAAATTCATTGTAGTTTAAGAAAATATTATGTTACAAACAAAATAAAACAAACATTGTAATAAAAATGTAGATTTGAATTTTTACAATAATTATAATTTATGAAAACCAAATGATCATATTTTTTCACCTCGTCCCATGGTTGACCTTCAGTCTCACGGGTTATAGCGGTCGTATCAGAGAAAAATAAGACAGAGAGAATAATATCTCGTACCGATTTCATTCATAAATACGATTTGCTTTCGATGACCTCCAAACCGACGTTCAAATAAGCTGCCACGGGCGTGCACTGCAGATTTTGGGTTATTATAAAGCACAGTGTGAGTGAGTATTGAGACGCGCCGCAGAAAACTCTCTCCGCTTGCCGTGTTGCTACCGCACTGGCTAATGTCGGGGTGTATTGTGAGAATTCTACGCGCCAATCTCGGGGTGTTGCCGTTTGAAGGCCATAGCGTGGTCGAGCTGGCGGGAAGAAATATTATTCTCTCTGTCTTATTTTTCTCTGGTCGTATTCCAACACCTCTAAGAATGCGTATCCTCGCATGTATGCACCAGTATCCTCGTTTCGCAATTCTCATGAGTCGAAGATACTGAATCAGTACTAAAATGTATACTTAAACCCCAGGCTGCTGTTAATGTTAACGTCAGTTAATACTCATTTTAGGCCGTTACTATGATCATGTGAAATTTGATATTTATAAAGTAAAATAAAAAAGGTATTTGTTTGGTGTTTTGTGTACAGTTTGCCCCACAAGTCTGCCATGATGAAAAGAATGCGGATAAAAAATTAGGGTGTTATTGGGACGTTGCCATACTTTTACCCTACTAATGAACTTTACTTATTTTTTAAATTAACTATTTTTAGTACTCTTATATTTGTATTTAAATAGCTTCAAATATATATATATTTTTTTTATTTTAACAATAATATTTTAGTTTACTGTTTATTATGTTGGTTTCTTAGGTGAACTATGATTAAATGTAAATAACGCCCTAAATTTCCCGTGCCGTCAACAAAGTTAGTTGCTGATGGGTGCAATAATAAATAAGTGGACATCAATCCGCAATCCGATGATTGGTCCACGACGTCCGTCTTGCACACCCTGGACGTCATTGAGCCTACCGCATATCGCACGAATTTGCATCTCGTGAGTAGGGCAATCTAATTAGCGTAACAACTATTTGGAGCTTGGTAATATTATATTTTCTTAAAGATATTGAGTTGCGAATGCACCTTATTCACGCCGACCATAATACTGTATTGTGTGTATTTAAACCAGTGTGCAAGTTTAAGTGTATACAAAAAATAAGTAAAGTTAATAATAAAAATGCACACATATATTATAATAAATAAATGTATATTAAAATTTTTGTTTATATTAGAAACACCAATTGGCTTCTTTTTAAAATAAGCTGAAAGGAAATGGGTAATATTTCAGTTGGTACAACTGCACAAACCACCGGGCGACCGAAAAAACTATGTAGTAGATACAATAATAGTCTCATGGGTATAAATACCACTACGTACGTCCCCCTACATGTGTGAACTTAACCCAACTGAGTTAATATGGGACCTGCTGAAAAAATTATATTCGTAGTCACGAGACTACAGGAGACGTAACAATTAAAATTTTATTGGAGCAAATAGAACAGGGGTTTGCATCCATCACACCTGCAGATTGGGCAAATGTTGCAAACATATTGTTGATATTGAAGACTATTTTTGGGAAACAGATTAATACACGGAAGAACCACACGAATAAATATACTAACCAGAATGCTATCTCTCAGGCGGTACGTTTGATCTAAGCATCTAATGCCGAGGGACCTTGGGTCAGCCTAGAATCAAAATTTTATGATATTGCCATAGGCGTACCAAGGAAATGTTATAAATATTTTTTCTAATGTAACTGACATCGGTCGTTGTAACTGATGCTGGCAAGTGAGATGCAAATGTTTTATAAATAATTTTAGAAGACCTTTCGGATATATCTTCTTCAGCTTTCCTTTTACATGCATTAGAAACAGTTTTTCTATTTAATTTTTGTTCATGTGCCTCATGATTGTGAGCGCCATCTTCTTAAGATTACGTTATCAGGACCAACAGCATAAATTTTGGCTTTACAGTTTAACCTTTTTTGGATAGACCTCCAGGAAATTTCTCCACTTTTTAAACCTCTTGTCTTTTGAAAATATAAAATTTTCGAAAGCAAGCAAATCTTTTCCACCTTCGCTTTTTATTACTGAAACCGAATCAAAATGCCAATGCATTATCTATAATTTCTTAGAATATTATCGATTACCTATTATATTGCATTTAACTACCTGAAGAGAAGCTCCCGCCCAATATAACTCGACGACTAAAAGACCCCTTTGTAGAAACAGGTACAGGAGATATTTTTGCGCCCAGTGGACTCCCGCCGTAACCTATTACATATTGCAATTACCCCAAGCCTTTATTACCTGCCTATCGTTTTACAATTAGGAATTTTCGAAAATGTTTACTGAATATAAAGAAGCACATAAACATAATATTCCAATTAACATTTGCCTTTATCACCTGTCTTTACCGTTTTTACAGTTTACAATTGAAATTTATATTTTAAGAAATGGTCATTTTATTATATTTAGAATTTCTTCTTAGATTTTTAATTTTATAGCATTATGTAAATATATTATACAAAGTATTTTAAGAAAGCACGGGATCATATCGAGAGTCGCTTCTACAAGGTTATATTGTTACACCCCCTTTAACTTTTTAGTTTGAGGTTTAAAAAAATATTTATAAACAATCAACGAAATCTCCGATTTTATTTATTTTATTTAAATATTTTTTTCTATATACACTCACCCACAAAAAAAGTGACGAGCTGAAAATTTACTTCTACTTTGAGGCGAAATATCTTTTAAACGGTTTGTAGCATGGTGTTGAGGTTTTAGCTGTTGGATAGAACCATTTGTTGTCAAAAATGTTGTAATTAGTTTTTAGCGAGGGGTAAATATCTTTTGTACACCATAAATACTTTTTGGCAAATAAATCCTCATAAATCCCTACGAATCATTGGATGTATAAACAATAAACCCGTTTTTGCCTTATATTGCTCAAAATTAGTTTTGTACATTTTTATCGGTCATAGCCCAAATTCGAGTATTGAGCGTAACATATATAATTATTAACATTTACCTGGAAATTCAACTAATAGTTGGGGTACGACTGTTAATAATGATAATAAGACATGGTTAAATATGTCAACTTTTTTATTAAGCAGGAACACTACAAGAGGTAACCAACGCATACAATTATACATAAACATAAACTAATTATATTTTAACTTTTTATTTGGTGTAAGCGATATTAATCTGAGTTAATACATCTTCATTAATGTTGAAAATATTGGATTGGTTCTCCCTTAATGATATAGGCCCAAAAAAGACATACTGTGTTTCTACATTTGATCTGTCTTGTTTCCCAGGCCATTTAAATTCGCATCTATTTCTTTTGTTTTGTTTCAAAAATGTCATTTCGATTATTGGATTATCGGCAGTATCATTAACAGTTTGGACAGCCTCGGGACAAGCATATCACATTACAACACATATGTACATTATTTATATTATAAACAAACCACCTTGGGCACCGAAGCACGATGTTATACCACTGCGCTACAGAGATCGTTGCGTAAATTTGATGAATTCGAAAAGACATGAGGCTACGAACGCGGACGATAGGAAGAGAATTTTCTCTACTGCCATAGGTCTATAAAGGATGTTAAAATACATACGGACTCGGAGCTGCCCAGCCAGAATTTAGAAACCACTTTCACATACGAAAAAAGCCAGCGAAAAAGCTACCTCTTTTCAAAATTTCAACCGGCATAAAAATTTTTGGAGAAAATCTTCACCAGCTCGTAGACTATTAACCTCTCTATTAACAGTACATGTACTTTTGTCTTTGTGGATAAAATGTTTTAAAAACATTTTGAAAAATAATTGTGCCACAATGTTAGGTTATGTCGGTCCAGAGACGGTTAATTTAGATTTAATATAGGTTTTAATTATATGTAATACGATAACGCCAACAAGGGATAAATATAACATTAAATTTATCTCGGAATTCACCTTTTAATTTGCATTAAACCCCAAAAAACAAAAGCAAAATAATATTTGATTCGCTATCTCGTTCGCTATGTTGCCGGTATGGCCGTATGGGTAACCAGAAGATATGTTACGCGCACGCGCATGACATAAACAGCTGACTTAAATCCTCTGTAAATCCCCGATAAATCACCGTAAATCATCGTAACTCCTCGATAAATCATTATAAATCACTGTAAATCCTCTTAAATTGTCGTAAATCCTCAATAAACTACCGTAAATCATCGTAAATCCATAGTAAATCACCGTAATTTTTTCAGGCTGTACACCATAAATCACCAGATATTTACCCCTCGGTTTTTAGCTTTTTATTATTTTTATTCCAATAAACAGGGGAAAAAAAAGAACTATGTTTTTTTGATAATTTTTGAAACGCCCTGTGGGGTGTCATGACAACCAAAACTCAACTAATAAAAAACTATTATTTAGGATGGTCTTTTAGCAACATTTTGTTTTCTGAATCATTTTCCTATCTGTTCGGTAACCTGAGATTCAGCTTTTTAAAGAAATTATAACGTTTTAGTGTAAAAATCCTTTAATCAGGTTTTTAAATTATTCCACTAATAAGAAAAAAGAAAACAAAAAAATTAATGCATCAACATAAATTAACATCGGGTGTTTCCGCCTCTTGATCTCATCACATCCGCTAGGCATCGGGGCATGCTTCGTAGTAGGTTTGCAATTGACTCCTGTGTTATGTGGTTCCACTCTTCAATGAGCGCTTCTTCGAGTTGTTGGCGATTTAGAGGAGCATGGAATCGATGTCTGAGTTTTCGGTCAAGTTGGTCCCATAGGTGCTCGATTGGATTCATATCCGGGCTTCTAGCGGGCCATAGTAAACGCTCAATACCTCCAAAAATTGTGTTACAACACGGGCGGTATGGGGTCGGGCATTATCATGCATTAAAATAAAATCTCTTATTATGGGAGCAATTGGTAAAACATGCTGTTGCAATATATCGATGTACCCCTGAGCATTTACGGTGTTTCTTACTGTACATGAATTTGTACGGTATTCAGTGGAAATCCCAGCCCACACCATTACAGACCCACCTCCAAAATTTTCTTTTTCCACAAACATTCCTTCTGAGTACCTTTCTCCTGCCCATCTCCAAATTATTCGCCGTCCATCGATTGAATGCAAACAAAAACGAGATTCATCTGAAAATAGTACACTCGACCACTGACCATTACTTTTACTCTAAAACGTTATAATTTCTTTAAAAAGCTGAATCTCAGGTTACCGAACAGGTAGGAAAATGATTAAGAAAACAAAATGTTGCTAAAGGACTATCCTAAATAATGGTATTTTATTAGTTGAGTTTTGGTTATCATGACACTCCACAGGGCGTTTCAAAAATATAGCAAAAAAACATACTTCTTGTTTTTACCTTGTTTATTGGAATAAAAATAATAAAAAGCTAAAAACTAATATCAACATTTTTGCCAACAAATGGTTCTATCCAACAGTTGAAACCTCAATATCGTGCTACAAACCGTTTAAAAGATATTTCGCCTCAAAATAGAAGTAAATTTTCGGTTCGTCACTTTTTTTGTGGGTGAGTGTATTTTACTTTCTAGAAATCTATAAAATTTATTCGCACCGTCATGTATACCGCTTGACGTGAAAGTCGCTACTGCACTGGCAGTTTCGGGCTAGAATTTCGGGTTAGATGGGCTCGAAGGTGAAGAGCAGGCGGCGATCACGGGATCGGAGATAGCCTTCTGGTTAGTATATTTTTTATTCGTGTGGAAGAACCGCTAATAATTCGACTTAGCAGTGACAGCAGTGATGACGATTCCGCATCCGATTATACTGACGATGGAAATCAGTTTTTCTAAATACATCTATTGTTTTTACTTCCCTCGATATCCAATCTTTACGTTTTAGGTATCTAAATTACGACTATTGATGCTTGAACAACTCAAAAAATTTTGCCGTGTTTTGCGTACGGCTTTTCCCTATATGACATACCTAAAATATGCGAGATGCTCGAAGCCAGCCCCAAATTTTATTTGTCGGCCATTTTTTTTTCTTTAATCCAATTTCAGCCAGAATTTAGCCAATTAAACTACTAAATCTGTTAATTATAAAAATACATTTTATTATTTGTGAATATTTAAACCTAACACTTATTTCGTAAAAATAACTTTGCATGCCAATGACTAAACCGTCAGAACAGTGATTCTTAGGCATTTTCCCCTCTACCGCTTCAGACGTCGCTGCGGAAGGCACGTGTGTAGAACAGCGCCATAACAATTTGGTGCAGCCGCTGTAGGATCTGTCAACGTTGCTAGAGCACGAGGCTTTCTAACCTGCGATCATCGAGACGCTGTCACTTGACAAACTACTGAAGGAACACCTGGTGAAGCCCCTGGTAGTCAACGTCACGCTTCGATGCTGCTGCCATCGTCGGAAGATATTCTAATAAGTCCGCGCACTTGCTTATCTCGCTGTAAATTTCCCCTCTGTCGTTGCTCGCCTCTCGTCTAAGCCCGTGGAAACATCGTCGAAGGGTAGCGCTCGATTTCTGGTCGATACAGTCGCTTGAATGCTTTAAGACCGATTACAAAAAATGCTGCCATTTCGCTAACTTTTAAGAAGTGACTAGAATATTTAGAATATCTTTCGACGATGCTTCTGCGGGTATTGTAAGTAAATGAACCATTTCGTTTTGTTTTAAACTGTTTGATTTTCTTCTTATGTTTATTAACCGGTCGATTTTCTAATCTAATTTATGATATTTATCGTGTTTTTATCGTAGCTTTTTATGAAATATAAATTTTTAAGAAACTATTAATGAAAATAAAATATAAAAAATGGCTCATCCGGCAGATTTTCAGGCAGCTGCTGCAGCTAACACTAGTCAGGCCGAAATCGAGCCTTACAAACTTTCTGAAATATTTTCAATCGGTCCAGAATTCTAAGGTAACCAGATAATTTTTAAACGCGTGCGATCATGCGTATAACATGGCAACTACAGACCAAAAACTTTGTTAGTGGTGCAGATGTAACCTTTCTAATACCGATGCTTTACTTAACGCGCAAGAAAAGGACAAAGTTAGGCTCCCGAATGCTTTAGTGAAAATAAACGAATATGACGAATTTTATTTTCTATTATTAATATTATTAACGCCAACGCGATACCAGAGTTAACGCTGGAACCGGTAGATAACACTACCGATCCATTATATAATCTAAACACCGTTAACAAAGAAAAAAATTAATGTCAGCATGACAGAATTTTCTTTATTAAAAATCAGCTAAGAAGTTAACACCTCAACAAGGAGGAAAAATAACTCACTAGTAATTTGTGTTCAGGCTTTGCTGACATTTTTTGTCTCAAGAGAGACATCCTGACGTTTACCAACGAAATAAATCATTTTATAGAAATAAATGGCGCTCGTCCTGTCTTTACTAAATCCTATCGTTATCTTCAAATTCTTAAAGAGGAGGTGAAGACGCGAATAAATAAAATGCTACAGAAGGTATTGTCCAACTCTCTGTCTCGCCCTGATCACCACCAGTTTGGGTGGTTCTCAAGAAACTGGATGCTCCTGGAAAGCAGAAATTGCGCGTCGTAATCGACCACCGTAAGCTAAACGAGCTGACCGTAGACGATAAATACACTCTGCCTAACATTTCTGACCTTCTGGGTGAGTTATGGAAGTGCCAATATTTTGCATCCCTAGATCTCGCCTCTGGATTCCACACGATAGATATTGAACCCTAAGACATTTCCAAAACAGTGGTGGTGGCCGGTGTTGAAAATGGCCACTATGAAATTCGTCCGAATGCCATTCGGCTTAAAGAAAAAATTATCGTTTCTAAGATTCTGTGCTTACAAAGCTATTTCTAAACTGTGACGATATCAATTTAACATATTATTATTCCTACACACATACATATGTCCAGTCCTAATTTACAAAATTATATACAGATATTATAACTAAAATTATATCTAAAAGGAAATAAATAAATAAAGCTAAACATGATTAAAAATTAAAGAAAAAAATAGAAAAGATCATTAAGGCCTTCTTCTTTTTCTACATACTGAGGTAATGAGAAATGCCGAAAGGGAGATGTTACACCGTAATGATTAACCGTAAGCGATGTTGTAATATATTTTCTTAGAACATTATCAGATAAAAATACACACAAATAACTATATTATATTTTAATTTGATACCTCTCTTACTAATAAACCTATTTAAGGTTTATGACCTTATTATTCATCTGACAGGTAACACTGTGGCAGAAATAAGTATGAATACCCCTATGCATAATAGGAATGCAAAAATTTGTCCCTCAGGCAGTGTTTCAAGGACTACACAATAGTTTTCTCCAAGTTTTACCTATTCTAAATAATTCTACACCTAACATATTATTAGCTTTAACTGTAACTATCTTCTATTTGATTAAGGCGTATTTGGGTTAATCTTACTTATACAGTATGAATTTTAATATAAAAATCTAATCACTATTTAACAATTGTAAGCCCTCCTTGGTTCATTGACCTTGGCTTTTGGTTTATGTTTGCTGCCTATGATTGGTTCTGAAGAGACAAGCAGGTAACTAAACCCATCGTTTTTCTATCTTGTCTCGGTGGGTACCTACATGTTATAATCCCGTTGTCTGGCTGTCAAAACTGTTTCCCTTCGACAATGTTCATTTCAACAATTTAACATCTCAATGACCAACCTCAACGAAGTTCGAAGTTGTAAGTTCGGTACTTTAAGCTCTTTTATTGTTACACACTAGTACGCTTTCATTTGCTGGCTGCATACCCAATATTTACTAGTTTACTATATATATATATATATATATATATATATATATATATATATATATATATATATATATATATATATATATATATATATATAATACGAACCACAATTTACAAGTTCTCCATTAAAATCTGAGCGCTACACAGCGTGTCGATCATAACAAGCCAGCTGGACAAAAGGAATTAACGAATTTCTCGGATATGATTTTTCAAACTTACAAACAACCCCTCCAGGTATGAAATTCCAAGAATTGTTTTGGTCAAAAATGTTCTAATGTTGGTTATTAAGGCCAATAATACATAAATAAAAGAGTATGTGCGTTTGCAATGTATTTTTTTTTTATCTAAGACATCCCACGTAGACTTCAAGCCTAAGTACTAACGTACCGTGGGCGTCTGAAGAGAAGTGAAATTGAGTCTACAGACACGGGATTTGAAGGATTGGAGGGTGGGATGGGAAGGGAAAACATCTGCAGGCAATGTGTGGCAAGAAGTGGTCTGTTCTAGGCTTTTGTAGCTGAACAGTAAAGGGATGCATACGCAACGCGCCTCTTGTTGTTCTATTAGGAACAGTTAAGGGGGGAATAATGCCAGCTAGTTCTTCAGAGCGAAAGCCGTGGAAGTAGCGGTAGAAAAGGGATAAATCCCCAACAGCGCGGCGATGAGCGAGAGAAGGGCGTTTTCTCGTGAGGGCTGGGTCATTGGTAAGTCGAATGGCTGTCTTTTGGATAGAATCAAGGAGTGTCGAAGGTGATGCCGCTCCCCAGATGTGGGAGCAGTACTCTAGGTTAGGTCTTATTTGGGAAACATAGAGAGTGTATAAGTTGGAAGGGGAGAAGTATTTTCTGGCTCGAAAGAGAAAACCAAGCTTTTTCGCTGCCGATGTGGCTACTGAAGTAATGTGTTTGTGCCAGCTAGTATGTTGTGATAACATATTTCAGTGCTTTTAGTATTGTGCATGTAATATTTCAGTCATGGATATTCAATTTAAAGGTAAGTACTTTTTTATTTTGCTGAAAACATAACTTAACCAGTATCCTAGTAATTTGTAAAATACCACGATGTTTGTATTTACTGACTTTTTTCTCCATTTGTACTCTTTTTTAGTCTAGAAACTAAGTCTTTCAAAAAAAAAACATTTTACCGCAAACCCGAGGCCTGTATCTTAATTAGTTTTTAAATTAAAAATCGTGAAAAAAGTTTAAGTAGCTTTATTTCTCTTGTTACTTTAAAAGTTGTTTAAATTGATCACGGTGAACCACCTGGCAGTAATAAAAATCTGCCAAATAGTAACACATGTTATTCTCGAAAATGTGAGAAAAGAGTTCCAAAATCGACTTTATTACTTCCAAGAAGTTCATGGCGTTTATTTTGAACAACTTTTAAAGAAATAAGAGCAATAAAGTTATTATTTTTTTTTCGCAGTTTTTAAAGGCTTGCCATTTAAAAACGAATTAAGATACGGACCTTGAGTTTGAGGTAAAATGTTTATTTTTTAAGTAACTTTAAATGGGGTGCCACACGGCATATGATTGCACTTAAAATTTCTGACCTTAAAGCCCTAGCGTCACCCCTCCAGGGGGTCGAAAAAGTTAAATTTTACAAAAAAAGTAGATTTATTAACCAATAATAAGATACACCTAAAATTTGTTTTCTCTGTCTTTACTAGTATATTAAGACTTTTCTCGGAGACCCTATATGTATATATATTTAGGGTAAGTTCTTGTAACCATAATTAGGTTTATTGCGTAGATATGTGAGATTTCTATAGATTCCTTTTTGTTTTACTTTCATTTTTCATCTTTATTCATTCTTGATTTTCATTTTATGTAGGTGGTAGAGGATCTTTTCTTCGACCGAGGAGGTACCACCCTGCGCAACCACTCAAGGAGCTGGTGAAATCTCAGCGGATGTTTCCAGCCCTGGGTGCGTGAGTCCGTTTTTTTTTCCTTTCTTCTTCAGACTGTCATTCTTTCTCTTCTCTTTTCTAATCCTACTCTCTTCTAACTATCCACCTCAAAAAAACAAATGTGAAAATGATGATGGCGCTCCCAGGGGTAAAAAACCCTACACCCGAAAATCGTCAAATTTTCACCGAGGCAAGAAATCAATACAACCAAACTATCTTAGAGTCTAATAATGCTTTTAACAACCGCATAAAAGATAAACTGCTTTCCTGTCCCAACGGCAACAAATCATTTTGGTCACTTGCCAAAAACATTAGTCAAAACTTCCGTTGAAGCATTCTTCCTCCCCTGCCCTCTGACAACGAAATTATCCCCACCTCTAAAGCGAAAGCTGAACTATTCCCCAAACAATTCGCTGCCAATTCCACCCTGATCCCTCCTCCCAATTTCGCTCTTCCAACCGCTAAGTCTGTACCCCACAAAATGCCCGAGATAATACTTAAGGTCAAACAAGTTCAAAAAATTCTTCTATCCGTTGACACCAAAAAGTCCTCCGGCCTGGATGGCATACCAGCAATTGTTCTAAAAAAATGCGCTCCAGAACTTGCACCCACCTTAACTCGTCTTTTCCAGAGCTCTTATGACAAGGGTATCTTCCCAGATAGCTGGAAGACTGCTCATGTGCAGCCTGTCCCGAAGAAAGATTCCAAGTCCCTTCCATCCAATTATAGACCTATCTCTCTTCTCTCCGTTGTCAGCAAAGTTATGGAGAAAGTGATCAACTTGCAAGTTCTAAAACTTCTAGAAAAACACAAAATCATCCATAACAGACAGTACGGATTTCGTCAACAAAGATCCACAGCTGATCTCCTTAGCTTTGTCACACATAACTGGAACAAATATCTCGAATTTCATGGTGAGTCTCAGATTGTTGCTCTTGATATTCCCAAGGCCTTTGACCAAGTATGGCATATCGCACTCCTCAACAAACTACCTTCTTACGGCCTTCCTAACAAACTATGTACCTGGATCGGCAGCTTCCCCTCTAATCGGCGCATATCTGTTGTGGTTGGCGGTCACTCATCTAACTTCCATCCTATCAATGCTGCCGTCTCCCAAGGTTCAATCCTGGCACCAACCCTATTTCTTCTTCACATTAATGACCTGCTCCTGCTCTTTTCAACTACCAATCCTATCCACAGTTATGCTGACGATAGTACTCTTCATTCCAATATTCATTTTTCCAGGCAAGCTTCGAATCAAGAGTTGGATAATAGACGCAGATCCATGTATCTATCCCTTTCTCAAGATCTTAAATTAATCTTAGTCTGGGGTGCGAAGAGTCTTGTTCAGTTCAACGCCTCCAAAACCCAGTATTGCTCCCTGTCCCTAAAAAAATGTGGCAACGCTTAGCCCATCCACATAAATGGCCAAGCCCTACAAAACAATGATTCGATCTTGTTGGCGTCGCTTTCGAACATGCTCTCGACTGGCACAAACACATTACCTCAGTAGCCACATCGGCAGCTAAAAAGCTTGGTTTTCTCTTTCGAGCCAGAAAATACTTAAAATATTTAAAAATAACAACAAACTTGTTTCAATCTTCACTAAATTTTTATTCATAAACATGACAATTGTTTCGACAACACAGTGTCTTCTTCAGATGGTTGGAGTAAACTAACTGTTCTTATTATATGCATTAAATACTCAACAAATTTTTACCTAATTTTTACAAGCTGGTAATTATGTTTAGAATACCATTAGGCGTTGGTAATGTCCTATATTTTACATTTTAAGTTAAGTATACAATGTACCACAATACCGTTTTATTGCTGGAGGAATTTCCAACAAATTATAAATTTAACAATGGGGAACTATTCAAATCCAGCTGGTCATTTAATAATATGTTCAATCTTTTACATTTATTTATTTCCATACTTTCTAATAAATTAAGTTTTTTGGATTTGTTTTCTAACTGTAAAATTTCAAAATTATCATCAAACCTATGTTGTTCGTTATTGAAATGTAGAGCGTAATGTGAATTATTAATTTTTTTGTTATAACTGGTTTTGTGCTCTTTAAGTCTTATTTCAAAACTTCTACCTGTTTGTCCAATATAAATTTTTGGGCAACTGCCACATTTAAGTTTGTATACACCACATTTTTGTTCTTTTTTAATTTTACTTTTGTTGTTTTTTATTAATTTTCCTAATTTGTTATTCGTTTTGAGAGCAATGTGCAAATATAGTTTGTTTAAATGTGTTTTGAGTTTTTGTGTAAATTTACCGGTATATGTGAGTGTTTTGTACCTAAGTGTAGCTTTTGATTTTGTAGTAGGAAATGCTAAATTGATGGCTTTTTTATATTGATTTTTATTAATAATTTGGCCAATCATATTAGTATTATAGCCATTATTTACAGCCAGTTGTTTAATAATATTTAATTCTTTATTATAATTTTCCTCTGACATTGGTATGTTAATAAGTCTATGGACAGAAGAGTTATACGCAGAGATTTTATGAGTATATGGATGACTAGATTTATTGTGTATGGTGATATCAGTGTGTGAAGGTTTGTGGTATATTGAAAAGTCATGCTTATTATTTTTCTTTGTTATTGTTAGGTCTAAAAAATTTATTGAATGAGTTTACTCCAACCATCTGAAGAAGACACTGTGTTGTCGAAACAATTGTCATGTTTATGAATAAAAATTTAGTGAAGATTGAAACAAGTTTGTTGTTATTTTTAAATATTTTAATAATGAATCTTCATCAAGTAACGGCTACATCAATTCAATACAGAAAATACTTCTCCCCTTCCAACTTATATACTCTCTATGTTTCCCAAAAAAGACCTAACCTAGAGTACTGCTTCCACACTTAACATTCTCGATTCTATCCAAAAGAGAGCCATTCGACTCATCAATGACCCAGTCCTCACGAGAAAACTCCCTTCTCTCGCTCATCGCCGCGCTGTTGGGGATTTATCCCTTTTCTACCGCTACTTCCACAGATTTTGCTCTGAAGAACTAGCCGGTATTATTCCGCCCTTGACTGTTCTTAACAGAACAACAAGAGGCGCGTTACGTATGCATCCCTTTACTGTCCAGCTTCAAAAGCCTAGAACAGACCACTTCTCTCGCTCATTCATAACTGGGGTCTTCAGATTATGGAACAAATTGCCTGCAGATGGTTACCCTTCCGTCCCAACAATCCTTCAAATCCCGTGTCAATAGACCACATTTCTCTTCTCTCCAGACGCCCACGGTACGTTAGTACTTAGGCTTCAAGTCTACGTGGGATGTCTTAGATAAAAAAATTCTAATATATGTTTCCGATTTTCTCAATGAATGCATTTTTTTTTATAAAACTTCTTTATGTTTTGGTAGCTTTACCCTTTGGGTATAGAAAATGTCCATATTTAATAAAGGCGTTAGAAGCAGAAAATTGTAATACATAATTTTGTGCAGCTAGCTTGACCTAATCAACACACTGAGCTCGGAGCCCAAAAATTTGACATTGTGCACTTTTCTTCCATATCATGTGAATGAGAAACGTATGTTTAAGTTTTGCTCTTACATCGCTCTTAAAACCCTACAGAAATGATTATAATCAATAATTATTTATTGATTATTCAGCCTGCAATATAAAAAATGATCCCCAATTTGAGTGTCTTGATTAGATTTAAGAAGATATATACAAGAAAAGTTATTGACTGGTGTAGCTGTATTCTAAAATATTCCTTCATTTCTAGAGTCGTAGAACACAAATATTAAAAATATTTTTAATGATAGGATATGGCTACAGTGTGGGGGATGTGGTGGTCGGGCGGGTTGAACTAATAAGGGACCTTGGGGTTGTACTTGATATGCAACTAACGTTGGGACCTCACATGGTTGATACTGCAAATAGGGCAAGCAGAATGTATGGATTTGTTGTCCGTAGTTCTAAATTCTTTGAAAACGTAACTCGTCTTAGACAATTATATATAGCATATGTCAGAAGTATTCTTGAGTATGCTGCTATTTTCTGGAGCCCGTTATATGAAAATCATAAGTACAAGATTGAAAGAGTGCAAAACAAATTTTTAGGTAGGGGAGACTGGCCTAAAACGGCATACTAGGCTAAAACGGCATACTGCCAGTTTTGAGCTCACCGATCAATGTAAGAACCGACAATGTCAGCCTAATTCTGCAAAAGAACATTAACAAAAATCCACAAGCTTGGTAACGTCGCAAATATATTAGTTCCGCTGTAATTGTCGAGTGCCCGGTCTGACAATGGTGCTAGTTTTTATTTACCTTAGAGTAATTTATGAATATATATTTTGTGAATAGTTTTTCGTAAAGATTAATAGGTAAGTCATTAAATACAAACTCCTATAATCATGTTTTGATATACATAACAATTAAAATCATTGTTTAAAGCTATCCATCAGCTGGATTTGTTCTAATATGTCTATCGGTATAAAATGGCATACACGAGTCTGGGGTAAAATGGCATAGTATGCCGATTTAGACGTTATCAGTATATTTAAACTTTTTTAATAGTCAGTAAAAAAGTCCTAAGATAAAAACTTACATTTGTTATGCTTGTGATTAAACATACCTATTTAAGAAGTTTTTATTTTTTTTTTATTTTATGTATGCTATTTTGCCCTGTTTGTATTCAGGATGACATTATTTTTTATTATAAGAATGCTTTCTTAAGTTTTTTTAAAATTATTAGTTAGTTTTAGGGGCTTTTTTGGTTGTTAGCAAAAAAAACAATTTAAATTAAAATTTGTTTAATTTACATGTGTTTTTATATAGGTATGCCATTTTGCCCGTAGTAGTAAGGGTAAAATGGTTAATGTTACTTTTTACTAACTTCGTATTTGTGAAAAAAAACTTTGTTTAAATTAAAATTCTTTTTTTACCGGTTAAAAGTATTATCATTGTAAATTCTAAAGCTCTTAGTCGTCGATTAAGTTTTAAATAAAATATATAATATAACGCCTACAAAAAGTAGTATGCCGGTTTAGGCCAGTTTCCCATATTTATTTTACAAGGAAACGCACACTTATGACTTAGCAGTCCCTAAAACTGTTTTAAGGGAAAAGTATAAATTAGAAAGCTTAGAACGGCAAAGGGCTAGCGCATATCTGGTCTTTTTGTACAAATTGCTGCATACTTTAATAGATGATCCTGCGTTACTGTCGCAAATTAATTTTTATACGTATGTACCGTCTTATAGAACAAGGAATTCTTCGACATCCTATCTAGATCCAGCTAGTACGAATAATTTCAGGAATGCTCCACTAGACGTAATCTGTGGACAATTCAATAATATAAGAAATGATTGTGATATGTTCCATGCGGGCTTGAGTGAGTTTAATAGGGTGCGTATGTAACCTCTTTTTGTACTTTTTATTCTATAATTATTTTTACCATGTAGGCTATTAGCAGGCGCGGCCCGTGAGTTTTTTTACAGGTGGGTCAAAATTTTGTGGGCAACTAGTGATATCAAGGCAACAAGCAAAATACACTTTTTTAATTAAGAAAGGTTTTTTAATAAAGTGCCAAAAATTATTTACCTACAAAGAAACACTGCAAAAATCATAAAATAGGTACTGCAGCATATTGAACATTACTACTTTAGATGTTTATGGATTTTTTCTATGTGTTTTAATACTCTAGATTAGTAGATTTTAGCGGCTTCCGTTTTGATAAGTTTAGCATCTCCTCAATAGATGCCGCCTTGTACTAAAAGCCCAGAATATAAACAGAACAAAATTCTGAGCTAAAAGTATGATTATTCATAAAATAAAATTAGGAACGCTGCCGAAATTCCGTTTTCTTTAATAAATACAATGCTGGCGACTAGACATAGTAATACGATATTTGTCTATGCACGTGCAGGTTCTAAGCTGTAGTAAATATGAGATTGCCAACAATTTTAACAATATTTTATCGAGGAACAACTTGTTGCCAATACACCTTTTAGAGCCGATCTAATTTTTTAAATAACAAAAATTAAAAAAAAGTTCTTGCCCCAACACAGATTCGAACCCTCGACCTTCGGATCAACTCTTACTTTTACTTTTTAACACTTATATTGACATAATAAATTACATTTCATTGACAAAAAGACTCTTACATGCACACAGACGCGCACTCTATTACAAATATACGTACACCGACAAATATTTATAATTAATTAAAGTTTTCCCAGGGTAAGGAGAAAACTCCCATCCCCTGTAGAAGAGACCAGTGGAACTAGGGGCTGGTGTTAGCCCTAGGAGCCCTTTGAAAATTTACGTTTGGATTTAGACGTAACCTTACGGAAGCAACCTTACGGTACCTTATATTTTGGGATTATTTCAGATAAATTTAAAGCTCGTTTAATTCCTGCTATGCGCTGATTGGGTATATAGGTATAGCTGATTGGCTTAGAGTGGAAAAATTTAAAGAAAAAACCACCTGGATTTTCGGATCAACTCGCTGTGATTGTACCATCTAGACTACGCTGGTTATGGAAGAAAATCGGTCCGATACCGTTAAATTTGATGCCTAGCGCTGGCCTGACAGAAATCGTATTTATAATTTTTTATGTTTAACCACTAATTAATATTATTAATACGATGCAAATACAATGCGCATATTAGGTACCTAATTAGTTTTTCTTTTTCCGAACCAAATGTTTTGAAATAGTATATTTTAGGAGGCGGTTTGAGAGTATTTCCATACTGGGAGTGGCCAGATATTATTGGTGGGCCGTCGACCAATTGTGTCTTCAACTTCCTCAAGCGCGTATGTCTGTTTCTCTCTCACTTTTAATGAATTTATATCGTCCATATAAACCTATAAGATCAATTTAAAATATGACCCAGCCCGGAGCAAGCTTGGATATCCTTTGTCGATGGCTTGGCTTGATTCTTTCTTGGGGAGTTTTCGCATGGAACTTTGAAACCAAAGATTATTTTTGGTTTTAAAAAATTAAAAAATAAATTATTAGGTAGATCACTGAAAATTTTAGGTGGGTCATTGACCAAATGACCTTATGGACGGGCCGCGCCTGGCTATTAGTATCATATTCTGTAATTGAAATATCTCTTGGGTATGTCAATAAATAAACAAATTATATTGTCAAAGCGTTTAGAATAACACAAGGAGTTACAAAACAACAAATAACATGATACATTTCTAAAGTAATTCTGAATAGCTTATAAATGTTGCAAAATAAAGTATTATTTTACCAGTGTGTATTCCTATGTTGGCATACGCGTATTGACAATCAAACGATGAATCACAAAAGTTGAACTAATAAAACCATAATAATATTTAGAAACCAAAGACATATAGGGGACTCTCAATTCTTAAATTTTTATGCAGTGTTGGTGTTCAGATTGGCCCAAACCTATTACATAATGAACTTATTATTACACACTGAAGTTACTTATCAATTAATTATTTTAATTATGTCAATTAAAATGGGCCCATAACTAGTGCGTTATCAAGAAGTGCTTCTTATGTGGTCCTTTTGTATTCGGCGTTTGCTCCGTTCAGTGGGCTGTTTATGGTTTTTTTATTTAAAATTTTTCATAAGCATAATATACGAGTAAGCTGCCCGCATTATCTGAAAAGAAAAAAATAACGTTTACTTACTATTTATGGCATACACTTTTTATATTCAAATATAATATTTATTGCTTTTTCTGTCTTTTTTCAAATTTTCAAAACTTTTATAATTTTTTTTTCGAGTGAGGATGCGCAAATATGTCTCAACAAGTAATAGAAAGCTAATTGTTTGGAAAACCTAACCTTCAAGACTGTTTCCAAGGTCACGGGCCCAAATGGGCCAAGGGCCAGCGTCAGCGGCTGCTGTGTTTGTTGAATCATAATTGTAAGCAGCTTTTGTGCTCTTACGTCTTGGCTGTACCACTTTGTTTCATATAACACATCTCCAAGTGCAAGACTCTTAAATATTATTTTAATTCACGTTATTTTGTGTTAGATCTTTCTGAAGTTACTTTCATATAAAAATACGTAATATAACTTTGTATTTCTGCATTTTCAGTACTAAACTAAATTATTAAAAATTCCACAACCTCCAAAAAATTTAATGAATAATACAAACCTGAACTTTAATTTCGTTCGCGAACCATCCCAGGATGAATATACCGACTATAAGATTTACTAAGTAGCCGGTGGGGAAAGCAACCTCTTTTATGGTACCTAGCTAAAATATGGAATAAACAGCTTATTTCTAAGTTGGTACAACAATTAATAACAATATGATCCTTAGCCCTTAATTTAAAATACGTGGGGTGTAAAAACAATGAAACAACCCTAAGCCAGACAGATCACGATCGCAAAAAATATATAAGAGGTTAGAAATGTTATCTCCTAAGTAAAAAATGGAAACACGAAATTTGGATAAAAATCAATAAAATAGTACGCATCGTACCACCAGATGTCACTCTAGCTCGTTTTCTCGTGGCGGGTAGTTTAAAGGTGGTATATTTAATATACTAATTTATTTTTAAGCTAGAATTTGATTGTTTTAAAGACGATTTATTGTTTTTGTTTTCGTATTACACAATAAAATATTATGTATTCAGTAAAACCAGCTATAAATTGACGATTTTACTGATTAAATTATATTTTAGAGGAAATTACCTATAAACAAACTAAAAAACAATAATAGTCTTTAACAATCAAATACTGATACTTATAAACCCTAGACAGTATAATATTATGCAGTATTATATAATAAAACTACAAAGTATGTACATGTCGGCTTTATTTACCAAACAGTTACTGTTATCACATTGTTATTAAAATAATAGCCCTACATGCAAATAAAAAATGTGTTATGTTTCTTTTATACAGGGTCCTGCAATAGTGCGTCAGGCTTCCATAGCTCCTACACGAATTAAGTTAGGAATTTCATTCATATGGTGACTTATATATATATATACTTATTACAGGCTGCATTTTAGGAAAATATTTTCGCATATACAGGGCGGACCAAGAAAGTGTGATAACATAAAGTTGTATTTTTTTTAATGGGACACCCCGTGTTTTTTTGCATATTTAGGTTTGCATTAGTGTCCTTCATAATTGCCTAAAATTTTATTTAATTTGCTTCGGTACTTTAAGAGCAATAAATTAAAAACTAAAAAAAAAAGTTTTGCAGCCCTGGAAAAAAAGATAAAAAAAAAACAATCTAAAAGCATTTTTTTACCACGGCATTGTGTGAGATTTATGACAAGGGGGCTAGAAACACCATGAATTAAATAGTTTTTACCTATTTCATACAGGGTGTTCACAATAAGATTTTAAAAATTACACATTTTAAACTAATTTTTCTCAAGTTTTTTAAATGGAACACCCTGTATATTATTTTACCATTTGATGAAGAATTTCAAAACAAATATGTTTTGTAATTGCAATTTATTTCAAATTCCAAACCGTTTTCAAAATATTTATCACAAATCATAAATGTCGCTATTCTTAATAAAGTTTTATGAACAAAATAGTTAGGCGGCCATGGAAAAACAAGCATGTTTAGCAATCAAATACTTTTTGACATTATTTGTCAGAAATAAGTAGGTGTACTTAAACGAATAATATTTTGTTCAAAAAATTAATTTTTCAAGGGAAGAGCTCATTGATATGGTTTTTGTATTGGGTGAGAGTGAGAAAAACTGTTTCCTCGCTGGTAGAAATTATGCAGCTCGGTTTCCGGAAAGGCGACACCCAGAAGCGTTAAGTTTTAGCAGACTTCTTGAGGGCTTTATTGAAACGGGAAGCGTATACTACAAAAAGGTGGAAAGAACAAAGACGGCACTAAATGAGGAAAATCCGTTAGCAGTTTTATTGACAGTTATTGAAAAGCCAAATATTAATCAAGAATGTGTGGGACAAGAAGTTGGAATAAGTGAGAGGTCAGTCCAAAGAATTTTGAAAAAACATTATTTTCATGCATACCACATTCAATTGCATCAGGCTCTGGGTGAAAATGATTTTCAGCGAAGGGCAGAGTTTTGTGCCTGGGCACAATTGCGCCTCCAAGAAAATCTTTTTTTCTTTATGAACGTCCTTTTTTCCGACGAAGCAACTTTGCACAACACTGGATGTGTCAACAGACATAATTTTCATTATTATTCTGTCGAAAATCCAAGAATATTTCGGCAAATAGATCGCCAACAACGTTGGTCAATACACGTTTGGGGAGGTATTGTTGGAGAACATGTGGTGGGCCCACATTTTTTTAATGGTCACCTTAACGGTCAAATGTATTTGGAATTTTTGGAAAACGACTCACCAGGATTGCTTCAGAATTTACCTCCAAACATCCAGGCACAAAATATGTGGTTACAACAGGATGGAGCCCCAGCCCATTTTTCGCAACAAGTCAGAGCCCTGTTAAATAATGAGTACGAAAATCGCTGGATTGGAAGAGGAGGACCAGTTGGATGGCCTGCGAGGTCACCCGACCTAACAAAACTTGATTTTTTTCTATGGGTGCATGTAAAAGACCTCGTTTATAGGGAACCTCCAACAACCGAACAAATCATGCGACATAGAATTATTGACGCGTTTGCCACAATTACACCTGCAATGCTCAGACATGTGCAAAGGGCCTTTCAAGCGAGAATTGGTAAATGCCTTGAACAAGATGGAAGACATTTCTAACATCTTTTAAAATAAAGTGCTTGTTTTTCCATGGCCGCCTAACTATTTTGTTCATAAAACTTTATTACGAATAGCGACATTTATGATTTTTGATAAATATTTTGAAAACGGTTTGGAATTTGAAATAAATTGCAATTACAAAAAATATTTGTTTTGAAATTCTTCATCAAATGGTAAAATAATATACAGGGTGTTCCATTTAAAAAACTTGAGAAAAATTAGTTTAAAATGTGTCATTTTTAAAATCTTATTGTGAACACCCTGTATGAAATAGGTAAAAACTATTTAATTCATGGTGTTTCTAGCCCCCTTGTTATAAATCTCACACAATGCCGTGGTAAAAAAATGCTTTTAGATTGTTTTTTTTATCTTTTTTTCCAGGGCTGCAAAACTTTTTTTTTAGTTTTTAATTTATTGCTCTTAAAGTACCGAAGCGAATTAAATAAAATTTTAGGCAATTATGAAGGACACTAATACAAACCTAAATATGCAAAAAAACACGGGGTGTCCCATTAAAAAAAATACAACTTTATGTTTTCACACTTTCTTGGTCCGCCCTGTATATGCGAAAATATTTTCCTAAAATGCAGCCTGTAATACAGTATAAGGCACCATATGAATGAAATTCCTAACTTAATTTGTGTAGAAGCTATGGAAGCCTGACGCACTATTGCAGGACCCTGTATATGAGTATTTTTCCATGTACCTAAATGTGTAAATTTTCATAAAGTTGAGACTATATTTTTTACTAAATACCGGTAACTCCCGAGCTTGACAGATAATCCCCATTTTTTTACGACTTCATGTTAGCATGCTGAAATTCATGAAAGAATGGATAACTACACAAATGTAAAACCGGCATTAAAAACATCGTCTACCAGGATTTATAAAAAAATTAGGGAGTGTATGGAAGAAAAATTTAAAAAATTAACCGACAACATTGAGTCGAGGCTAAGTAAGATCTCTGCCTGCACTGCAACCCAGCATTATTTAAAACAGATATTAAATATATTGTTTAAACAAAAGCAGAATTCTTAAAGAACAACCAAAAAGAACAATGTTAAAAAAGCCTCTTTTGTGTCGTGACAAAAATTATGTTTCTTGTGACCTGCTGAACATGAGGGAACAATTAGAATTACCGGATGCTTTCCGGGAAAATATTTTTCTTTAGTATCAAGTAAATTCTAATCACATTACGTTGTTGAGCAGGTCAAAATGCATTATAAATAATATTATTATCGTTCACGTTTGATACCTTGACGATTGTTCTTTAAACACATTTTATTATTAAAGAAAAACACATACTTTCACTTCACTTCACTTAAAACCATCCTAAAATGTGCAACAGTTTCGACGTTATAAATGAATTCAAAAAATACGAAAATAGGGAATGAAATTGTTTAAAACTATAAAATAATTATTGCATCGACCTGTCACAGATCGCGGCGAAATTTGACAAACGTTTACATGTCAGCTGTCTTAAAGTTCAAAGAACGACTGAAATGATTGTTGCAGAAGAATTATCCTACAGTACCACCTAGTGGTACGATGGACTACTAATGGTGTAACGGTCGTGTTTCCACTTATTCAATTCAAGTTTCGCCCATGTGCACGATAGATATGTGACGTCCTTGGTGGGACTCATCAACAAGTTATATTCTTGTTACAGTGACAAGCTACAATAGGCAATATGCATAATATAATCCACATAAATCTGAAAAATTTGTTTGTGAACTCCACATAAATTGAATATTTTTGCCGGTTGCTTTTATCGCTTTATTTTGGTTTTTATTAATTTATTATAAAATAATTTTCTACTACAAATTTGCAAACAAAATTCAAAACTTGCCAATCGTAATGAAAACGTGACGTCGCTTTATATGTAAATAAAAGTGCTATTACTACTGGTGTACTGTAAATTCGAGTGATAATTTATTTTATCGATTATTTCCCGAACATTAGGAGATTTCGTCGATAAGAATCATTATCTCTATAAAAGAAGAAACTGACTGACTGACTGACTGACTGAGTAACTGACTGACGTATCAACGCACAGCCCGCAGCGCTGTGTCTAGAAACTTACAAATTTGGTCTGAGGTTTGCTATATACCGTAGGCGTGCAATAAGGAAGGAGTTTTTCAAAATACAACTCCTTAGGGGTAAAACAGGGGTTCAAACTTTGTATGGAGAAAAAATATTATTTGGTCCTATTAACCTCAAACTTCATAGAAGTAGGTACTCTTAAAAATAAATGTTTAAACACGTGTTTTACAGTTTTTAGTAAATCAACCCCTCAGGGGGTGCAAGGGTGGTTCAAAGTTTTAGCGGACTAAAACTGTGATACGGTTCTATTGAGGGGGGGGGGGGGTTGTTTAAGAACTAAGCTATTGGCAATTCCATCAAAAGTATTAAATAATGTGTTATTTTTGGGGTTATTGTCAGAAAATCCAATTTTGCCTAACAGATGTAGAAAAGTTATCGGGGAGGGGGATAAAAGGAAATGGCTGAAAGTTTCTCCAAGAATGATAACGAATATGTCAGTTTCTGGGTTTTTGACGTAAGGAAATCTATTTTTGTCCAACATATGTAATATGTTATAAATTAACTGAGGGAAAGAATAAAAAGGAGCGGCTAGAAATTTTTCTAAGAATGTCAAATGTGTCATTTTCGGGTTTATTGAGGTCAGAAAATCTAATTTTGTCTAACAGAATGGTAAAAAAAATGACGGGGTTGGAGGAGAAGCGATTGCCAATTTTTCCAAAAGTGTTTCCATTTTCGGGATGATTAAGGTCAAAAAATATAATTTTATGTAATGGTTGTTAAGAAAATTAACGGGGGGGGGGGGGTTAAAATGGGGTTGGGAACTTTTTCAACAATGTTAACTAATGTGACATTTTCGGGGTTATTGAGGATAGAAAAGCTAATTTTGTGTAACGGATGTTATAAATATTAATGGGGGGGGGGGGGCGTAAAAGGGACGGGTGGGGATTTCTTCAAAAATGTTAACTAATGTCATTTTTGGGGTTACTTGGGTCAGAAAATCTAAAATAATAAATCCATTACAAATTTAAAGAGGGGGAGATAAGATGAAGGGAGGGGGGAATATTTGGTGCGCCATAACGAAAAAAAAATGTTCATAATAATCAACAAAATTAAGTTGAACAATTAACCGCAGTAATAAATACGTAACAATATTATTTGATACTTTGCAGTACTTTTTAGAAATATTTTTTAAGAGCAACAATTTATAAATACAACCTGACAAAATCTAATATTAATTTTATTTCATTTACCTTTTCTATTAGTTACCTGAGTCCGAGCCCGATTTTCCCGTCATATAATATTGAAATACGGTCACTAGATATAACTAACCTAACATAACTATTGTTTCATGTTTTCATAATCATGACATTAAAACTACACTATTATCACCTATAATACGCGGACGAAGTCGCGGGCGAAAGCCAGAATCTAATTAAAAAGACTGTTTAACAACGAGCCCAAGAAAAATCGAATGGGCTGCGGATGAAAGATCGAAAGTAAGAAGGGCGAAAATACAAAAGGTCGAAGTTACAGAAGGTCGAAATCGTCGAAAATATCGAAAGTACAGAAGATCGAAGTAGATGTGGTCGAAATTCAAAAAGATCGAAATTTCAAAGAATAAAACTCACAAAAAATCGAAATTTGAAAGGGTCGAAATGAGTATAGGTCGATCAATGCAAACTGAGCAAACCTGAGCAAACGCTCCGCAAGCAACGCAATAGGAAATAATAATATTACGATACTATTTATTTCCATTTTTAAACGACGACAGTAATCACTAGAGACCGGATTTCAATATTCCATGAGGCAAAAATCAGGGTCGGACCCAGGTAGTTGACAGAAAATTTAAATAAAATGAAACCAATGTTAAGGGTAGTCAGTTGTATTTATGAATTATTGCTCCTAAGAAATAAGATGTTTTAAGTGCGCCGCGATTATGTAATAATAATAAACACTACTTTTAAAATATTTCTAGTTAACAAATGTGATGGATAATCGAAACTTGGTACAACTAATAACTAATTATGATTCTAGTCTCATTTTTTAATATAAATATTATTGTTTAAAAATTAAGACGGCGCGTGACGCGGCGGCGTGCCATTATTTTGAATAATTTTTTTTACGTACAAGTGCAAAGTGCGCGCGCACATTGTTGTTTTTCTTGGTCTGAAACTTTTTTTACAACTTTTTTTTTACATCTGCGCAGTAGACCAAAACGCGTCCCACGTGCAAACCAAGCGTGCTAGACATGCGCACGAAATTTTGGGAGATGTACAGGGTATCCCATTTTCGGCACTTTGCGGGGTATCTCCCTTATTTTTAAAGATAGAGGGTTGCGGTTTTCGCAACAGTCTGCTACTTTTTGTGAAATTAAAGATAGCTCCAGCAGAATTTTCATAGCCCTTTTGATTTTTGAGATACAGGGTTGAATCGAAAAGTGTAACGTTTGAGGCACCCTCCGTATCTGAGTTACTTTTAAACTTATCGAAGAAGTGAAAACGTATTCTTATAGAATTTTTTCCGTAGAATCCAGGGCGTAGTCGGATTTTTTCTAACACTTTCCGTTTTTTAGGTATGAAGCAAACATATGTTCTTTTAAATGGAACACCCTGTATATTATTTTTCATGTTTATTGGGCATAATGTGGGCTTTCCAAAAATAGATAATTGTATACAATTATTTTTAAAAACAAGCTCTGATTTTAAGATTTTCTAAAATTTTCTTTTGTGTCCAATCAGTAGGCAGTAGGCTATGGCTATGGAACAAAAGGCAAAATGTCAAAAACTTTGCGGTTTTGTCAGTTTTTGATTATTAGTAAAATATTTTTGTTGTTTTGGTGTTATTTTTTTAAAATAGTGGCGGTTTACGAAAATAATGAAAAGTATGATATGTTGGTTTGTTTTATACAATCTAATGAAAATCCCCAAGAACTCTTCAGAATTATATTTACAAAGGTAACGTATTTTCAGCGCTATGGTTAGGATAATATCTTAGTGTTTTTTTTTTGTTCACATTAGATATCCAGAGAGAAGGCAACCTTTCCCAGATATTATTTGCCCGCCTTAAATCAAATTTAGTAGAGCATGCATCATTTATCCAACCCCGTCCTAGGGCATACACCAAACAAGATAGAGATATAAAAGAAATAAACTTATTGGGTTATGTAGAAGCGACGCGACGCCTTCATCTTCTTGCAACCGAATAGAGGAAGCAACTGGTGTATCCAAGTCTAATGCTCAAAGAATTTTGCAAAAAATAAGTATCACCCCTATAAATTCCACATAATTAGTTCAACATTTACACCCCGGTGATGCCGAGCGCCGAATGTTGTTTTGCCAATGGTATTTACAACAAATCAATACTGATGAATCTTTTGGCAGACTCGTTATCAGGTCCGATGAATCTTATTTTTCAAGTGCAGGAATTTTCAATCGCCATAATACAAGGAATTGGTCCATAGAAAATCACCATTTGATTTTTGAGAGGGCACAACAAGGACGCTTTGGGGTTGGGGTCTCGTGTTTCATTTTTGGAAGACGCACTATAGTCGACAGAATTTTTGAAGGAGGTCTTACAGCGCATCGGTACCGAGAAATCCTTGAGGAAGTAATTCCAGAATTGATGGAAAATGTTCCATTGACCCTTTATAATGCAGTTTATCTTCAACAAGACGGTGCCCCAAGCCACAACTCTGCGCTTTTAAGGGCATTTTTAGACGATAACTTTCCTCAAAGATGGATTGGTACCTACGGACCTGTAAGATGGCCTCGATCTCCGGATCTTTCAGTTTTGGATTTTTTCTTATGGGGTTTCATGCAAAATAAAATCTATAAAACACAATAGCAGTCTTTGGACAGAAATTTGGAAAGAAAGCCTATGATTCTTTTGAACGCTATTAGAAGAAAATAACGAAAATGTGCCAATTTTGTGTACGGGAAAATGGCCATCATTTTGAAAACCATCTTTTAAAAACTCTTTGCTTTTTCAAAGTTCTGTTTCTCTTGTGTTTTTCCTAACTTAAGTTTTAAGTAAGATAGGTAATTATTGTTTTGTTTTGAGTAGAATTCAATAATTTTTTCATAATTAAGTTAAAATGCTGTAATAAATAATTAAGACTTGAGAATTAAAAAAGATGTTTTGAATTAAGTTTGAAGGTATAATAATTACTTACATCGATTTTGTTTTTAGTAAATTTTAGCCATAGCCTACTACCTACTGATTGGACACAAAAGAAAATTTTAGAAAATGTTAAATTCTGAGCTTGTTTTTAAAAATAATTGGGTACAATTAGGAAGTTTCCTATGTCAGAAATATCGAGTAACTTCAACATCATTTAATAGTCTTTCACTTAACTTGTCAAACAAAAAAAAATTATCTCGATATCTTCAAAATTGACGAACTTATTCAATTTCTTATTTAATAACTTCGCGCGGCTTTTATCGGCCGTGACGTCAAAATGCATGGAGTCTGTCGCCCCATGGTCGCCGGGCTAGCGGCCCGCTGCTGCTTTCGCGTGTTTACTTTCATGCATTGGATCCTATCCGGTAAGAAAAACACTAAAGATTAAACGGACGCCTATCCCGCTGTTGACGGCGTGGTGTATTTTGACGTCATCGAGCCTCAGCCAACGTGAGCGTAGCATCTCAGACTTTGAAGGACGATAACTTTTTATTTCTACAGATAATTAAAAACAAAAAATACATATGTTTTTTACATTTTCAGGACTATTTATTAAGAGAAAATGAAAAAAATGGAAACTTCCTAATTATCTATTTTTGGAAAGCCCACATTATGCCTAATAAATATGAAAAATAATGTACAGGATGTTCCATTTAAAATAACATATGTTTGCTTCATACCTAAAAAACGGAAAGTGTTAGAAAAAAAACGACTACGCCACTAGATTCTACGGAAAAAATTCTATGAGAATACATTTAAACTTCTCCGATAAGTTTAAAAGTAACTCAGATACGGGGGTGCCTCAAACGTTACACTTTTCGATTCTACCCTGTATCTGAAAAATCAAAGGGGCTATGAAAATTCTGCTGGCGCTATCTTTAATTTCACAAAAAAAGTAGCGCACTGTCCGCAACCCTCTATCTTTAAAAATAAGGGAGATACTCCGCAAAAGTGCCGAAAATGGGATACCCTGTACTTTGATGTTTACAGGCGAATCTATCCCCTTTTAGGAATATATCTCCAACTGTAAAGCTACAACTACGTATTTGACTTTTTCCCTAGCTTTTTTCGAGTTCCTTAGTTTTCGTTTATTGACATCTGCGCATTAGACCAAAATGCGTACTATGCACAAACCGAGCGTGCCAGACTTGCGCACGGAACTTAAGGGGATGTACTTTGGTGTCTACAGTCGAACCCATCCACTTTTAAGAATATATTTCCATTGTAAAGCTACAACTACGTATTTAACTTTTTTTCCCAGTTTTTTTTACTTCTTTATTTTTTGTTTCTTGCATATCTGCGCAGTAGACCAAAATACGTACCACGTGTTTTGTCACATATGTGGTTATCTGGCCGTATTTCATTACGAAAGCAGCTTAACTCCTAGCTTGATGTTTTATCTTTTGATATTCGTCTCAAAATTGCAATAAAAATTAGTAGTTTTTGCAATGACCATTTTTACGCACAGCTCTGCAAGATCGTTTATTTTCTGATGCCCCTCTTAAACGATTCATGTAATAGAAAAAAGTACATGCATATTCCCTATTTTACTATCAACCGGAGAGCTACTGAACCCTATTAGTAACGGAATTTGCACAAAGCTGGAAATTTGTATATTGACAATCGAAGAGCAACCACAAGTAAAAGTCATGACCTGGCAAGTCTCCCCCGGTCGCGTCATCAACCCCTGTATTTTTGAAAACGTAAAAAAATAAAAAATTAACGTTCAGATTCACTAAGAAAGTTTAAGATTTAGTACTGGTTTAAATTAAGATCTTGGAGTTGATCTGTTATATTTTGACAGGTTTTTGTCCTGTCATTGTGAATAAGTCGTCATTAAAATTTTAAAATTATTCTGATATTTCACCGATTTGCTTGGTTTGCAAATAATTTTCATCTGGGAACGAGTTGCTGTAATGAATTTAGTTCTATTATTGTCGAAAGTACCTACTAAAATTGCCCTTTTCTTTATAAATTTGCAAAAAGCTCAGAAATCAATTCACAGTATAAAACTTAGTTGCCTTATTCTTACACTTGTCAGTTTAAAACTTTTGGTTGTCAAATTAGACCGGACTAGCGTTGGAGAATCTGACTGTAAAAGTTACAAACTTCAAACTTTCATGTTTGCATTTAGACCTAGCCACATGCAAAAAAATTGCCAGGCGATTCTGAAGATCGCACGCTTCTGCCAGGCGATTCTAAATGTGCTCTGTGTAGGACATAAAATAAACATTGTCCTACAAGGTTCCAATTTTTACAGGCTCTTTATTAAACGATTTAAAGTAAATATGTTCAAGGCCTGGCAAATCCGAAGGTCGCAAGGGCCCGCCAGATGCGGAGATAGATAAAACGGGAATGCGAGAGCAAAAAGATTGGCGATGCTAGGTATAGGTATACGATGGTTGAATGGAATAAAATTTTAAATCAAGTAATTTTCTAAAATTTTTATCATAGAAAAGTGTTTTTTTGCAACTAAAAATTATTTCCAATATTATACAGGGTTTTCGAAAAGTATTAGTGTGAACAAATATCTTTGATATTGGTAAAGATAGAGACACCAAAATTTAGGTGTATCTTATTTTTAGTAAACAAACCAGGCTAATAAAAAAATAATAAATAATTAATAAAAAAATAATAAAAAGTGCATATACCCCTGTTGTACGCCTCTGAGCGACTTGTATGGCCATCGCCTGGTAGGGTAATGGGCATTTATGTAGTGATAACATGTCCCAAAATTCAAATTGATATCCCGTTCCTAGCAGATATAACATAATAAAATGTTATTTATCTTTAACACCCTGTATTTTATAAACTGAGACTTATACAAAAATTTGATTTAACTTTTTTCATATTTCTTTTAAATACGTTATTTATCGCGTTCTTAAATAGAAGTATATTATTGCTGTGGAAATATGCATGAAAATATAAAATATGAAAACTTGTAACTTTAAAAAACTTGTAACTCCGCAAAAAATGGGTCTAAAAAATTTCAAAACAAATTAAATGAAAGGTTTTTTAGTTTAGTTTTTAAAAAAATTCATGTTTATGAAATTCCAGTAGTAAAAAGCGGCGACCAAAACAACGAAAAAAAAAAAAGTCGAATTTTACGTGTTCCTTAGGGCACTTACAATAAGAGGGGCACTTTGTGTCTATTTTCTCCAAATAGATAACCACCACAACTACGAAACGCCGTTTGGTTCATCCCGAAATCTTTTTCCGATCAAGAGATATTTGATTTGGTCCATTTTATTTTCGGAATATATTGCTGTCCCTACCTCTGCCGCGCAATGGGGTTGAAAAAGTTAAATTACATAAAAAATAGATTTAGTAACCAATAAGATACACCTAAAATTTGGTAGCTGCATCTTTATTAATGGCAAAGATATTTGCCCATACTAAGACTTTTCGGACACCCTGTGTAATATTGACAATAATTTTTAGTTAAAAAAAGTATTTTTTCATGATACAAATATTTTTCTTACTTAGTTTAAAATTTTATTCCATACAATCATCTCGCCTCTAATATATTTATTATACTTTACTATTATTAATTATATATTATACGTACCTAGCATCTCCAATCTTTTTGCTCTCGCATTTCCGGTTTATCTATCTGGCGGGTCCTTGCGACCGTCGGAAGCGCCTGGCTTTGAGCTAAATCGTTTAATAAAGAGCCTGTAAAAACTGGAACCTTGCAGGACAATGTCTATTTTATGCCCTGCACAGAGCACATTTGGAATCGCCTGGCAGGTGCGTGCGACCTTCAAAATCGCCAGGAATTTTTTTTTTGTATTTGGATATGTCTAGATGCAAACATATTAAAATTTGAAGTTTGTGACTTAACTTTTAATTTTGTATTTTCTTTACAATTTCAAAAATACAGGGGTTGATGACGCGACCGGGGGAGACTTGCCAATCGCCAATATGTAAATTTCCAGCTTTGTGCAAATATCGTTACTAGCAGGGTTCAGTCGCTCTCGGACGGGCAAATGAAAAACTAAAAAATTTAAAATGGAATTTAGATTGAGCACTGTACTTACCAGTAGAATCTCAACGGCCACTGAAGCAATGTTAATCGAGCTAATCAGAAAATCTGTTAACATGATATACCTTATGTCCTTGTTTAACCTGCTAACGAAGCTAAAAAGGTACATGTTTGAAAGTGGCAATTATTTATTTATTTACATAATATAGAACGATTGACTGACCTCCTAATAAATAAGTGCTTCTGAATAATTTTCTTTAAAGCTTCATAATGATTAATATCCTTATAATCAGCTAAATCCATTTTACATATATAGATCCGTAGAATTCTTAACTGTGCAGTGGTGAATATCATAAGGATAACGTGTATTAATTGTATGGCCGAATAGATATTTGCACACACAGCAGTAAAGAGTGCGTTTAAGACAGCTACCAATAATAAAGCCTCGCTCTCCTGATAAGGTAGCCATATGGGAAACAACATCGACCTTTGCGTTAATTCCTTTTTGCTCTTCTCTTCTGTTTCGCAACTTGTGACATAATTAATACATTTAAAGAGAGCGAATACTGCTGTGCCCGATATAATACCAATGACGATATTCTTAAATTGTGTGCCTACTTTTACATCTTTATTGTAAGATGTTATGACGTCACTATCCGAAGACATGCTAATTTTTTTCTCTTCATTGATAATTGTTGAAAAAAGTCTCCAAACGTTATTATTTTGGTAAATGAATACTTTAATGCAAATACCTAGGATTGTGAACACCATTGACATGCAACCAAACATTTCTTCGGTGTCAGCTCTTATTTTCATTAGTTGAATCTGTTTTCCAAGTACTAGCAAAAAACATATAAGAAGAATACTTTGAAGGGTACGTCGGTACCATAGTTGAACCGTTCTTAAACGGGAGTTTTTTGTCCAATCAAGGTTCCATGTTCCTGATACTATCATAAAATATTTTATCTCGTTGATAAGCATCTTATATTAGTGAAACTTTGACACTGGCAAATACCTACAATTTTAAAGCTTTTTAATTATTTTAGAACAGAACAAGATGCAGCGGGATTAGTACTTGGGTGTAAGAGTATCACCACTATTGACTCTAAATTACTTAAGCACCTAATGTGTGACATTTCCAAATACAATGAACTATCAAACTTATTACTTTTTTATAGCGTCATACAAAGTAGTGATGCCGCCGAGACGAGAGATTCTCGTCTCTCGTCTCGTATCGTCTTGTCTTGACGAGACGAGAGAACGAATTTCTTTCAAACGAAGGCTCAAGACGAAGCGACAGAATGCTGTCTCTTGTCGAGAAATTCTTCTCTCCCTCGAGCTCTCTCGTTCTCTCAAGCAAAGAATTATCGTTCTCTCGAGCAAAGAATTTTGATTACACAATGTCACACATAAAGTCCGCATCATATGGGAAATTTTTTTCCTTACAGGTTAAAGGAAATTCTGATTTTACTATTAGTTTTTGCTTTAAAACTGACGCCCAATGGCATGCACATGAGCAGTCACGTGACTTTGTTTAACTGTCAAATTTGACATTTTTTTCAAAAAATGTCCAAAAAGGCGGTTATTTCTTAAAATTTCGAAAAATGTTAAAGGAAAAAGTTGTTTGTTTTTTAATTTTCTACCCTTGTACCAATTTTCAACTTTCTAGTACAAATTCCATTTTTTTCCAATTTTTTTTAAACTCGACATTTCTGGGTTTTTAAAATTTTACCAAACCAGTACAAAAATATTCCTTTATACCAAACTTATCTTTTTAATGTATTTTTATCACCAATTGTTGTTCTAAATACTGTTTTTTATTATAAAAATAGGAAACGCCAGCAAAAACTATGTCAAAGTTGATGCAAAGTTGACATAATTTGTACAAATAACTCAACATTTGACTTTATTTCGGTTTTTTACTAAGATGTTAGATGCATAAAACCGAATTAAAAAACAATTCCAACGAAAAATCTTTAATTTACCTTTTACTGCACTTTTTAAAAAATAAAACCTTGTCTTAATAATAACGAATAATTGCAACGCAAAAGGAACTAAGAGCAGGCCCACTCTAACCATTGGACCAATAGAGGCTGCAGCCCTAGGGCGCCGGACGCCCTGCGCCCTAGGGCTGCAGCCCCTATTGGTCCAATGGTTAGAGTGGGCCTGCTCTTAGTCCCTTTTGCGTTGTAATTATTCGTTATTATTAAGACAAGGTTTTATTGTTTAAAAAGTGCAGTAAAAGGTAAATTAAAGATTTTTCGTTGGACTTGTTTTTTAATTCGGTTTTATGCATCTAACATCTTAGTAAAAAACCGAAATAAAGTCAAATGTTCAGTTATTTGTACAAATTATGTCAACTTTGCATCAACTTTGACATAGTTTTTGCTGGCGTTTCCTATTTTTCTAATAAAAAACAGTATTTAGAACAACAATTGGTGATAAAAATACATTAAAAAGATAAGTTTGGTATAAAGGAATATTTTTGTACAGGTTTGGTAAAATTTGAAAAACCCAGATACGTCGAGTTTAAAAAAAATTGGAAAAAAATGAAATTTGTACTAGAAAGTTGAAAATTGGAACATGGGTAGAAAATTAAAAAACAAACAACTTTCACATTTTTCGAAATTTTAAGAAATAACCGCCTTTTTGGGCATTTTTTGAAAAAAATGTCAAATTTGACAGTTAAACAAAGTCACGTGACTGCTCATGTGCATGCCATTGGGCGTCATTTTTAAAGCAAAAACTAATAGTAAAATCAGAATTTCCTTTAACCTGTAAGGAAAAAAATTTCCCATATGATGCGGACTTTATGTGTGACACTGTATGATTTATTTAGTTTAACGGAATGTCTTTTCGATAATTTTTTTCTATTCAACAGCAAGTAAAACTAGATACGATTCGACTATTATTTTTTAAAAATTTTTGTTGTGGAGAAGAATAATTTATATAATTTATTAAAATCAATCAAAAAATACCCAGCAAGATAAGAAAGAATTTTTACCCACAAAGATTTATTGCAACAGGGAGGGAGAAACCTTACCAACTTTTAACATTCTAGTTACTAATTATTATTGTTTATTGACACTAAAAATGAACTCATAAATATAAGAAATTCATGCTAAAATCTTAAAAAGGTGCATAATAATAAATACAACCAGAATTTATATGCAACGTTTTATTTGACATTAAATATAGAAATATTGCAAACATAAAAAAATCAGTTTTCTATTTTCCTAAAAATAAAAATAAGAAACAAACATCTTTATTCATAGCTAGATAGTGTCTCTACAAAATTACGTGTAGTTTTCGACGCCTCCGCAAAAGATATTAATAACACAGGACCACAAATGGGAACCGAAAAAGTCCTTTGGCGAGATTGATATCCTATATGTATTTTGGTGCGCTGATTACGAATCCGAGGTCCATATAACCCCAGCACATCACGTTCAAGGTCATTTGAAGGTCAAATGCATATATTACGGAAAAACAGAAAATCTGACCACGGATTCGGAAAGAGCGGGAAATTTTACGTCCAAATATGTAGTTTTTAGTTTTTCCAACATGACCCTCCAAGGTCAACTGGGGGTGAAATGACTCACCGATAGACCAAATTCTTATTTCCCATATACATCATCACAACTTGAAAGTGACGTGCTGGGATTATATGGACCTCGGATTCGTAATCAGCGCGTCAAAAAACCTAAAGATACCTGACTAAGTTGTACGTAAAAGTCTGTAGTTGTGATGATGTATATGGGAAATAAGAATTTGGTCTATCGGTGAGTCATTTCACCCCCAGATGACCTTGGAGGGTCATGTTGGAAAAACTAAAAACTACATATTTGGAAGTAAAATTTCCCGCTCTTTCCGAATCCGTGGTCAGATTTTCTGTTTTTCCGTAATATATGCATTTGACCTTCAAATGACCTTGAACGTGATGTGCTGGGGTTATATGGACCTCGGATTCGTAATCAGCGCACCAAAATACATATAGGATATCAATCTCGCCAAAGGACTTTTTTCGGTTCCCATTTGTGGTCCTGTGTAATTAATCAGTCTCTAAATGATTTTTTATTAATTGGGCTTAAGATACAGAATGACATTTTATATATTTTACTACATTTTCGACTACCTAAAATTGTTTGAATTGTTTAGTTAAATACTGTCACTTATGGTATATCGTCGGCACCATACTTAGCTATACGATTACGCACCATGATACAAATAAAAGAAGATATGACACCGCGTAGGTACGCGCCATATTTTGTAAACGAGACACGTCTTTGTTAAGATCGCGTTGTGTTTTAAAGATATTTTTTCGGTGTTTTTATATATCGCTTTTAAAACTTTAAAAGTGAAAATGAGGTGTGTTGTGTATGGTTGTGATGTGGACAATCAATGCAAGGGCTTTATGCCCAAGAGTAAAGTTTTCAGCTTCCCCAAAAACAAAGAAACAGAAAGTGTTTGAAAGCGTCTGTGCAAACGGGAAGATAAGTTTAATGTGAAAAATGCTAGAATCTGTTATAGACATTTCAACGAAAGTGATTTTTCAGGTAATTTAAAGCATGAATTGTTGCATGTCATGAATGTCAAATGTGTTTAATGTTTTTACAAACTAGCTTCAATAAAAAAGTTTACTGTGACAAACAATTGCTAAAAATCTCCAACAGACTTTAATCGAGAAAATACGACAAACAAAGAGACTGAAAAAAAGGCTATTTTCTTAAAAAATAATTTATTGTTTAATTTCATAAATTTCGATAGTTTTGTCTTGTTTAGAATAAATTTGGCATTTTAAGATTTTTTAAATTTGAAAAATCAAAGAATACAAAAATACAATAATCTTTAATAATTTACTATTTAAAGTGTAAAAAAACCCAAAAAAGCGATCCTATAAAACATGGTTCCGTCGCAAACATGCAGATGTTATTCACCGCAAAAAATATTTGACAAATTATGGAAACAAACAAAATTCTTATTTAGAACATATTTTCGGAAGACTCTGTAGGTATATATTTTAATAAGAATATGCTTCTAAAAAAATTATTTTATGCAAAAATATACGTTTTCCCTATGTAACGCAACCGACCCTGGCTTCTCTTGGTGAGATGTCTTGGAGAGTTTTCGCACTGCACGTGGAGAGATGCACCAAAGCAGGTAATTATTCTTAATTACGGCAAATATGAACTCCAGTAACAGTACAATTACATAAATTAAATGTTTCTAAATATATATGAAGTTTAAGTCTATTTTTGGTTTATAAAACTAATGGAATAGGAATATAAAAAACAGTAGTTTACATTTTTATTGGTGCAAGAAACGTGATCCTTGAATAAAAGCTATCCTAAAATAAAAATACTTAAAAGAAATTCGAAATAGCAAGGCATTTCTTACTAATACAATCATGATATTTTTATTGTTGGTATTTCACACGATTAAGTGAGTGGAAAAACCAAAATCCTTACCCTAATGATGACACAAACTAGCTCGCAAGCACGAATTTCTAATTTAAACAGAAATTAAAATTTTAAATCCTAAATCTTAAACTCATTGCGTGCATTTTTATGAAGACGTCTAAGTAACAACTAATTGAAATTTACCTATTTACAATTAAAATAATTAGTTTCAGGTGATATAGACAATGGCAAAGCGCACCATCAAAAGAAAACTAAAAGACTTTTTCTTTTTGTTTGTAGAAAACCTTGGGTTAATTTATTATTTTAAATTATTCATTTTCAGTTCAATTTTACATTAATAATAAAAAAGGAAAAATAATTCGATGCCTTATAATAGAATTTTAATATAAAAAGTTATAAACGCCATCTTTATATCGATGTATTTTTTTATCTGAGATAGCCCACGTAGCCCCGCTTGTCCGGTTTCAGTAAACGTTTTAAACTAATATAATTATTACAGATTCGTTGGAGCAACCCCGTAGGTCCCGGACTTACGCCGGGATCTCCCAAGATAAAGACATAAAATATTTTTATACAGAACGGTTAAGTTGCCCAAGTAGCATATTAGACACAAATTCATTGCAGCGAAAAGTTTCGAAACATTTTCGACTCAAATTATACAATTGTGTCAAGACACATGGATTCCGAAACTCTTGCGGCACATTTTCGAATTTAGTTACCTACTAGAAACACCTAAAAATTGTTTGTTTCAAAATATTTTACAAACCACAGTGTCGATACATTTTCGACACGCGAGAACGAATATTTTTCGACACATTTTTTGATAAAATTATGAAGTTGTGGTAAGACACACACCCTCCCAAATTGTAGCGACATATTTTCGAATTATGTTAATCAAAACAAATTGGTCTTTTTCTGTTTCGAAACATTTACCAAATAATGACATAGCGCCTTATTGAATACTGAACGTCAATATGGCCGAACGTCGTTTCACGCTTTTACGCCATTATTATTTAATACATATTTGGTGTTTGGCTCGCACACTTGCACGCGAAATCGTGCATTTATCAATTACTACTGAAAGTAAATAATATTGAATCCTTCACTGTGGTGAAATAACATTAATTTGGTTTTGTATCATTCTGCGGAGCTGTTCCTTTTGCATTTTAAGTTTTTGCTGGCCTGTTCCTGATGATTTGTTATATTTAGTACTTAGACGTTTCCTGTCAGGATGAGCGTTCTGTTTTTTCTATATCACTTTTTTTATATATTGTTAAAATCCATTTTTTGTTATTCATTTTCTATAAAAGTTTATTGTGAATATATCATTATGATGGTCGACGAATTTATTTCTTACATTTAAAAAAATCAATTACCTACTGTAAGCATTTTCAATCATCAAGATTGGAGCTCGAGTCGGTGATGTCATGGTTCCCCGAACCAGAATCTGCAAACGGCAGCAAAATGGTCCGCACGACGCGTTGAGGACTGGGAAAAGGGGGAACAGGAACTTTGTCTTTGACTGCCGTAGCGCGAGCTTATTTTACTGTTTTGTTCTTTGTTTACCTATTTGTTTAATATTCTAATATACGCGTTTTATTTTTATATCTACTGTTTTAATTTTAGTGAAGATTATAGTTCAGGTGTGGGGTAGACTTTATAGACTCCTTAAAAGGCGCTATTTGTGTGTGTTTGTTTTATTGGATTTTGAGTTAGTGTTTAGTGAAAATGGTTAAAACAAAGAGATCCCGAGATCGATCTAGTAGTGCGGATAGCACCAGTTCTTCCACCAGTTCAGAACAAGCTCGCTATCGAAGGACAACCAGCGAAAGGGGCGCGAAAGGAAAGGAAAGGAATACAAGGAATACTAAGCCTGGAAGTTCACGACAGTTAGGAACGTCTACGAGCAGGGACAGGAGACAGTTAGGTACGTCACCTGAGCGACAGTTAGGTACGTCACCTGAGCGACAGTTACGAACGTCGTCTGGCGGTAAACGACAGTTAGGTATGTCGACAAAGAGGCGACCGTTAGGTAAGTCACCTGACCGACAGTTACGTAAGTCACCATCAGTTAGCCCTTCGCGAATATTGGTACATCTCCAAAATAATAGTGCTATTTCCGACGGTTCAGAACAACCGACAGGTTCAAGAAGCGCTACTCCACCGCAAACCGCAAAGTTTTATGAGGCTCAAATTACAAGATTGGAGGGGATCATAAAAACTATGGTTGGATTTGGCAACACTCAGCAAAGACGGTTAGCAATAACAACCGATTGTATTCCAGAATTTTTGCCTGAAAATGAGAATATTTCTGCAGCGCTCTGGTTAGCAAAAATTGACCAGATCAAAGAAATAAATAATTGGGATGAAGTGACAACAATCTATCATATGCAGTCACGCCTTTGTGGAATGGCCAAAACGTGGTACCACAATTTACCATCTCTCATTTATACTTGGGCCGAATGGAAACAACTCATTTTGAGGACTTTTCCTGATCACCTAGATTATGCAAAAGCATTACGAAAAATGCTTAATCGACAAAACTTACCTGGTGAACCAATGTCTGCCTATTATTTTAATAAGATGGAACTTATTAGAGCATGCCAAATTACCGGTAAAAATGCTGTGTCTTGCATAATTGACGGCTTATTGGACGCCAATATCCAAAATTCTGCAAGAGCGGGCCGTTACGAAACGCCCGAGGCACTTTTTGAGGAATATCTTGCTATGTTACGTAACGAAAGTAACGTAGAAACAAGACCGAAACGTGAATCGTCCCCTAAGCCACCACGTACAAACGATCTTCGAAAAATGCTGAACACACGGAATAATAAATCAAGTGCTAATAAACCTTATTCCAGGCCGGATTTGCAGAACATCAAGTGTTTTAACTGCAAGTTAAAGGGTCATTATCAGTCGGCTTGCCCAAAACCCAAAGTGATTTGTTCTAAATGCCACTTGTTAGGACATGAAGCCGATCAATGTCGAAGGAAGGGTGAGTCAAAACCTATTTTACCTGTTTCACATAGTCAATGTTCTAATACTTGTTATTTTATTGATTGCGTAATTAACAACGTGCCTTTACGAGGTTATGTCGATTCCGGTTGTGCAGCTGTGACAATTCGACAATCAAATGTAAATATGAGCCTACCCTCGTACGTTTGTGTGGATATGCCGGCGGTTCGATAGTATCGAACTCCAAAGTATCCATTAATTTGAAGGTTGACTTGGCGTCAGCCGATGTTGAGGCTCTTATTGTTCCTGATTATGCACAAAACGTGCCTCTTATTATCGGACAGCCATTTATAAATAATAAAGATATCACAGTCCTAGTGAGAGGAAACCAAATACGTTTATTTAATCAAGCCGAAGTCACTGCGGATAAAATAAATGAATTGCTGAGTAAAAAAATAAACTTGTGTGTTAGAGAAACCACTGCTATTCCGCCAAATCATATGGGTCATATTGCCTTATATTCGGATAAGCATTTTGAAACGCCTAATAAAGATATTTTTATTGATTTTCAAGTTCGAGACTGGGATAATAACATTCATGCTGTTTTGCCTTGTGTTATTAATTTACAGAATTGCTATATTCCGATAATTAATATGTCTCAGAAAAATGTTTGTTATGAAAAAGATAGAGTTCTTGCACGCGGTCTCACTTGTTACGAGGACAGTACTATAAGTACGGCACAATGTATGTCGACGAGTGTTACGAATATGAAACATTTTACCATGGGTGATGTAAATAATTTAATCAATCCAGATTTAAGCGATCGTCAACGTTCTACTTTACTTCGGTTACTTAACGAGTACCGAGATTGCTTCGCAACTTCTTTAGGAGAAGTTGGGCACACGACTGTTACGAAAATGTCGATTAACTTGAGCGATAATGAGCCTGTTACGTATAGACCTTATCGCATGCCGTTTTCAAAACGTGAAATCGTGCGTGGAATAGTAGACGATCTTCTTAAAAATGGTATTATCCAAGAGTCTGAGTCACCATATGCCAGCCCTATTTTGTTGGTGAAAAAGAAAAACGGAGAGGAAAGAATGTGCATAGATTATAGATCTTTAAATCGCAAGACTATAAAAGATAAGCTACCACTTCCTCGCATCGATGATCTTTTAGACAATCTCAAGGGCAACAAGTTCTTCACGGCCTTGGATCTTGCATCGGGGTATCACCAGATTCCTGTTGAAGAAAAGTCTGTACAAAAGACTGCCTTTGTGACTCCTGATGGTCACTTTGAATATTTGCGAATGCCGTTTGGACTCGTAAATGCACCTGCGGTATTTCAAAGGTCCATTAATAAAATACTGGGTCCATTACGTTACGACGCTGCAATGGCATACCTTGACGATGTATTAGTCCCTTCAGCTTCTTTTGAACAAGGTGTAGAGCGGCTCGAGACAGTTTTGAGGCTCTTCAGGAGTGCAGGATTGACCCTAAGACTTAATAAGTGTAGATTCCTTCAAAGTAAACTAGAATACTTAGGTCATGAAATTTCTGGAGAAGGAATTAGGCCTGGAAATGACAAAATAAAAGCAGTATCAGATTTTCCACCACCCCGTAATGTTCACGAAGTAAGACAATTCCTTGGCTTGACCAGTTACTTCAGGAAGTTTATTAAAGGGTTTGCTGAAATTGCCAAACCAATGACGAATCTGACAAGGAAAGATGCCATTTTTAAGTGGGAAACAGAACAGCGAATTGCGTTTGAAGATCTCAAAAATAGATTGACGCAAGTAGAGGGATATGATGCTCCCCGAGTCTCCGCATGCGCAGTAGGGTCGACCTTGAACGCCCAGGTGTGCTATTGTTATTTGGCCTTGATATGCGCAGGTGTTATTCCAAGGTCAAGGTCAAGAACTTGGCCTTGAACGCGAGCAGATGTTTCTTTGTTTGGTGATGACCAGGTGTACGATGCTTATTTCAAGGTTACATTTGCGGTGCATATTTTCAATGAATGCGAGCAGCTGTTTCTTTGTTTGGTGATGACCAGGTGTACGACGCTTATTTCAAGGTTACATTTGCTTGGCCTTGAACGCGAGCAGATGTTTCTTTGTTTGGTGATGACCAGGTGGACGACGCTTATTTCAAGGTTACATTTATGATGTTAGTTTACCTTGAGTTATTACTGGGGTGTAACATGTTTTGGTATGACGGTCGAGTGGGTTGGGTCTAAATGTGGATCGGTATATATGAGGGTAGGGGGGGTTAAATTTTAGTATAGAACATTGTGTTGAGTAAAACGGTTCAAGCAAGTTAATTTGAAAGTCATGGCGTACGTGTGTGAAAATTGTGGTAAATCATTTACTCGGAGTTATAATATGTTACGACATAAACGAGAATCGTGCGTAGCACGATTTGAAAATATGCATGGTGGAAAACAGCGAAAAGTTGACGATGGGGCATCAACATCCGAGGTGCGTACTTGCACTTGCTGCAATATAACCATACCAGCAAATCGAATGGCAGGTCATCAAAGAACAATACACCATAAAAGTAATGCATGTTCACCAATATCAGCTGGTGTTGAGCTAGTGTCCAGTGCTTTTAGAAATAGGATTGCCACATACCGTATATCAAGTGATAATGAACATACTGACTATTCATTATTTTTTGATGAAATTAAAGCAAGAGTGTTAGAGGTAGTAAGTGACCTAGTAAGAGTGCGTTGTGCTTTGAAAGTTAATATGGTGGTTGTTGGTCGGTATCTTTTACCAACACAAGATAATATGTACAGTGACAAGTCATTTAATACACGCAATGAAATTGTCACTTCAGGAAGCGATTTGGAAGAAATATATCAATCATTAGTGGAAGCCATGAAGACTCAATCGACTGAGTTTCAGGAAAAAGATTCAGGTATGTTATAAATTAACGACTAAAAATAAAATAAATACTTATGTCATTCTTTTTTGTTTTCGTAGGTTGGGCTCTGGAAAAAATTCTATACCTGGAAGTAAATGTCAACGAGTATAAACCTTTTGGTGGATCTTCATATATAAAGTTACCCCGATTCATCGAATTGAAAAAAGCCATCATCAATGTGTTTAATCAAGATGAGTGTTGTTTTGCGTGGTCAATCGTGTCTGCTTTGTGCCCCACCACTAGAATGGCATCACAGATTCAATCTTATCCACACTATTCAAGAGTGCTGAATTTTACAGGTATAGACTTTCCAGTAAAGTTGCGTGATATATCAAAATTTGAAGAAATGAATAATATTTCAGTTAACGTTTATGGTTTGCAAAAAAATTTCGAAAATAATATGTTAAAGTACGAAGTTGTCGGTCCATTAAGGTATTCGGGTAGAAAACTTAACAGACATGTCAACTTGTTGTTAATAACAAAGGATTGTAGTATTAAAGATGATGATGAACATATTTGTGATACGCGTTGTTCTAAAAGTCATTATTGTTGGATAAAAGACTTATCGAAATTATGTTCCAGTCAAATTACATCACGTAGAGATAAAATGTATTTTTGTGATGGTTGTTTGATATATTTTAGTTCACCATCATCTTTGATATCACACCAAAAAAATGACTGTAACCACAAATATTCATTAACACCATCACTAAATTTAAAAATAGATAAATTTGGAAGGAGTGTAAGTGAAAATATATTAAAATTTGACAACATAGAAAAGCAAATGCGTGTACCGTTTGTCGTTTACGCGGATTTTGAATCGGTGCTTAAACCACTGGATACAGTGGAACCGAATCCCACAAATTCTTACTTAGTCAAAAGCATCAAACATGAACCGTATTCTTTTGCGTATTTAATTAAGTGCTCCTTTGACGATTCGATTTCAAAATTTGAGCTCTACCGGGGAAACGACGCAGCCCAGGTTTTCGTTTCTCGACTTGAAAGTGATTTAAGATCTCTTTACAATACATACTTAAGAGATATAAAAGCAATGGAAACTTTAACGGCTGACCAAATAGCGGAGTTCAATAATGCCACAAAATGTGGTATATGTGAACGACCTTTTGAAAATAATAATTGTAAAGTAAAGGACCACTGTCACATAACTGGGAAAAAAAGACCTGGTGCTGCTCATTCGATTTGCAATTTAAATTATAAGTTACCCAATTTTATTCCAATTATATTTCATAACTTGAGCGGGTACGATTGCCACATGTTTATTAAAGAGTTGTGTCGTCACGGAGACAAGATCGATGTTTTAGCTCAAAGCAAGGAAAAGTATATTTCGTTTACGAAAAGTATTTACGTTCACGATTATGTCGATAATAAAAGTGGGACAATAAAGAAAAAATATTTGAAATTGCGGTTCATCGATAGTTTTAAATTTCTATCAACGTCACTGGAAAATTTGGGTAATGGATTAGCTGTGGGTAGTTTCAGGGAAACAGGAAAATATTTTTCTGATAATGAGCAGTTTAATTTAATGCGTAAAAAAGGTGTTTTTCCCTATAGTTTTGTCGATTCAATAGACAAAATGAACCATCCAACTTTACCCACAAAAAATCAGTTTTATGATAGTTTGTCAGAGGAGCACATTAGCGATGAAGATTATGATAGAGCTAAAAAGGTGTGGGACACATTTAATTGTAAGAATTTGGGGGACTATTCGGATTTATATTTGAAATCTGATGTTTTATTATTAACCGATGTTTTTGAACAGTTTCGCGATACTTGTTTAGAAACGTATAAACTGGATCCAGCACAGTACCATACCCTTCCAAGTCATTCGTTTGATTGTATGTTGCGTATTTCTAAGGTAGAGTTAGAGCTATTGACCGATATCGACACGGTTCATTTTTTCAAAAAAGGTATTCGAGGCGGTATAAGTCAGTGTTCAGAAAGGATGCACGCTGCCAACAACATATATGTACCAAACTACGATCCTAACGAGCCATCATCTTTCATTGTTTATCTTGATGCAACAAATCTGTACGGTCATAGTATGTCGCAAGCATTACCATTTGGCGGCTTTAGATGGTTATCAGAGCATGAAATTTTAAATTTAAATATTATGGATGTGGACGATAATGGTCCAGAAGGATACGTTTTGGAAGTTGACGTTCATTATCCGGATACGCTATATGATGATCATTCCGACTTACCCTTTTTAGTTGAAAATATTGTACCACCCACGGAATCGGCAAAATTTTCAAAGTTAATTCCGAATTTAAACGATAAAAAGAAATACATCATTCATTACCGAACATTAAAACAAGCAATCAATAACGGCCTAATGGTAATGCAAACACACAGAATTTTAAAATTTAATCAATCCCCCTGGTTAAAGACATATATCGACTTAAATACAGATTTGCGCAATAGGGCAACAACAAAGTTTGGTAAAGACACTTTTAAATTAATCATTAATGCTGTTTTCGGCAAGACCATGGAAAATGTGGAGAATCGTAATGATATAAAACTAGTCACCCGATGGGAAAATGACAGGAATAAAATTGGGGCACGAGCATTAATTTCTCGTCCTTATTTTAAAAGTTCAACAGTTTTTAATAAAGAATTCGTTGCCATTCATATGGATCGATTAAAGGTAACTTATAATAAACCAATTTATATCGGATTTTCCATACTGGACATGTCGAAAACAGTAATTTATGATTTTTTCTACTCATTCATTAAAGCAAAATTTGGCAAAAATGCTTCTTTACTGTATACCGACACAGATTCGTTAATATTAAAAGTTTACACCGAAAATTTTTATCGTATAATTGCAGAAAATCCGGATAAATTCGATACATCCAATTATACCGAAGGAAATATTTTTAACATAAAAAAAAGTCAGTCAGTAGTAGGTAGAATGAAGGATGAATTTCCAGGTGATCCAATAATAAGTTTTTATGGTACCGGAGCCAAAGCTTATTACATAAACTCAATCAGTAGCGAAATTAAAAAAGCGAAAGGTATAAAAAAACGTGTAATTGAAAAACAGCTTCACCTGGAAGATTATCGGAATATCGTAGAACGTGGTGGTCAGATATTTCGAAAAATGAAAACCTTTCGAAGTTATAAACACGACGTTTATACCGAAATAATTAATAAAGTTGCTTTATGTCACCACGACGATAAACGTTATATTATACCATCAACAACAAAAACTCTACCTTGGGGGCACCCAGACATAAAGTTTTACGAAACAAACCCTGAAGATAACCTAAATATGTTAATACAAGCTATGCAAAGTTTTTTACCCGAAAATATTAGTTATAATTAGAAAAATGTTGGAAAGTCTATGTTTTAGAAAAATAAAAAAATATTAACTCCAATGTCACGTAGTTTTATTAACCACTATAGTAATAGCAATAGTTGAAATTTTATAACGCAGGATAGGAAAATACATAGATAATTGTTTCAATAATATCTTGTTTTATTTTACAATATAGTAATAAAGTTACAAAAATAAAAATTAATTAATGTCTGGCTTGTAAACTTCTCGTAGCATCCATTGTCTTCTCAACATATCAGATCTGCTAATCGGCCCTCGTCGACACATCAGCGTTCCACAGTAATGACACTTAACAATCCTTACTCTCAACAATTCAATGTAACTGTAAGATTGCATGTGGTCAGTCCAAATATATACTTCTCTTTTACAATTATAGCAAACAGCAGAAATTATTATTTGTGCTCCCGAAAAAGTCTCAGCTGGACGACTGTTATCTTGATCTGCGGGCAACATTATAGTTTCTGATAATAGGCATCGAAGGAAAGAGAGTGTCTATAAATATGGGTTGTCTGGGTCATATAACCTTGAGAGCACAAACAATAACAGAAGTAAGGACACACGATTACCTTGAAAATATGTCCTTGAATCGCTGTTTAGCCGTAGAACGCAACCTTGTAAGTTGAATTAACTTGTTTGGCCTCTAAAGCATCAACCGTCAGATAGGGTGGGGGAGTTTATGGTGGGGTGATAAGTATAAATTTGGTTTGCTAGGCAGAGCATTTCATAGTTCGCTAGAACAGTTCGCCAAGTAAATACATTCGTCAGTTAAGTGCAGTGAGTTAGTTAGAAAAATGAATTCCGGTAGTGAGTCGTTGTTAAATGCGTTTAACTTGGATGGAAGTATCCAAGCAGAGTTGATGGGGCAGGACGTTATTGACCTGCTGACCCCGGGTGTGTTTGACGAGTGGCACAATGACGACGTGCTAAACACTGCGTTTGTGGAAGAAGAGAATGTGGGTGAAAAAAAAGTATCTTCGGCGGTTGATTACGTCAACAACTGGACGGAGAAGGACGGCGGGCGCATCAATATCATAAGTGATGTGGTGGTAAAGAAGGCGAGGCGGCAACCCACTACGAAGTTGGAAAAGCTGCTGAAATTGCCAAAGACAGCCGGCAACAATAAAAGTCAATTTTATGCAGCTATGGAGGGTGAACAGAAGAAGAAGAAGAAATTCGTGTTCAAGCGACCAACAGTGCCAGTTCAATACCCCGATTTTTTGGAGACGTCACAACCACCGAAGCCTCTGTCACCGGTCGTCATCATTAATGAAGGCCCAAACTCGACAACGCCCGAGCCGCCGAAGTCCATGCCTCCGATTGTGTTGGTGGCCGACGCTGACGAAAAATCGCCGATCGCGAGTGCGCCGATATCGCCAATAGTTGGGCGTGGAATGTGCCGCAAACCATTAAAGAAGCGGTGCAAGCGGCTATTCGAGGCGGTTAGTCAACCCCGTCAACCTGCTGCTGCTTCTTCTGCAGAAGTGCCGATACCGGACTGGATGGAAGAGTTTTCTCCAAGCCAGAAGTGTGCCTTCTCCGTGGCTTTTAGTGCGAGGCAAAAACTAGTTGATGAACTAAAAAAGAACGATAGTGATGTGGCGCAATACGAGAGACAGATTAAGGAACTGCAGGCGAAAATTGAACAGTGTAAAAGTGAAGGGGAAGTGTGTAGAAAAAGACTTAAGTTATTGGACAATTTTCCATATAATTAATTTTAGAATTTTATTGTAAATATAGAGTTAAGTTATTTTTGTAATAGTGTTGTATATATAAGTAAAATAAAATGTTTTTGTATATATGATAATAAAAAGTTAAATGAAACAATATTTTTTATTTCTAAAATAAGTATGCGAAAGTTACACAAAATAAAATAAAAATGCAAAATAGAAAAAAGAATAGACGAAAAAATGTAGGGCCGTAACTTTAGGTGTGTAATCATTAGATGCACACAACTTAAGTATGCGATAAAGTGTTATGTCTGTGAAGAGAGGCTACCCGTTACAATGCCTGAGAACATGCATCTTATTTGTAATAAAATGTGAATTTTACTGCAAGTAAGATAATAGACCAAACTCTCGGCATTTTCGTAGAGAACTTACTAGAAATTTAGCTAGTTCTAACGTATGGTAAGAACGTACATGTCTTTATAGAGTAACACAATATTTTCCAAAAGAAATTAATTCTTGAGAAATATCATGTTACTTGGGATGTGACATGAATCAACTACAAACTACGATCAAATATTTTGTAGCCCTGAAAAGGGCTGATTTTGTCGGGGTAGGTCGGGGAGGGCATGGTTCCGGGATCAGTTGGTGGAATCAGCTGGACCATCATCATCCTGATGGTCCGTGATCCACCAAGTGGATGAATCGGCCGGACCGTCATGACCTTCCGGCGGCGGTGGTGGCACCCAATCAGTGCTGGAGTCTGGCTCCATGTCTTCAGCCGACAACTCCCCATTTTGCCAATCCATGTTTGGCAATTCCAGACCCACATCTGCTTCTTCGACCGCCCGCTCATCTTCCCAGGCATTAAACATATCTTCTGCCTCGATGTCTAGAAGTCGTTCGATGTCCAAGAGTAGGTCATCCATATCGACATCATTCATGTCAACGGTATCATCGCTAAAAACCGATGAACCGCGACTCAATGGTCTTTCGAAATCCATAGTTATATCTTCGTACTTTAAGATTTAAAAATGAAGTGATTCTGTGACCCGGTCGTAACCGTTTAAATAGAGATAATCTACCCCCTCCACCACTCCATCCCCACCTTTCCACCGCCAACAAACTAGAGTTTATTATACAAATGCCCTCCATCCAAAAATGATACTGGCGGACTTCACTGTCGAAAACTGCTTTTAGTTCTCAAAAATGGTGTAATTGTGTTGTGGAAATGTGACCGACAAAGAAACTTATGCTCGATCCGTCTGGACTTACATAATTTCTATCTAATGTCACAGATGCCGTGGCATTAGATAAATACAAGTAAGATCAAAATATCCTGTACAGATGCCGTGGCATTAGATAAATACAAGTAAGATCAAAATATCCTGTCATCCTGAAAAGGACGGATTTTGCAAAGAAAATTATAGTCGATCCGACTGGACTTATATAATTTTCTACCTAACACCACATGTACTATGGCATTAGGTAACTAAAACTACGATGAAACATTCTGTGGCCCTGAAAAGGACCGTTTTTCAAGGGATAAAATCTTATTTGTAATCAGGCTCGATTACAAATAAGGCACGCACTCTTATGTTGTAGAGTACCAAGAGCTACTCCACAACCTTTACAGTTCGGTATGTGCGCGCGACTACCGAAATCTTGGGTTACATGACCACTGAAGAATTGGTCACCAGCCGACTTGTTTTCCAAGTCGGCATAGCAGCCAATACACCAGCCGTCATCACCCACCTTCACCAGGTTTAAGATCTTGCACACCCGGCGGGATCGGACGGGGAAAACTTTCCTCTGTCTAAGTGCCCAATTATCCAAATTCCTAGGAGTATCATCGCTTAAGTATCCATCATCATCTGATGATGCCATGCTGAGATGAGCGAATGTAATGAAGTAAGCAGTCGACTCGAGCTGCTTTTAAAGACCTCAGCTTCCCCCACCCTTGCTAAAAATACAGGAGGGGATGATGGTGCGATTCTATGACGACTACCAAGATATGATAGAACCCTTAGGAGATGACAAACTTAAACGCTGAAGGGTGTTTTACGTGCAAAGATATAAGAAAAAGAAATATATAAAATTCAGTTTTGGAAGGTCTAAAATTGCACCAAAGACCCCCAAAGACCCCCAAAAACCTCGAAAAATCCCGGGGTGGCCACTTCGTGCCCCCCCGGGCCCCCCCCAGATCGGGGGCTCCGCCCCCAAACCCCCGCCAGGGGCTACCGCCCCTGGACCCCGTTTGGCTTTTGCGCAACGGAGGCGGGCCAGCGGGTGGGCGGTGGGGGCGGCCGGGGGGGCGGGGGCGGCGCTAGCTGCGTAGCAGCGTCGTTAGGTCGCGAAGCGACCTAACCTCCGTGCGCGCGGCGGTAGCCCCTGGCGGGGGTTTGGGGGCCTCGCCCCCGAACCCCGGAATAACAGTCAAGTTGTACAATTCACATTAGTTTGGACCTGACTATCTTTTCATAGTTCCCTGTTTTCCCTAAAATACATACCTACTCCCTAGGTCTTTTTTTGACCGACCTCTTATTACTTTTAATGACTCAAATCACTCGGGTCTTATTTAAAAACGATTATGCCACCCATCCCTCATGCCTTCGCCCTATTCCCCACAGCTTCCCTATACTACCCCTTTGAATTAATTAGAAATCTGAAAAATGTCTTTTTCAATTTTTCCAAATTAAATATTGAAAAGTCATTTCCAATCACAAAAAGTTTACTCTAAAATATTTTCCTATAACTTTTTTCGATCTGAGCTACACTTCTCCCGTTATTCATGAGCAAACCCAATCAAACCCCATAATTCTTGAAATTTTGATTAGTCTGATCATTTTGATCATAAAAAGTTTTATGTCAAATGTTCTGAAATGTCCTTGAACTATCAAATAATAATAATAATATTAATAACAAAATTCTTATTATTTGTATTGGCTAAACAAACCCAAGCAAACCTGAGCAAACCCACAAGTTATGTGCTTGTTGTCATTGCTTTGATCCGAAATAAAAATATTTTTGTTATATAAGGGTTAATGTGGTTGCTTTTTTTGTTAAAAATATACAAAAATAAAAATCTTAGTGGGTCGACAAATATCGATTTTTAGTTTCAAAAATATACGTCTCGGAAATAACTAAATGGATACAATTTTTAAGTTAGAAAAATAACAATTTTAACGGATCTTGGACCTTTAACTTAAAATAAGTTTTAGACACTTCTAGGTAAATTATCGAAAAGAGTTATGCAAAAATGCCAACGTCTATTTTTAAACGTCCTGAAAATGTCATCCTTGGTCATCTTTGCATTTTTCACCGATTCAGTGTCAAACACAAAGTGACTAAGAATATCTAAACTACGATCAAATCTTTTGTGGCCCTGAAAAGGGCCGTTTTCACGGTGGGTTGGAGAGGGAAACCTAGAGTGGTTGTTCCCCTCTCGCGATCTGCACCGATCGCGGTGCAGCTCGCCGTCTTCGCACCTCCAGCCGAGTGCTGCGACGGCTCCGGCGACGCTCCGTGAGCTCTTCTAACAGAGCCGCCCTTTCTTCAGGACCCAGCAGCATCTGTGGTCCTTCCACCACTTCCACGGGCTCTGTTGGAGCCGGCTCCGGTGGTGGTTGCGGTCTTGGGATCGGCTGTACGATAGCCGTTGGCTTATTCGCGTTTTTTAAACGCCAAGCCTCCCAAAACTCGCTTATTTTGGACTCCCTTGTCGTCCTTAACATCAGCCTGTCCCACTTCATGGCTGGTTGAGAAATGAAAATTGTGATGGCTGCTCCCGCTTTTAAAAGCATTTAGGATGGTGGGGGGTGAGAGTGGGGGTGAGAGTGGGGGGTGAGAGTGGGGCTAAACAGTTGTAACATATCCTTTCAGAGTAACAAAATATTTCCTATAGAATAGATTTCTTGTTCGAAATATTTTGTTACACTGAAAGGATACGTCTGTTTTTGTCATACTTAAGAGCAGGTTTGCCAACGTTCTATGTGAAACGACACAAATTCAGATGTATCTTTTTGAGCGTATCAACCCAGAGTGAATTTATTGTTTAAAATATGTTTCTTGATAGAAAGTTATGTCACTTTGAATAACTAGAGGCATATGCGTTCTTATCATACATAAAAACTACAAGCTAAATCTTGCAAATGCTCTTTCTCTCGCCATCTATGTATGATTTAAACACATAATGCATCTCTCACCCAAACTAACACAATTTTTCCTTCGAGAAATATCTTCCTTAGGAAACATAGTGTTTAACTACAAACTACGATCAAATATTCTGTAGTCCTGAAAAGGACTGATTTTGTCAGGGGACAGGCAGGGTTGTCGTATGAGGAGCTTTATTTGTAATAGAATTTACATTCTATTGCAAATAAGGCAAGACTGCTGATGAACGACGGTAAACAGTCTCTCCCTACACAAAGCACACCTCGAGTGGTTCCGCCTTTGATCACCTCGCGAACCCACTGTAAAATGGGTTGTGACGAAATGAACATCCATAATCGCAGCTCCAAATCCTCTCGTGTAGCAGTTCATACACAAATCTCTAGACCCCCATGAGACGTAGGATTGCATGATGCAATACCTAGGTCTAAGCCTACGCGGTCTGCGTACGAGCCTATGTTGCACATTTGGTGCGACTGCCTGCCCGTCGTCACTAGAATAACCATTATCCGAGCTTGACGACATTGTGGCTTCGAGTGAATTTAATTTTCTAAATCCCGTCTTATATACTTTCTTTTCCCCACCCCTCTCCTAAATTTCTCTCTATTTTTCGCCTCATAACCTTATTTACCAAAGCCCCACATTTGAAGTATTAAAATAAGGCAATAGTAAAAATAAAACGCAAATATGTCCTTTATAAGTTTATTTTAAATATGTAAAAATATATAATTTGGAGAATTACATAACTTCAAACTAATGTATTGATTTGTTAGTAACAGAACCATTAAGTATATTGTAGCTAAAAAATGCATCGTGAATAACTAACGCGTACACTTTAATGTCTTTAGGAAATTTACTTTTGCGTGTTTCAAACTCCAATTTCACATCCACTGTGGACGTCCTCACGGCTTCTGGTTGGTGACTGCAATCGATTACGAATAACGGATTTTTCAGATAGTCGGCAAAACTCATCATAGGATCGCTCAGTTCTCGCTGGTAGTAGCTAGCTTGAAAATTCTCATAATTATAATAGGCTGCGGCATACAGTTTCTTTGAAAAATCTAAATTCCATCTTTCGTACGGAAATACGGCAGAGTTCAGATAGAGCCTAATATCACTTATATCGGCCGTTGTAAATTGTGTGCTATCTTTTGCTCTGTTGTCGGACGAGCTAGTTGGTTGAAAACCGATAATCAAATATCTCGGTTTTTCGAGACTCGTGCTAGTTCTTAAGGCCCAAACGTCTGACGATGTTTCTCTCAAAGAAGGTAGCTCGTAAAGATCCCATTTACGGTAAGCCATTGGAACGTTTGCGTTACTGCCACCTTTATTCATGCGTGATAATATCTTTAACTTCTGTCGATCGTCTGGAATAATGTGACGAATTTTCCATTCAATTTTTTCAATTGAAATGTCTGCATCTACTTCGCCGATATAGCAATTGTTGAAAGTGCGGGCGATAATTAAAATCAACTCTTGCTTGACGTTAAAAATACCCTTTGAATAATCCTCTGCGAAACCCATGAGATATTTTAGAGGAAGCTTGCCGGAGAACATGTTACTTGTGGAATCTAGTATCCCTTGATTTGCTTCGTCTAGACCCCATCCGCATGCCATGAGAGCTCTATTTTGTGCGGCACCCAATGACACCATAGTTTTCATCGTTGTGGTAATTCCGGGTTTCCGAACGACGGCAACTTGCTCCCCTCCCATTTCATAACGACATTCGTCGAATAGAAAGGCGATGGCATTATTTGATAGATAACATTTTTTACTAACATCTTTGGGTTTAAATGTTCCTTCGATGTAAATGTAACTATCCGATATATCCAAAATGATATCTTGAAAGTGTACAGGTATACGAATTTCATCGGAATTGCGGAATGTTGGAGAACCGTAAGGTTTATATGTGTGTTCTTGAAAACTAATAATGGAGTTATCAAAAATGGGTTCGGTAAAAACTTCGATTTTGTCACTGCTAGCGGCCATCATTTTCTAATTTTTCTCACTTTCAAACCGATCGATTGTAGAAATTTGCAATCTTTCGCGGAGAGCTGGCGATTGCTGTGCGGATGTGTTTTCGATCGTCCGTCTGACTTGCGAATGAACCTTGACTGTGTTGTCTGCTTACTTTTATGTCGTTTAACTGAATCTTGAATTGTTGACAGCTTATGCAGTTGACGGTTAAAGCAAAAACCCATTATACGATTTTTTTCAACTCTAGTTTAACTATTATTTTCTCACCTCGAAAATCGATCAAATCACCGCTATCGTCCAAGATGCGTAGAGTAATGTTGTCGATAAACTGACGACCATCCGGCATTATCGGCATATAAATATTATTTTGCGGTTCTTTAGAGATTTTGTAACCGGGTTCGACGTCAATATCAAATTCAAATAACGTATGACTTTCCAAAGAATTCAGGTATGCTCCGGAAATTATATTACAATCCACACGTACGATGCGCACTTTCATTATGTCCACGATGGTACTTGATTCGTGTCGTTGTCCACCTTGCAGCAGCACAGAGCCAAATCCGAGCACTTTGCCGATACTATTGCTACCTCGAAAATCGATGCTATATTTTGACTTTAGCTCACATTTTAACGTATTATTATTGGCTGTTAATGAAAATAAATCGGTACCAACTTCATTGCATGACTCTTTTAAAGCGGTGTACATGGCTTTTGCTATTTCATTAATTTCGTAAGCTCCTGGTGGAATCCTTACATACTTTGGTATCGCTGTTTTCAAATGGCTGAATGAATTATTGCTTTCGTCGATATTAAAAATCGAATTATATGTGTAAAATCCCAGCAGTGCAACTCCATATTTGTCTGTTGTATTTAACTCGATGGGTGGGTAAAAATCCGCACTTAAGACACTTGTATGTCCTGTTAGAGTGAATGTGTAAGACATGACTGACCACGAAACTATTTGTGTAGCTATTTTATTGCTGTTTGCAACAGTTAAATGGATTTAAGCTGAAGCGTTGCTTTATTCCTTTGGACGTTTTTAAACTGTTTTCTGCCTTTATATTCACATCGTTAATTTTGCAATAACAACAAAATATTTTTTTTGGTATCGGTCCATCGCCCTCGTCCGAATCTGAATTATTGCTATTATAATGTTCGAAACAGTATTGATATTTCAATATATCGACGTCACTTTTTAGGTGATTAGGTAACCTATCCCAAACTAGTGCTATTTCATTTGGAGCTAATGCGATCAACACTTCTTTGGGCGTATTTTCTAACTGTTCGGCAGTCATTTTTTGTAATCCTCCGACTTCACGATATGCTTTAAGTGATAGCAACATTTTGGTGTAGTTGTCACGTTCCATTTGGGGTGTCAAAGACATACTTTTTACGATTGTAAAAGAAACTTCAAACACAAATGTCCACACCAGACTGTTCCGAATTCTTGTTGACGGTCGTATGTATAGTAAATTTTCTTCGTCGCTTCGGAACCCATCTGCAGATATCGTACCAATTCCATAGGTGGGGGTAAATCACCGAAACTATCGTAGTATGTTACATCAGAATTGCTTTTTCTATATGCTACCCAATGAGTCCCTACACCCGACATACTATCCAAATTTATAATGGCGGCCTCATAACGTTTGGGACCGCGTACAGGTAATGAATCTCTCATATATACGCCTCGAAAGTGTGGTATTTTCATTTTTAAGGCGTACTTTTCTATATCAATATTGGATAGTGGTCTTTGAGGTAGGGATTCTATTAGTTTTTTGATTTCTTATTTTTGCCGTTGTTTATATATAATCCCAAACCTGTGCGATATGGTTTCAAGTATAATCCATTTCCTCTTGAACTTAGATGTAAGCCGGTACCTATTTTTTCTGCAGTCGACTTTTTTACTGCTTTTACGGCACGCACGATGCCTGCTGCACCACCTGCTAATGAACCTAAGGCCGATAGTCCTGCAAATATTGGTATTAACGGTAATATCCCCCCAGTCTTCGGAATTGGAATGATTCTAGGCGTGCGAATTTTTCGTTTGCCACCGGCTATTCTTAGGGATTTACGTGCAGCTACTGCAGCTATTTTCGATGCTTTCATGATATTTTTCTCGACAAGTTTTTTCCCACCAGCTTTTAACAATTCTGATCGAACGGGTCGTCTAATAGATGATCCAAAAGCTACTTTGTGTAGTCGCTTATGTTTACCAACGCCTTTACCTTTAGTGTGGCGGCGGCGGCGCTGGAAGCGACGTTTACCTCTAGTGGATGCTTTTCTCGATTTTGATGATGATGATACACCCATACCAAAACGTTGTTTCGCTTTCATAATGTTGGTTACCAACCAAGCTGCAGCTTTTTCACCAGCGCTAGAGTCTTTAGATTTTACTCTTTTCCACGCGCTTTGCTCGAGTTCCTGATCTGCTTGGTGGCGAGCACTTAAATTTTCACTATTACGCAAATAGGCTAAATCGTGTTTTTTGCATGCGACATCCAAAGAATTAATTCCTTGATCTCCTCTTGCCACACGTTTTACTACTTTCGTCCCGGGCCCGCAATACTGATAGCCGGGAATGTGTAACTCAAACGGTAGCCTATTAATTACTGAATTAACAATACCGCTTCCAGTCTTACTTGATAAACGAGACCGTCTACTTCGTCTGACGAGCGACATCTGAATGATAGTTTACGTGAAAGTTCAGTATAAAATATAGATTTTGTTAAGATGCGTGTCGTCAATCTTAAACAAAAACTTCCCGTCGATAATCTCGATGTAAAGGTCGGATCTGGACTAGAACAAAAATTATTTAAAAGACATGGTCCTTTGCTACCGTCATCTATTCGTGGATTATTAATAGGACCTTCAAACTGTGGAAAAACAAATGTTATGATTTCGCTGCTTACTCACCCCTCGGGACTGCGTTTCGAAAATGTTTATATCTACTCAAAGTCGCTCTATCAACCGAAATATGAATATTTAAAGAAAATTTTATCACCAATCAAAGGTCTTGGCTACTACGCTTTTAGCGACGCAAATAACATTGTGGAACCGTCAGATGCTAAACCTAATTCAATATTTATTTTTGATGACGTTATGTGTGAGAAACAGGACGTTATAAGATCGTATTTTAGCATGGGACGTCACAAAAATGTGGATGCCTTTTACTTGGCGCAAACGTATTCTCGTGTTCCTAAGCAGCTCGTCCGGGATAATGCCAACTTCATTATTATGTTTAAACAAGATGAGATGAATATGAAACATATATTTTCCGATCACGTTTCACCCGACCTGACGTTTACACAATTTCAAGAGATGTGTGCTAAATGTTGGGATAATAAATATGGTTTTTTAGTTATTGACAAGGACAGTGATGTAAATTCGGGCAGATACCGCAAGGGATTCGATAGTTATATATTCCTATAATAATAACTTGGATAATCATTTCATCGTTGAACGGTGCTTTGAAAGCATCATGAATGAAGAAATCGAATTAAAACGAAAGCTACTGGAAACTACAAATGCGGTTAGAAAAAAATTTAAACAAATTAAAGCAGCTAAAGTGCAGAATGAACATGATTTGGAAAAGTTTTATGAACCAGTTTCTAAACCACTAGAATCTATATCTAAAGCCGTAAAGCAGCAGCAGCAACAGTACGCAACTAAAAAATCAAGTACTACGACTAAACCACAAAGTCGGAGTAGCAGCAGCAGCTCGGTGGGAATGGCGAAAATGTTTGAAGAACATCCAACAGAAGCGGATTTTGAAACATCTACACCGATTTCGCAAAAAACACAAATTCCTACACCAAAACGTGGAAATCGTGAGTCACTGTTCGAAACCCCTTCCCCATCAACGATAACATCATCTTACACATCACCACACACATCAAGTGGTAGCAGTTCAGCCGCAAAAACTATTCAAGATTATTTAAATGGATTAAAATTCGAACCGTCCCGTTATGATACCGTGTATGGTGTACGCTTTGGTAAAAAAGACAATAAATCAACAAAATATATTGGCAACTTGGTGGTTCGTTTTCTAACAAACGGAAAGATGGTGTTATACAAGAACAAAACAAACATTGCTGAATTCGATGGAACGGCTGAGCTTTACGATTTGATTTTTCTAAAAAATCCAGCATGCTTAGATAATGAAGACGAAATTAGTCTAGATGTACTTCGAAAATACCAAACCATTTTGAAATTGACGGATGCGGCCTACGACGGTTATGACAAGAAACGTGGTTTAAGGGAAACCCGATGGAGAAAATATTTACGAATCATAAAACCGCTAATTATGGGAACCAAACTGGGTGGTGGTGGTGTAGGAAGAAAAAAAGGCGACAACAAAATCCAACTACCAGCAAAAAAGCGCCTATCGTCGAAATCATCTGAATATGTTTATTGGAATAAACCTAAGGAGTTAGTGGATAGATTACGATTATTGTGGGGGTCAAAAGTAGCTGGACATACCGGACATGATAATGAGATTATGTCAATTATGGAAGAGCTTCGAGAAGAAGGAATAATATATTAAGTTTTGCACGTAGTTGCCATCCTCAGTGTCTGATAAGACGTGGAACCTTATAATATGGATCCTAGCCGAGAAAAAATTAAAGTCGTAAATGAATTACATAGGACAGCAAGGAAAAATTTTGTTAGAAGACGTACAGTCATAAAAGGATATCGAGATTTGTGGCAAATTGATTTGGCGGAAATGCAGCAATATGCTACTGACAATGATGGTTACCGTTACATTGTTGTATGTATAAACTGTTACTCCAAATTCGTGTACACCAAAGCAGTTAAGAATAAGACCGGTGTTGAAGTTACGAATGCCATGAAAAGCATCATTGAAGAAGCATCATATGCACCAAACAATTTACAGAGTGATCAAGGAAAGGAATTTTATAATAGCACCTTTCAAGCCCTCATGAAAAAATATAATATAAACCATTATTCCACATATAGCACGAAAAAAGCGGCAATTGTTGAGCGTGTTATAAGAACTTTGAAAAATAAGTTATATAAACAATTCTCGGCTAGAGGTTCTTACAGATGGTTACAAATATTACCAGCTATAACGAAGACCTATAATAACACTAAACACCGCACCATTGGAATGAAGCCTAACAGTGTAAAAGAGGATACCCCTATTAAAGCATATGACTATTTGAAAATTGCTCCGAAGAAAAAAAAATTTCATTTGGGTGACGTTGTTCGCATTAGCAAGTACAAAGGTGTATTTGACAAAGGATATACGCCTTCCTGGTCCACGGAACTGTTTGAAATAGCAAAAGTTAATATTACAAATCCACCCACCTACTTGCTGCAATCATTGGAAGGTCAACCTATTAAAGGATGTTTTTACGAAGCAGAACTGCAAAAGACAGCTAGCCCTGGTGTTTATTTAGTTGAGAAAATTCTTAGAAAACGCAAGAACAATCAAAACGATCAATTGTTTGTAAAATGGTTAGGTTTTCCAAATCAATTTAATTCTTGGATAGACAAATCAGATATTGTATAAATATTATCAAATAGGTTTTACGTTACGTATGTATGCATTATAAATAATAAAAATAAATATTGCTTTTCATAATTATTCGTTTTATTTTCAATTTAACAGTATAATTATGTTTTTAAATAGAACTTTATCTAGGTTGGTTTCCATTTTGGTTTTTTTGGATCCTTTATCTTCGTTGTAGTATACCGTGCAGCATGTGAGTGAATTTGATACATTTTTTCCTTAAGGTACGTAATTTTGGTCTCATCATCTTCAAACATTTTTTGAAAAACCGGTACTAGCACATTACTAAGTATGGTATTTATCTGCGAACCAAGTTGATGAACTTCCGTAAGGACATATTCTTTGGTAGCAGCATCATTATCATTTATCGGTTGGGCAACATTCCTTAATAATTTTCCCTCTATATCAAAATGTCCATCTGAAGTAAGTTTAAATCCGATTCCGGGCAACCCTCGCGATAAGTTGTTACAAACAGGAGTTTTCTGTCGACCAAATTTATCAATTGTGTTGTTAACACGACCCATTTTAAAGTAAAACTAATTCACTCTCTTTATGTTCAGCCTATATATAAATGACATAACTAATAAAAATTCATTTTACAATACACCATGAAGCAAGTAAGATTTGACGAAGAAAGAAATATTATCCACCGTATGTCTGTTTGGTGTTTTGCATATAGACAAGCCAGACAAAGTAATTTTCAGCAACTAATACTTGATAGATATCGTTTTCAAAGGAGAATTGGAAAAATGGATGTAATGCTAGCGAGGATTTTAGAACGGAACCACAGAAATAATATATATCAAGAGCGATTTGTTAATTCAAATGTATGGTGAATAATAAACATATTTAGTACAAAAAGATTTTTATTAAGATTTAAATAATACATACACACTATCATTAGAAAAACGCACTTTTTCACATAAATTTAAAATTACATGACTATCATAAGAAACTTTTACACTATATCTAAATTGTCTCTATTTTTCGGAATTACCAGCGCTGCCCTTCTTGGTCGAATTCCATGGTCTCACTATTATTACGTTCTGATGAACCTCCTCCCCCTACTCCTCCTCCTCCTCCTTCTAAGAAAACAGGACTTTGCGGTGATTCGTTAATTATTTCGAGATCTTCAAAATTGCTTGAAGAAGTCCAGCGCTGCCCTTCTTGACTGAATTCCGGCGTATCGTGATTATTATGTTCTGATGAACCTCCCACTGAGACAGCGAGACTTTGCAGAGATTCACTAGAATTTTCACGAGATATTTGTTGCGGTGATTTCATCCCATGTTTCTTATGGTACTCATTTTGACACCATTCACAGAAACCCATTATTCCACTAATAAATTCCCAATTTTCGCAATTGGCACACATCTGACGACCGTTTACAGAGAATGGGCGAACAACTGCAATTTGACGTTCACTTTTTGGTGACTGCATTTTGAGAAAATAAATTACTATGTAGTATTCTGGAAGTACTGAAATGCAGACTGAAACAAGAAAGTTTTGTGCCTCTATTTGTATCTGTTAGGTGACCTTCAAACCCCTCCACTCTCATATCCCATGTAAAATCGAGGTCACCATACACAGAATAGACTTGTTTCTTTATCTACATGCGCGTAATACGTATACGCTGAATAGCTTTTTCTTGATTCAACAATTTTGAATCGATTTCCTTAAGTCTTTTTGTAACAGATTGCAAAAAATCTTCATTCGCCTCTTCAGCAAGCTTTTTATTCATTTCATTAAGTTCTTTTCTAACATATTCCAAAACATCATTATTCACTAATTCACTAAGTTTTTTAATAATTTCACGCCTTTGTTCAAGAACATATTCCTGATTAGCGGCATCCCCAGGATTCTTTGGTGGTGCTACATTAGTTAAAGATTTCCCTTGTATATCATATTGACCATCATCGGTCAATCTAAATCCAACTCCTGGTTGTCCAACAAGAACAATGTGATTTTGGTCATTAAATTTTTGGCGCCCAAATTTATCAATTGTGTTGTTAACACGACCCATTTTTAGCTTAAACTGATGTGATTTTTGTGAAGGTTGCCTATTTATAAAAAATTAAACAATAATTTAGGTACATAATCATTTATTTAACATCTCATGTTATTATATTATACAATGAATTAAAGATTTTCTTCATCTTCTTGAACACACTCCATTTCGTCATCGCTAACAGTAGCCAATGCTTTACTATCAACTTCATTGGTGACTGCTTTATTTCCAAGGTCATCAAGAATAGTGGTATCATCTGCGGGAGCCAAACCATATTTTGTAGCTAATTCATCGGGTAAATGGGGCACTTCGAATAGGTAGCTTCCCAATTCTTCATTTATCATTCCAGCGCAAAATTCGTCCAGATCAATGGTTCCATATAGGTATTTCTCGCAAGTATGTGCTCCAGCCGTGAAATTTACGGCGTCTTTCATATACTTCCTATACTGACTTTCACTAAAACCCACATCGGATTTACCATAATTTGCAAAGTGTACTATTTCTTCAGCCAGCTCTCTTAATTTACATGATAACCAATTAATGTACATATCTCGATTTTCAATGACAGTAGGGCAGTCACACATCTTAAATAGAAAATAATGGATATGTGATTGTGTGTGACTGTGTGTTTTTCGATATATACTTAACAAGAACTATTTTATTACATTTTAAATCAACATTAAAATAGCCTAATCAACAATATATTACAAACAACCAAAATTTAACAACGCTCTAGTATTACCTCCAGAGAATACATGTGAGCTTTGCCCCAAATAAGTTAAGGTGTACTGATCACCGGAGTTATTCATCATTTCAATAGTATCCTCTGTCAGAATTTCAGCTACGCGTGATGGTAAAAATGTTTCAAATGTTGCTTGATGTGTTGGATCAAACAATGTGACGATAATGGCTTTTCCAAAACGTGAAGTCAAAGAATTAATTTTTTTTATCATATAAATTTTGCCCACCGTTAATGTAGAGAATTTTCTACGTTCCAGAAATTGAATATCTTGGTTTATCATATTATTAATTTCGGCTATGGTCTGCTTTGAAATGCTCATGATTTAAAATACAATAAAAACAATTACTGTCAAGTACCTTGAATAAACACTTGTAGAACACACCACAAACACAATACTTTATATGCCAAAGCAACAGTTAACGCATACGATGTATGAGTGACAATGAAAGCTATTTTCGAAATGAGCCATATTTATTAGGAAGTAATCCAAGGTCAAGTATTTATTTATGGTGGGAGGAATACATCCGACGACCTCGAAAAATACAAAACAAATGTAACCTTGAAATAAGCGTCGTCCACCTGGTCATCACCAAACAAAGAAACATCTGCTCGCGTTCAAGGCCAAGCAAATGTAACCTTGAAATAAGCGTCGTACACCTGGTCATCACCAAACAAAGAAACAGCTGCTCGCATTCATTGAAAATATGCACCGCAAATGTAACCTTGAAATAAGCATCGTACACCTGGTCATCACCAAACAAAGAAACATCTGCTCGCGTTCAAGGCCAAGTTCTTGACCTTGACCTTGGAATAACACCTGCGCATATCAAGGCCAAATAACAATAGCACACCTGGGCGTTCAAGGTCGACCCTACTGCGCATGCGGAGACTCGGGGAGCATCATATCCCTCTACTGACGCAAAGACCTGTTTTGGCAATGTATAACAGGGATGCAGAGACAGAGGTGCATTGCGATGCTAGTAAAGTTGGGTTAGGAGGTATACTTTTACAAAAGCAAGAAGATGGAACAACCAAACCTGTGCAGTACTGTAGTAGAGCAACAACCAAAGAGGAACAGAATTATCACTCCTACGAGTTAGAGACTCTAGCAGTCGTCTGTGCTTTAAAGAAGTTTAGAATATATTTAGTTGGCATAAAATTTAGGGTGGTTACCGATTGTAATTCGTTACGTCATACCCTCATGAAGCGTGACCTACTTCCACGAATAGCCCGTTGGTGGCTGGCTATCCAAGAATTTGATTTTGATATTGAATATCGTCCTGGAACAAAGATGAATCATGTAGATGCCTTGAGCAGAAACACTCCTGATAACATTGATGTTATGCTTGTCAATGTAGAAGAAGATGATTGGATTCTTTCTGCTCAACTTCAGGATACTAAATGCAAAATGATAATAGATATCTTATCAAAAGCCCCCCAAAGCAAACAAGAGCTTCAAACATACAAAGAATACTGTTTGAAAGACAATAGGTTATTTCGAAAAACCGAAAATGGAAAGAGATGGGTAATTCCAAAGAGTGCAAGGCGAAGAATTTTAATGTATTACCATGATGATGCAGGACATTTTGCCGTGGATAAGACCATGGAATCCATCCGTGCAAGATACTGGTTCTCTTCCATGAGAAAATATGTAAGAAACTACATATATTCTTGCCTGGGCTGCTTGTATAATAAAAACCCATCTGGCAAAATACCAGGGGCCTTACACCCAATAGAAAAAGAAAATGTTCCGATGGATACTTTGCATATTGACCACTTAGGGCCATTTGTGAAGAGTATCAAGAAAAATGCGTATTTGATCGTTGCAGTTGACGCATTTACAAAATTTGTATTTTTGAAGGCAGTTCCGAATACAAAAACTGCTCCAGTTATCAAGTTCCTTGATCAAATTATCGAGATGTTCGGAGTTCCTCGAAGACTCATATCTGATCGTGGCACTGCATTCACAAGCAAAAATTTTACGGAGTATTGTAAAAATCTGGGAGTGAAGAGAGTTTTATGTGCTACTTCTACTCCAAGGGCAAACGGCCAGGTAGAAAGAATGAATAGATCTATTCTTTCAGCTCTAATGGCATCCACTGATGACGAGAATCGTTGGGATGAAGCTGTTAGTCAAGTTAGGTGGGGAATTAATTCAACAATTAATTCCACCACAGGGAAAAGTCCCTATGAATTATTCTTTGGCTATCGGCCGAGAGGTGTAAGGGATGCCTTTCTGTCAAGTAACGTGTGCACACAAGAAAGTTCAGATCTCGAGAAATTGAGAGAAGAGGTCTCTCAGAGAATATTGTCTAGACAAAGATACCAAAAGGAGTGGTATGATAAGCATCATTCGTCTCCAAAAACGTTTGGAGTTGGGCAACACGTGCTCATTCGTAAAGCAAAGGGGTCCAACGATGGACAAAGTAGGAAGCTCGAGTCACGATATCGAGGTCCCTTTGTTGTTACAAAAGTATTGGACAACGACCGTTACGTGGTCAATGAACTGCCGGGTTCGAAACGTTCGAGAACGGCATATACAGGGATATGTCCCTCAGAGCGTATGAAATTATTTGTCACAAGAGTTTCATCAAGTGATGAGACTAGTTCTGATGACAAATAAATTCATTCGTTGTTTGTTTAATGTAAACTAAAGTCCAATTTCTTGTTTCAGATAAGGGCTTCACGAGGGCGTGAAGATCCATCAGGTAGGCCGACTGTAAGCATTTTCAATCATCAAGATTGGAGCTCGAGTCGGTGATGTCATGGTTCCCCGAACCAGAATCTGCAAACGGCAGCAAAATGGTCCGCACGACGCGTTGAGGACTGGGAAAAGGGGGAACAGGAACTTTGTCTTTGACTGCCGTAGCGCGAGCTTATTTTACTGTTTTGTTCTTTGTTTACCTATTTGTTTAATATTCTAATATACGCGTTTTATTTTTATATCTACTGTTTTAATTTTAGTGAAGATTATACTACCTTAAATTATTATACTTGAATAACAGTACTAAGAATTAATTCACGAAACAATCCAAATAATATACACATAATATATACATGACAAGTAATAATATACTCCTTTTTAACATGAAGAATTTTAAATCCGAAGTTATTTACACATCCGTCGTAATTCTATCTTAGTACTATTCCTACTCCGCGTTCTGTTGATTTTAAATTTCAATACCGTTGCATGTTACAAGCTATTCCGGGAATCTCAAGGTTCCAACGTTGGAACTGCTAAAAAGTACCAGGTTTTTGGAACTGTTCCGTAAGCGGAACAGGTACGAAACGAAACTGTTATTAAAAAATATCAGTTTGTACCACCTCTACGATTGACTAAGAAATTGCGTCATGACATCACCGAAAGGTAGGTCCCTACGAGGCAGATGCCCTGCGTCGTCATTGTAATATGTAATATAGTCGACGGGCTATCATAGATCGCACATTAGCGGTTAAAAAGAGGGAACTTGTGAGTGTTTAACCCACAAAACTCTAATTAGAACCCCAAACAAAATTTTTGGCTATATACTGAATAGGATCTAGGGCTTAAGCACCCCTGAAAGTGACTGATAACTACGCCTATGCAAATACCCTAAACTTCGATATTTATTTTATTGACAACTTTAAATTTATCTGATCTAGTTGAGGAAATTTTATTTAACTTTTACAAAAATTTATTTTTTTGGACTTTAGGAATTCCTCAAATGACCGATTCAATTATAAATTAGCAAGAGAAGTGGGGTGTGCAAGGTTTTTGCAACTGGACAGTCGAGGGATGCATACATAAAGCGCCTCTTGTGATTCTGTTAGGGACTGTAACGGGGGGGGGGGGGGGGGGGATTATAGCACCTAGTTCTTCAGAGCAAAATCCGCGAAAATATCGGTAAAAAAGAAACAAATCCCCAACGAACGAGAGAAGGGAGTTTTCTTGTTAGAACTGGGTCACTAATGAGTCGAAGGGCTCTCTTTTGAATAGAATCAAGGATGTTAAGTGTGAGAACAGTACTCTAGATTAGGACTTATTTGGGAAACATAGAGAGTGTATAAGTCAGAAGGGAAAAAGTATTTTCTGGCTCAACAGAGAAAACCAAATTTTTTAGCTGCTGATGTAGCTATTGAAGTAACTTGTTTGTGCCAACTGAGATCATGTTCGAAAGCAATGCCAATGAGATCAAGTGTTCCTTTGTCCTGCAGGGCTTGGCCATTCATGTGGATTGGGTAAGTGTTTCCGGATATTTTGCGTGACAGTGAGCATTGTGAGCAAGACTGTGTTTGGAGACGTTGAACTGAACATGCCATGCTGGGTCCAAGGCCTTGGAAATATCAATAATCTGGGACTCGCCATGGAATCTTTGATACTAACGGAGAATTTTAAAGTTTCTAATTGTTTTAGAACAGAACAAGATGCAGTGGGAGTAGTACCCGGGTGTCAGAGTATCACGACTATTGAATCTAAATAATTTAAGTACCTAAAGTGTGCCATTTCTAAATACAATAAAGTATCAAACTTATTTCATTTTTATATCAAATGGTTCTGTTATAGCGTCAAACAAAGAATGTATATATCTTAATAAAATGGACCATGTCCAAATAAGATACTTCTTTATTTTTTTTTAAATATCCAACAAATACATATTTAGGTTGACAGAAAAACTTGAAAAATATAAAATATATAATATTTCGTTTCATTGATTCTTTTTAGTTTTCCAATACCTTTTAGCAAAGTTATTAAAATTTACTAATGACCATAAAATTTAATGATGACATAAACTAGCTCGAAACTAATTGTTATAATTTAAACTGAAATTAAAATTTGGAATCCTAAATCGTAAATTCACTGGATGCATTTTTATAAAAGCGTCTGAGTAACAACTAATTAAAACTTACTTAAAATAATTAGTATTAGGTGATATAGGCAGGCGAAACGCACTAGCCACGAAGGCTAAAATACATTTTTTTGTTTGTAGAGAAACAGAAGATAATTTGTTTATTTAAAATATTAATTTTCAGGTCAATTTTACTTTAATTATTAAATATGACACAAATTCCATGGTCTATAATTTTATTAAAATAAACTCCATTTGAAAATCGATGTAAATTTTACGGAGGTTATATACCAAAAATGAGTATTATAGCTAAGCTGTTTATAAATATTGCATAGCTAATATCTTATTGACTTTTCTGCAACAAATTTACTGAATGCGAAATTAGCAAATAAAGAGAAAAATTCCAATGTATTAACAAATTAATTTATTAGTATTTTCAGAACTTTATTTTTATTGGTTCTCACACCATAATTTAAGCACTAATTTTATGAGACTACTAATTTTATGAGACGTGTCGCTTGGAAGTCGACTCAGTCCTCTTCAAATTTACAAATTTTTCATATCTCCGCTCTCACAAGCTGAGGTTTGTAGCCTTGCTCAAAAAGGTGGAGAAAATGTTACATATTGCTTCTCTGGAGCGCCTAAAGCGAATAAACAAATAGAATAACTTTTGAACTTAAAATGCGATCGAGCTGAAATGAATAGGGCACATTAAGCATGTAAAAAGTCATCTCCTGGTGTACTTTGAGAAGCCGAAAACTATTTTTTGCAAAAGTTATTTTTTCTTAAAAAAAATTGTTTTTTTTTTGGCAATTATTTCTTTAACTATTGAACGAATTTGCTCGATCAAACACTCAAATGAAAAGGTTTTTACCTAATATCGACACCACTTTTACTTACAGTGCAAAGGAAAAGAGCTACGGACGAGAAACTGGTTTTAGCATGTTCAAAAAATACTTAAAAATCATAGCAGCAATTTTAGCTGTTACTGGGATAGCAGATATCCTCAGACATGCCCCCCCCTACAACCTAGAACAGTCAAAGTGCTTCTAAAACTTTTTTCTCGAATTCGACCTTTTTGGAACAGCCAGCCTGGGGTAATTGTACCTATATAGCATTTTTGGAGGATGGACTGAAAAGTCCGTGGAATTGAAATAATAAGCAAACTTTGCGGTTTCAAATTTTTTTCAACATAATCCCTTGCCACCTCGATATATTGAGACCAGCGATGACCTAGAGCCTCGATGCATACCTTAATAAAATTCAGGCCTGACAGGCTTTTCGAAATAGACATCCACTTGACATCGTCCTCTGTTGAAAATTTCTGACCTGCTAGGCAGTTTTTCGGGCTTGCAAACAGGTGAAAGTCCAACGGTGTCAAGTCTGGCGAATAGGGCGCAAGGGGCAACAAATCAAAGCCTAATAATTCTATTTATACTCCCGTCGGGTGTTGCATGATATTGGTGAAAAATATTTTTTTATTGGCTAATCCAGGAGGCTTCTCTTCATCTATCCGTCATCCTACGGACTATTCAGCCCATCCTCGATATAAATGTGTAAAATTTCATCAAGCTAGGTGCATTATTTACAGGTGTTGCAATTTTTATTATTATGTAGTATGTTATTACATTCAGTTTTTTAGGATTATAATAGTTTTATTGCCTGAATTCTAATTTCGTCATTAGTAGTGCCATCTTTGGTTCCCGTGGCCAAGTATAACTTTATTCTCGGTAGTTTTAACACCGGATATCTGTTTGGGTTTAAGTGTTCGCTCAGAAAGATCGCGCGTGATGGTTCTAGTAAAACGGTTAAAGATATGCAACTCGTGTATTAGGTTCGACCTTAGACGAGCATTGCGCGCGACGGTTTTGGTAGGGACTTGCGGTTTGATCGAGCCTGATGGTATCGATACAAATTCGATTGATTCATTTTTACATAACCAACTGCAAGGAGTTTAAATTTAAGCGGTACAGGGTAAAATATGTTTTTTTCGTACGTCTAAATATGACACCCGACCGTCTGGCGAGTTAAGGGTATCTGTAGCTGTCGTTGCTTGAGCATTTTGGTATTGAGCATTTTGTACAATCCTATAATTGGGACGAAACAAAAAAAATGAATATCAGGTTCGTTGTGGCTGTATCGAGCCACGTTGGATCTCTACAGACTCTGTAACAAACATCCGATGAAGCTACAGCGTAGTGAAACGCGTCATGTTATAAAGTATTAAATAAAAGTGGAAATTTGGCTAAAATTGTCTATCGTTATGGATATAATATTTGCATACTTGAAATGGTCCTTGAAACACTGATCTGTAGAAACACTAGTGTTACAAATCTGCCTTAGTCTAGCGAAATAGGGATTTTTTTGTAGCACACTATTAAATTTTTCTCTAATAAGGACATGCGTCACTTAAAGTTTGTAGTACTGCTTGTACGTTATCTAATATTTGTAGCGTTCGGCTAACGACAACGACGACTTTTGTAATGCTGTGATGGCGTTGGTTATTTCTTGGTAGATATTAAACCTTTTAGATCAATTTCCACTTGAGGATCTTGAAATTTTAACTGACTTTCTTTGATCGAGGCAGCTCCTTTCGCGTTAAATTGTAAGACAAATGCTGGCGATAATAAAATGCACCTTTCAACCACGTTCCCCATCTTGTAAGAACAGGCTGTGGAAGTTCTGAAATATTCAGAAATTTGTCACTAAATTGGCGAATTCAATTGGGGGATTTTAGAAATATGACTTTTGTATGCCCTATAAGTAAGTGCATCCACACCTGGGTAACAGGAGCGAATGGTTTCTGGTACAAGATGTAATGCATGTAAGATACACGTAACATGTCGTCACCTTAGAGTTATACTGTGGTATGTACATAAATGTGTGTTTTGAGTTATGGCCAAAAGAAAATTTTCAATAATGTTACTCGTCTACGACTGCAAGTACTGTTGTTGTAATTGCCAATAATTAAAATCGACTTACTTGTTATACGAATTTCATTAAAGAAAATATAAAAATGTTATTAGAAAGGAGTTTTCTGAGTGTTGAAAAGAACACATACAACTTTGTTATCTCATAAAACGTCTGTATTACCAAAAAATTGTTACATACAACTTTGTAACAAAACAAAAACTTTTTATTTAGGCTAATTCAAAATTATAAATATGCACAAATATGTTATTCTGACCTAAACTTACTTACTAAAACTATTAAGAAGGATTTGTAAAAGATCCCACATTATTTAGGCAAGATTACTTCAAAGTACTCTTTATCTACTTGGGGCATCCACGGGTACATACTTTTAATGGCTTTAACTTTTTCTGCGGATAGAGTTTTTTTTTCATTTGAAATTTTTGGAGTTCTTAGTATGAAAATATTCGATCTGGTTCTTTGTAATGGTCTTATTGAAACTTTTTTCCAAGTTTGCGATTGGTGTGTTTCTTTATATTCTACTTCGGTAAAAGAATGTGTAAACTTTATGGCTTTTACTTTTGAAAATGGTATGACTTTATAGTTAAAAAAAGAGGTACATGATTTATAATCTCTAAAGTCTTCCGTGCGCATTTGTATAATCTTATAAGGCTTAGCAGGATTAACCTTTAGAAGGATTCTCAAGAGTGATACTGGTGAAAAATATTCAACTTTGGATAGCACCCTCTCAATGCAGCTATGCACGGAATCTATCTCCTGGACACATGAATGTCCCGGCGTTGAAAATTTCATGGTTATAGACTCGATTGAAGGGTTCATTTGTAAGAAATATCCTATAGCATAGGCCATAAGAGAATTGCGGTTTTGTGGTACGCAACTGTCACTCCAAAGTATTAAACATTTTAAAGTTTTGTTATCTGCACAAACCGCTTCCAAAATTTTACTCAAAGCACTAGCTAAATCATTACCAGCTCTACCCATTAACATTTCATGCCACTCAGCACAATAAACTTGTTTTGTACTTGACAGTATTGCTGTTAAATTATATACATTAAGCTTGCTTTTGTAATAGTAGTTGCTAATTTCTGCTTGGGGACACGGCAGAACATTTTGCAGATCAAAAACCAAAAATGGGCTATCTTTGCGTTCTCTATCTTTTGCTTTTTCATTTCTCGTTGCAGTTTTTTCTTTGATATGGTTCTCATATTCTTTAGCCTTTTCTTCACTTAGCGTACTCTCAGTTTTCAGTAATTTTACTCTTCACAGACGTCACACCTGTCTTTTTTTGGAACATGAAGTATAAATTGTACTGTGTAGAAAATATATTTCTGTAAAAAGACTCTTTTACAGGATTCTTATGAGCAGCGGTACAACATTCAACGTAGAGACTGTACATTTTTTTTATACTGAGGGTCGAATCTAGGTACTCCCTTTTTGTGTTAGCCCTGCAATAGTGCGATTCGACCTTAGGAAAAGATTCTATGTGCTGTTTCACGAAAATTGACGTCCTCGTCAGGTCTTTTATGTTTAATATGTTTGCCGACTTTAGGCGTGTCCGGTATATTTGAAATATTTGTCTTGGAATGGGCGGTATACACTGGGGTTTGACTGATAGCTAAAGTTCCTAGATAAAATACTTTACATACTTGGATTTGATTACTTCCAATTTGAAAATAATACGCAAATGATTGCTTTCTTCTACTATTTGCATCAGTTTTGTTTTTTCTGTGACGCTCAATATTAAACTTTCTTGTTGTAGATAATATAAAAGTCTTTTTCCGTGTTCGTTTAAAGTATAATATTTATCAAAAAATGGATTTTCTTTCGTCTTCAGTAATTTTATTTTGGCATTTAAACAAACAACTATTCCTACAATCTTTCAATGTCTTTATTCGCTTCTCGGGAATTACTTTTTTTCTACTCGAGATATATTCTTTACCAGCCTCGTGGGCAGCTTTTCTCACGTTACATTTCCAAGTTTCCGGTTTTCTTACTCTCTTTCTTTTCGGTGATTTTTTACGCAATGTTTTGGCAAGTTCGACTACATTATCAGCACAAACGTGTCTATCCGCATCAGAATTAGGATCAATAGGATCTTCGATGGACGACTCATCAACAGACTCGCTACTAGAAGACTCTTCTGGTGGTAAATACTCTTTATCAATGTCGGAATCATATCCATCACACTCATTAAACATTTCTGGGTAGTTTTCTATGCAACTACTACTTGCAGCGGCCTCTTTTTTGTTAAGCCTACTTCTAAAACATAACAAAATGCGTACATTAATAAAACTAAAAGTATAATATACTAATTAGCAACAATACCTTAAATTAGCTAGTGTTTCGTTATCAGATCCAGAATCGCTTAAGTTACTTTCCATATCTCCCAAAAGTAGTGTCTAAAATATTTAAATACCCTTTTAAGAAATGTAGCGCAAAAAAAATAATTTATCTAACCTCACTTTTTTTTTTATTTTCTATGATATCTTGTAGATCTTCTTTTAGCACTTAGTTAAAAGGTTAAAAAATATACATTTATGCTCTTTCACAGCTATTTAAAAAGGCTCCGTAATTTTTAGTAGTTTTAGATAACTATCTCACTATGTTTATTGCACGACGCGCTATGCGGAAGGGGTCTCGTTTGAGTGTAACAAAGTTGTATGTAGTATGTTTTTCAAATATTCTTCGTTACTGCTGTTACAAAGTTGTATGTGCCCACATACCACTTTGTAATTCCAACGTGTTCCTGATACAACTATGTAATTCTGGCGATATAAATGTAAGGATGAGGCATAGAACTTTGAAACTCTGTAGGGTCAAAAGTCCAATGCGCAATACAACTATTTAATACGGAAATCTCAAAATCGAGGAAAATGCGACATACAATAGTGTAACTCTAAGGTGACGATGTAGTACACGAGGGCAAACTTGTTTCAGTAAACGGCCCGCACGAAGCATAGATGATCCCCCATCAGTAACAAACATTAGCATGTTTCTGAAATTTGAAATTTTTTAGGGTGGTTAATACCAAATCTTTTATGGCTTGGCCAGTACAATTGTGAAGTCTTTTACTGGTTAGTAAATAGGGAACAGAAGGTTTACGTGGATCTCAACGTTCGAACTACAACTTGACCACTGAGTTTTTCTTTAAATCTGTTGATTAATCTGTAGTTAGCCACACTTTTTTACCCTTCACGCCGAATTTTATTCTCTATTCTTTCGCGCACACAATTGCTTAACATTTGGTCAGACGGCAATGTCCAATCGGGATATATTTTTCCCAAAATGTACGAAACGGTCGTTTCGCGAGAGTATAAAATCATATATTACATGCACACATCATAAATATTAAGCTGGTACAAACTCAATATAGGGTTTGCAGCCGCTTTTTTTTAATTTATGCGTTGCACTACTAATAACATACCGTTCGCAGTGAGATCTTTTCCAACATAATAATTCCTCATGACACACTAAACACCACAGATGAATCCCATCATATTTTAGGTCCGGAAATGAAAAAATAGACCTCTGAACATTATGCCCTAGCAAATTGTTTTTACGCACTTGTACTTTACTCATACTTGCGCCCCAACGTCGTCTTCACAATAAATATCGTGGTGTGCCGGCGCTCCTCTCCACTCGACGTGCATGGTTGGGTAAGAAGTTTTCGGAGCTCTACGTATAAATGAAACCCCAACTCCTTTATCGAAACCGACTTTTAGCATGGTACAGAAGCGGGTCTATACCGGATTGTCTATAAAGAAAATAAATTAAATTGTTCTGTTATGCGGGGTGTTACGAAAGGTGTTAAGAAATTTAATTGCAGATTCTACATCCAAAAGTATGAAAATAAGTTTATATAAACATGGATCCTCAAACGTTTCTTTTTTGAGATACAGGATATTTAATATTTTCTTTTTTAAATGTTTCTTTTTAATTTCTCGAAAATGCGTTAAGATATTGACATGAATTTTGGTACCGCCAGTATGTAATTAAAGGGTACTTTTACGTGCAAAAATTTCTTTTCTAAAGTATTTGCATCAGTAGCGTGCGTGCTGGTAAGTCTTTATTTTTAGCGAAAAAAATGGCACGCCACTGATTTTTTGCTAAATTGGTATCGTTCTCTTTAAGCCCAATTAATTCTGCGTGAAAAGTGTCTCTTAAACTTTTTTGTCATGACGCACCGTTTTCGAGGTAAAAATTAATTTATGCCTTACAATAAAAACAAATAATGAAAATGATTTTTTTTTAAATATTTTTGTTCAGGAAACAGTGCTTTTCGATTTAAATTTACAGAAGATGCTCGAAATGGTTCCCGTGCTTCAATACTTGCTCTAAATCGTCTTCGCATATTTTTCCTAACTCTTCCAAAATATTTGCGGCTTGAAAATATTAAATACCCTGTATCTCGAACAAGAAGCGTTTGAGGATCCATGTTTATATAAACTTATTTTCATATTTCTAGATGTAGAATCTGCCCTTAAAATTTCTTAGCATCTTTTTGTAACACCCTGTATAGACTGTTTATACATTATGTATAGGTAAAAAAACTATACTAACTTACACTAAAGCTCACTTGAATACGTGATCGAAAAAAACCTTTATTTCGCTATTGTTATTATTATAAGAAAGGAAAAATCACATTCAAAAGTCTTACAAGATATGGAATTCGAATCTGTAATCTCGGCAGTTATATCTGCATTTTCATTCCATATTTATCTATAAAGAGAAAGTAGGTACTTTTATTTTGTTTCCCGCGTAAATTTAATACTTTAAAAAATAAGTTAGTTATCAAACCCAAGCTTTCAAATTTCTTCAGAAAGAGCTTTTAACTAATCTCCCTAAAATGATCGAAAAGAAAGATATGGCCTAGCAAAATTTGGCTTATATGTTAGGCCCATAGTTATCAATAATAATAACAAAAATATATGCAATTACTGTTACAAGTGTTAATTTATTGGTTAAGTGTTAAGCGTTGGTTTCTTGCATTAAATTAATTGCTTTAATGTGTTTTTAATAGGTATATTCGATGGGCATTCGTTAGTCTTAAACATTTTCAAAAGAAGTGTATTTTAAAGGGATTTTACTACAAAGGCACCAACAATATTACTTCTTATGCTGACTTGTTACATAGAAAAAAACATTGGCAAATTATTTGGTATCATGTTTATTGTCAGTGGAGGGTACCGCCCGCGTCCGTTAGAAAAAGTTTAAGGGGCAATTACCCCTTTATTATTGCGAGATGCCATATTGTGAGTGAGTGATTTTTGTTAAACTGGTAAGGCTTTTTTTACTATTCGAGTTAGTTTAAAAAAAATGGCAATTTTTATATCTTTTTGTGTTTAAATACAGCATACGTTAGTTGCGACGTGGGTGTTCCTTTCACCAGTTTTTGTGCTTTTTCTGAAAAGGAATAAGCATTAGATTATTTTTTGTTGTTGTTTCGTTTTCAGCCCATTTTATATTTTGTAAACTTTGACCTTTTATCCTAACATTAGGAACCGTTTAGCGCTGACTATAACAATTTTAATTTTTTTTAATATTGTGATTGTTCAGTTATTTCATATAAGAAACCAATGACTTTCCGTTGTAGAAATGTATGTAATTCGTTAAGGAAATTAATATTTTATTTTTAATTTTTCCTCTAAAACCGGAAAAATCAGTCATGTAACTTGACCATAATATAACGGTAAGATTCACTAAAAAGGTTTAAGATTTAGTACTGGTTTAAATTAAAATATTTCAGTTCAGGCCGGACCAATATGAACTAGTCCACAGACCAATATTAAATTATAATTCAGCTGGCGAGTCGCACATCAATTATACAACTTTTTCTCATAGGCTTTCCAAATCATTTTCGGTGCATTTCCAATCGCTGAATACGAATCTGGTTTTTAGCTAATTTTAAACCAACTTTCGATAGACATGCTATAGTCTGCCCAGCGGTAATTGACACTCGAAAGGAATGAAAAATAAATCACTATGATGCCGTAGGGAATTTTTAAAAATTCGGAATACTAAAAAACTATGTAGTACGCGTACGCCTATAGTTTTTTAGCATTCCGAATTTTTAAAAGTTAACAACGGCGTCACAGGAATTTTTTGTCCTTTCGTTCCGAGTGTCAATTACCGCTGGGCGTATATTAGAATGGTCTGCGACGCACAGTGTAACGAATCTGAAAATTCATGGACATAAAGCGAAACAGCGAATATCGAATTTTAATTTTTTTTTGTCTATAGATAAGTCGTAAGATGTCTGACGTTTAGTCGTTTAATAGTTTTTTTCAAATGTATTACCGTAAATTACTTCATTTTTAAACAGAAACTTGACTTTTCTGAGAGCGATAAAAATGTTGCGAAAATAAGTCCAACTTTAAAAACTTCCTAATATGTGTTCTATAGAAAATTTGAAAGCAATTGTGATTGTAGCTGTAGTATGCTAACTACTCTTGATATTTCCAAATTTTAGTAAAAATACTTGTAACGTTTACTTACATATGGAATTTTGAAGAACCGTGGTCCTAGTCGAAGGAAAAACGAAATTTGGTGTGACATTTAAAAAATGCCTAAATATGCCTAAGTTGTCACATACATTAGAGGATTACATAACTCTTATACATTAGGAATATACAAAAATCTCATCCCACTTGGTCCAATTATTGAAAAAAAAATTCTTTAGTATTGGCGCACATGCAGGAATACAAAGTTGCTTTTTAATGTCGCTTTGAAGATTTTCCAGATATGTTATTATTAATTTTATTAAATTTTCTAAGAAGTTACACGTAAATTATAACTAATTTAACTTTTACCTCGAAATCGATGACCTCGATATTTTGTATAAAAAACCCACCCGTGACGATGTGTATAAACATGGATTATTAATTCTTCACATGTGGATTAGGTGCATGGAGTAAAGTTATGTAATCATAATGTTGTGATAATATCTCAATAATTATAAGTTATGGTTAAAACTGTTCATCATTTTTGAAAAGTTGACTCAATTTCAAGCAAAATAAAACAAAATCATGTTTTAACCAAAGATAGGATCGTTGAAAACTGTATGTCCGCGCTGACGCGACGGTGTTGACAGTCCCAACCGCGTAGAGCGGTATAACGAAATGCATCTAATAGCTGTATTTTTTTTTTCGAGTTTTACTTAGGTACTTAGTAAAAATATAAAATTGATTCCTTCTAATTTAATTTCCTTTAAATGACTTATTTTTAGTGTATCATTCTACATATAAAAGACAAAGTGATACATTGAAAATAATTCATTCAAAGAAAATTAAATTAAAAGGGATCAATTTTATATTTTTACTAAGTACCTAAGTAAAACTGGAAAAAAAATAATACAGCTTAAATGCATTTCGTCATAAAGCGGTTGGCACTGTCAAAATCGTCGCGTTAGCGCGGACATACTGTTTCCGACGATCCTATCTCTTGTTTTATTCCGGATAAAAGATGATTTTTTCTATATTGCTTGAAATTGAGTCAACTTTTTTAAAATGATGAACAGTTATTAAGATATATCACAACATTCTAATTCCATAATTTTTTGTTCCAATTTTTCAATCTTCTATTATCTATATCTTTTGAATAGATAGAGAGGCAAATTTTTTGCGATTTGTAGATAATTGCATTATCTTTAAAATTAATTCATATACCATCGTATTTAAACTAAAAATAATTTTTTCATCTTTTTCCAGAATAATTATCAAAGCTATTTAAAAATTTTAATTACTTCCAGTGAAAAGATATCGTTTTCAGAACTTGAAAGAAGATTATACGCCTTAAAAAATTTTGATACATACTAGGGGAGATTGGGTACGATTATAACGCGGTACAAATGTAACAATGGCTATAATTTGTTAAATTATGAATGCATAAATTTGGCAACGTGTCAATCAGTCAAGTTCAAAATGTAGTATAATCCAACGGCAGTTGAGTATCGTGCGATGGTGCAGTGACATCAAAAAGGGAACATTTTTATTTTTCGACTCGTAAGTAAACATTAATATTGTTTATCAGTTTTTCAATAACTATCGCATCTTTACATTTACACTTAAAATATGTATATACTGGGTCTCCCAAAATTCCCGCATAAAATTAATATCAATTAAAGGAAAAAGATCTAGGAAAAATGCTTGGACCCGTAAATTTTTATTTTTAATTGTGCATTTTTTGACATAAAAAAATATTATACAGGGTGTCTCATAGAACAGTTGTCACGTCTTTGACAATTTTTTTAAATGACATGCCGAATTTTTTATTAGGTTTTCAAATTCTACGAAACATTCTAAATATTTTTTATGTAGGACTTGCTATCCCCATTTTCAGCTGTTTCCAAGATATTGACATTTAATTTGAAAAGTAAAACAAAAAGATTATCCATAATAAATTTTTATTTTTTACTAAAATGAAAATTCTAAAAGCGCAACAAATGCTGGAAATGTCCACCGCCTTCTACCTGACACGCCCCTAGGCGATGGTAAAATCCGTTTACTGCATTCCTTATAAAATCAGGAGGTATTCTATTTGATTCTGTCCTTATTCTTTCTTTGAGATCTTCAATGTTGTTAGGTCTGTTTCGGTACACTCTTTCCTTTAAATAACCCCAAAGAAAATAATCCAGCGGTGTTAAATCCGGCGACCTAGGTGGCCACTCGTAGTACCCCTACGACCAATCCATCGGTTTGTAAAGGTTTCATCTAGGTACCTTCGGACCTCCACGCCAAAGTGTGGAGGGGCACCATCTTGTTGAAACCATAACATCTCTTTTGGAATATATGGATCCATCTGGTTAGGAAAAAGAACTGCTAATGCAGGAATTAAATCAAAGGTTAAAAAATCCAAATAACGTTCAGCGGTAAGGTTCTCTTCAAAAAAATATTGTCCCAAAATTCTATTATTTATTATGCCTGTCCAGACATTAACCTTACCAGCATATTGAGTGTGCGTCTCAAGTAACCATCGCGGATTATCATGAGACCAGAATCGATAGTTTTGCCTGTTAACTTGCCCGTTCAGGCAAAATGTAGCTTCATCAGAAAATAAAATATTACTTGAAAAGGCATTATTAGTATCAATCCTTGCCATAATTTCTTCGCAAAATTCAAGCCGTCTATCATAGTCATCTTCTAGTAGTTCCTGTACAAGAATGGGTTTATAAGGATGTAATTTTTCGCTCTTAAAAAATCGATGTACTGTACTACAAGTAGCTTCATTATCTAACGCCAAAGTAACAACTGAAGAGTGGGGGTTTTCAGTAAGCGATAACATTAAATCGATTTTTTTTTATCCTCGGTTAGAACGAGTGGTCGACCGCTTCTAGGTAAATCTCTAACTGTACCATGCTCCTCAAATTTATGGAATACCCTACTTACAGTCGACTGAGTAATTTGGATTTCTGGATACTTGTCGTTAAACAAAGTACAAACTTCAGCTTGAGTTCTTATTTTGTCCCCACACCCCAACATAATTAAAAATTCGATGCGCTGCTTTTCGGTTAACATTTTTAGGTAATTGACAAATTACTTAAGTCAAAGTCAATATTGACATAATTAAGGACAGTTGATGACAGTAAGATAGCTGATTTATTTAACATGTTCTAATAAATACAATATGAACTAAAAGTATTACTTTTAATAAAAAAAACTTTAAATGTCAATATCTTGGAAACAGCTGAAAATGGGGATGGCAAGTCCTACATAAAAAATATTTAGGATTTTTCGTAGAATTTGAAAACCTAATAAAAAATTCGGCATTTCATTTAAAAAAATTGTCAAAGACGTGACTACTGTTCTATGAGACACCTTGTATAATATTTTTCTATGTCAAAAAATGCACAATTACAAATAAAAATTTACGGGTCCAAGCATTTTTCCTAGATCTTTTTTTTAATTGATATTAATTTTATGCGGGACTTTTGGGAGACCCAGTATGTATGTAGCACAAACATGCCTATTTAGAATACTATTATCAGTTTAGGTTAGTTTTTGCTCTGTTTTGATAATCCACTAAAAATCATAGGAATACCAGGTCGGTACAATTGTAACAATACCGAAGGGTACATTTGTAACGTGTTAGAAAATTGTACCCTCATCCTCCATGTTTTACTTTACCTATGCAATTTTTAGGAAAAATGCCAAGACTGAGAAAGAGAACGACGACTAGGGGACCTTCAGATAACCTTACGAAGAGGGCTGCGCATTTAGTCATTAACGAAAATCTTTCAGTACAAATTGCTAGAGAGTTGGAGCTTTGTCATGTAACGCTTTTACGAAATATGTTTAAGTTTAGTAGGTATTTTTGGATTTACTTGGAAAAATCCAAGATTGTGTGTGGTTCTAGGTTAACATTATTCCTACTTTTGTAAAAAGTTTATAAAATAATGCCTTTGTCAGTGGCGCACCCAGACCAACATACTAGACACACAAAAATTTAAAAAGTGCACTTTAAATTGAAAAAATTCATCGAATTGTGATACCTCACCTACCCGAATTGTGATACCACCCCCCCCCCCCCCCCCCCAGACAAAATAGCCCCCTGGACAAAATCCTGGGTACGCCAGTGTCCTTTGTTCATGTTTGATGTTATCAGTTGATTCACATTTTGCTTAGGTATAGAGAGTTATCATTTATTTTTGAGAGTCAATGTTTTATTTCATCATAAACATACTTTAACGTTTATGTCAGGTTGAATGCACTTTAATTACATTTGCTTTAAATAAAACATTCATATTTTGAAGATGTTACATTTGTCCCGCCTCGATGTTACAAGTGTCCCATCCCAGAGGTACAATTGTAACAGTGTCAGTAATTCAATCTTTTTTAATTATAAAACTATATAAGTTAATATATCTCAGATTTCTCATATTTTTGTTGAAAATAAATGTGCAACCTATTTAAAAACACTATTCTGTAAAACCTAACTCATTCCATATTTATGAGAAAAAATCATTTCTAAAAATTGTTACAATCGTACCCAATCTCCACTACTCTTTTTCATAAAATAAAGCCGCTTAACATAAACAAAATTAGTAAAATTAAGTTTTCTTTTCAAACTATTGATCTATGATTTTCATTTTGGGCTTAAATTACATAGATCAGACCACTTTAACAAAATCTAAAAAAAAATGGAAGTGGGAAGACCTTTGGGGTAACTTAATTGAGGCCCACTGTGATTACTAGAGTTTAACAAATGGGGGTAATTCCAGAGACGGCTTCTAACTTAGTTGGAAATAAAATTAGGATTCGATTTGAAAATAAAATACAAATATTTATTTACCCACATTGTGTTATTTGAAAGTGCGAGATACGAAAATATCATACAGGGTGTCTGAAAAGTCTTAGCATGGGCAAATATCTTTACTATTAATAAAGATAGCAACACCAAATTTTAGTTGTACCTTATTGGTTAGTAAATCTACTTTTTTACGTAATTTGACTCTTTCAACCCCCTTGGGGGGTTACGCTAGCGAGTTGAGGTCCAAAATTTTGGATGCAAACCTATGCCGTGTGGCCTCTTCGTTTAAAAGTCTTCAAAAAAGAAACATTGTTTTAGTAGTTTAGTATTTATTTATTATTGTAATTCATTTTTAAATGGCAAGCCTATAAAAATTATAACTCGTAAATCGTATAATCGGGCGGGGCACAAGTCGACCATTAGTCGGCCACTTGTGCCAAACAGTACAAGTCGGCGCTGCTATTTTTTGTTTTGTAGGGCACTTTTTTCTAACTTTTTTCCAACTTTACTTCTTCATTTGTCGGTTTTATATGTTTTGTTTTTTGACATCTGCGCAGTAGACCAAAATGCGTACCACGCGCAAACCGAGCGTGCTAGACATGCGCACGGAATTTCAGGAGTTGGACTTTGGTGTCTACATTTGAACCCATTCATTTTTCAGAATATATCTCCAGTAGTTAAGGTACCACTACGTATTTAACTTTATAACTTTGTTCCCAAGTTTTTTTCGCCTTTATTTTTCATTTTTTGCCATGTGCGCAGTAGACCAAAATGCGTACCACGCGCAAACCGAGCGTGCTAGACATGCGCACGGAATTTCAGGAGATGGACTTTGGTGTCTACATTTGAACCCATTCACTTTTAAGAATATATCTCCAGTAGTTAAGGTACCACTGCGAATTTAGACAACAAAGTACATCCCCTGAAATTTCGTGCGAATGTCTAGCCCTCTTGGTTTGCGCGTGGTACGCATTTTGATCAATGGTAAAACTTTTTCCCCAAGTTTTTTTCGACTGTATTTTTCGGTATTTGCCACCGCGCAGATAGCAAAAAAAGAAAAATAAAATCGAAAAAACTTGGGAAAAACGTTATAAAGTTAAATACGCAGTGGTACCTTAACTACTGGAGATAGATTCTTAAAAGTGAATGGGTTCAAATGTAGACACCAAAGTCCATCTCCTAAAAGTCCGTGCGCATGTCCAGCACGCTCGGTTTGCGCGTGGTACGTATTTTGGTCTACTGCGCACATGGCAAAAAACGAAAAATAAAGTCGAAAAAACCTTGGGAAAAAGTTATACAGTTAACTACGTAGTGGTACCTTAACTCTTGGGGATATATTCTTACAAGTGAATAGGTTCGAATGTAGACACCCAAGTACATCTCCTGAACTTGCGTACGCATGTCTAGCACGCTCGGTTTGCGCGTGGTACGCATTTTGGTCTACTGCGCAGATGTCAAAAAACAAAACATATAACAACGCCAAATGAAGAAGTAAAGTTGGAGAAAAGTTAGAAAACAGTGCCCCACAAAACAAAAAATAGCAGCGCCGACTTGTGCTGTATGGCACAAGAAAGAAATGGTGCACTGCAATGAAACGGGATGATAAATTACCACTTTCATTTAAGTTTACGTTATATTGTTGTGAAGATCCACTTTGGGTAAGTTTACTTACCCCACGAACAAAACCTTCCATTTCACAGTATTGTGAAAAATGTAGGCCTCACTCAGTGAACATCACAATGAGCAGCAGCGGGCAGGTAGGTTTTTTAAATTTTCAGAATATTTTTCAGTATTTGACCCTCTTAAAAACCCTTAAGCCCTACGCCAATGAGTACCAAAAACTAATTGGCTCCATGCTCCATGCATGTACACCAACAAATATTCCTGAAAGTTTAGTGAAAATAGGTGTTTATAAGGGTCATTATTCATTATTCACACGCCACAACTAACAATAATAAACAAATAAATTAATTATTAAATTGATAACATGTATGGCTTTTCACAGCGTCAAAAGAGGGTATAAGAACGGCTACAACATAGGCCAAGCGTACTTACTTTGCGGATCTCGGCACTATTATATGACGGATTATTCGCAAAAAAATTTATTATATTAATATCCACTTTGGGTAAGTTTACTGAATCCCCACGAACAAAACCTTCTTTCATTTCACAATATTGTGAGAAATATTTAGGCCTTACTTAGTGGACATCACAATGAGAATGAGCAACTGAGAACTGAGCAATGAGCATACTAAAATAATACCTAAATGTAAAGTAAATACGCGACAGCAGCAGCGGGCAGGTAGCCCGGCGACAGAGTTTTGTGTTGTGACGTCACGGCCGATAAAAGCCGCGTGCGAAGTAATTAAAAATTTAACGCATAAGAAATTGAATAAGTTGATCAATTTTGAAGATATCGAGATGATTTTTTTTTGTTTGACATGTTAAGTAAAAGACTGTTAAATGATGTTGAAGTTACCCGATATTTCTGAAATAGGAAACTTCCTAATGAACGGTGCTCCATGTTTATCGTTTAAAATATGACATTGGTATTTAAACAGTGCGTGCCTTTTTAGCAGGGTAGACTTGATTTAAATCACAATTTAAATCGAGGGATTTAATAAAAAATGATTTAAATCATATTCCCAATTATTAAGACGGCACCACACTGCGGCATTTGCCGAATCCCGAATGGTTTGGGGTGCCAAATTACTTTCGTTTTATTGAAGAGTATGTGGTTATAATAGGCACTAAATCTCTAAAGGGGGCGCGGGGTCCGTTACGACGGGGGCGGGGTCCGCTTGGCAAATATTGGTTTCCTTTGATTCGTGCCAATTTACTGACAACCGATGGAAAATGTTTGGTGTTCGGCGACTGCCGAATGTTCGCCTCAAACTTTCCATCCACACTAGTAGGTGTTGCCAAATGACGCACATTCGTTGCTTCCCTATTCGGCAAATAACGTATGTGTGGTGCCGGCCTTAGAGTTGTGCAAATCAAGATCCTAAACGAACCTTTTTCGTGTTTGGTCAGGTTTACGTTTCCTTGTATTTGCTATGTTACTCTGTAGTAAATTACTTTCAAAAAAGTGTTTTTTTTTAATATGAATATTCGAAATCTTTTTCGAAACAAATAAAAATGTTCTTTCTAAAAACATGTTTTCTTGAAAAAATTTAGTTTCAGAAAGGGGTTAAAAAAATAATTTGGTTTCAGAAAAAAAATTTGGAAACATCGCTAGTTTTCGAATATCTGTTATATTGAAAAAGTTCTGTTTTCGAAAAAAACGTGTTTGCGAAAAATTTTCATAATCAGTCCAAATGGACAGAAGGTATAAGTAATTAAAAAAATGCTAGAATATTGGTAAGTTAGTATGACAAACCGTTCTGTTGTCACAAGAACAGGTTTAGATATTTCGTCCATTATTATTGTTATTGAAAAGTGTGCCAAATTTTAAATTTTTGTTATTTACTGGTTCAAAAACTAAAAAGAGTGGGCCATTTTTAAACCTCATTGTATGTGCCTTCACTGGAAAGCCGTTAGTTTTTTCTCTAGCAAATACCTAAGCGGCAACAATGCTAAAAATATCAAAATGGTATTATTGGGTGCCGAATAATGTTCGTAAGTTTAACATTTTTTCAGGTAAGCAGGTTATCAAATTTTCAGTGGATCACGAGAGAGGGACTTTAGTTTCTGTTAGTCAGAGAATCATGAGGAACATTGATTACGAAGAAGTCGAGTGTGTGTTGTGTAATAAATTATATTATTACTAATAATATAGTTTATACACTGTACAAGTGCGTCAATTTACATTATGCCGCCTTTTTTACATTTGAAGTCCTCAATTTGGAAACAGGCGATTTGCATTATATTTTTAGGAACAAATATCAAGGAATAGACACACTATAGACGTCGAGGGTAAAATATTTTACCCCGCTCAGTATACGAAATTGTTTTTTATTCATTATTATTTTTTGGTTAAGAGAATATTTTTGTAAACGATTCTTTACCTGAATAACATAAAATTGCCAAATTTTGTGGTAGTATCCATTTTAATATGCATCTCTTATGTTTTTCGAATATTCAGAAAATTTTCTAATGGATATATTCGTGGGAATTCGCTTTACATGATAAGATAAGGTTGAGTCAATGAAATAATTTGAAACGAGGGTAATGAAAAATCCAATTTTCCTCCCTAATACACTTTTTATCAATTTCTGGAGAAAATTCTTAACAAGCCTAATAAGTTATATATTTTAGGAATCTCCAGAAATGTTGCAATCGGATAAAGCAATATTCGCGGGAACTCGCATTAGGTTAAAACAGGATTGGCCAACCCGCAGCTCGCGTGCCACATAGTGGCACGCCTGGTTCTCTAGACTGGCACGCAAATATTTGCCACAAATTTTTTTTTTAAAATCACAATACGCATGAACCAAGTAGAAAACTCACCAAAGCAAAAAAAAGTCCCCCGCATTGCGCACAAACATATGCACAAAAAAAGTTTTCTGGCGACGCCGTTAACCTTATACATAAACATAAAATATTGCCTTCCGAAAAATGAGTGGCCCGCTCAAAATTTTTGATTTTAAAAGTGGCACATGTTACAAAAAGGTTGGCCACCCCTGGGTTAGAAGATACAGTTGACTTAATAAAAGAATTTGAAACGAGGGTCATGAAAAATTAAATTTTTTACCTTAAAACACTTTTTATGAATTTCTGGAGAGAATCTTTAACAAAAGCCTTAATAAGTTATATATTTTTGGAATCTCCAGAAAGTATAGTATCGGATAAAGCAATATTCGCGGGAACTTGCGTTAGGTTAGGAGATACAGTTGACCGAATAAATAAATAATAATAAATAAATGCTCTGATGTCACCAAATTAATGAATAAATAAATTTAAGAACCCGCCAGTAAGGAATATACATATAATTTAAATAAACCTGAAATATATTTTGTATTCCCTACATAATTTTGATGTTTTAAATAAAACGAAATGACTATAAGAATGTGGCACGAAGCAGCGACGCGTGCTTTAGACAATATCTGACGTCATTTGTAAGCGCGCTTAATGGCTTTTTTTTATTGGTGTAAATTATATTTTAGCGAAAAATAGAAAAGTTGCCATATTACGGTCATGGGTTTTATATCATTTAACATTATCGAAAAAATGTATTATTAGCAAATTTCCACTTGAATGTTTGAAAGCATCACACTTTTATCAGGGAGATTAGATTTCGGTTTTCATTAATATTGGTGTAAATATTCTTTCTTTTAGAAAATAAGTAAATAATATAAGTAGATGTGATACTGTGCAGATAAATGTGCCACGTAATTAATAAGGTAACTGTGTATATTTATTTAAAAAAGGCCAGATAGTTGTATATTTGTCATAACCTGAACACTGCAACTTTAGCTTCAGAATGTCTTTTTTTAGGGTAATATGCATTCTCACATAAACCTCCTGACAAGTGTTTTTGATCTCATACCCAAAACAAAACAAAAAGATGCCATACGAAAGTTTTTACCGCACGTCGACCTTACGAACCGCAATGAAAAAAATGAAACACTGTTACATATTTTGGTGCGAGAAGGACACGCAGATTGGATCGAAGAGGTACTATCTTTTGAAATCAATTCTGAAGCTAATTTGGATATCAGAGGTCCAGATGGAAATAGCCCTTTGATGATGGCCGCGGAATATGGTCAACTGGACATTTTGGAACTACTAATCGAAAAGGGGGCAGACGTCAACGTACGAAACTGTGCATACTGTAACGCTTTGCACTTGGCCACGATGAACAGTCACTTTAACTGTGTGAATAAACTTTTAGCTTCTAATTGTGACGTAAACATCCAAGATCTGTCAGGATTGACGCCATTAATAATCGCTACGTTTTGTGGACATAAAGAAATTTTCGATTTGTTGTTGCTGTCTGGTGCTGACGTGAATATAAAAGATATGTTCAACCAAAATGCTCTACATTATGCTACTTTGGAAGGAAATATAGAGTTTGTCGAGAAACTCACAGAAGCTAGAATTGAGCTAAACATTCCAAGAAAGATGTTTGGCCATGGCCTGTATGGATCATTACACTCAGTTAGAACACCGCTAATGATTGCTGCTGAGAAAGGGTTTAGTGAAATCGTTAAATTTTTATTGAAACACGGTATATCTGATAATATTGTTAATGAACATAATTATAATGCTCTCTTGTTAGCGGCTTTTAACGGACATATAGAATGCTTTAAGCTTTTAGGCGGCGTGAATACAGTTATTAAATCCAGTTCCGGAGCAGAAACGCCTCTAATCGTTGCTGCAGGAGGAACCCGAAAGAACATCATTGAATATTTACTGGATTTAAAATGCAATATTAATTACTTTGAACAATTTGGAAATGCCGTGAATTACCTCATTGAAGGTTTAACAACCAACCATACCGTTCATATACTTGAAACCTTTGTAGCAGCCGGTTTAAATATAAATTTAATGGGTGAATTTAATCGAACTCCTTTGTTGTGGGCAGCTGAACGGAATAGTGATAAAGTTGTCAAAATCCTGCTGTCATCTGGAGCAGACATCAGTGTTCGGCATAATGGCGCAACTGCATTACACTACGCCGCTAGAAATAGTAATTTTCTAGTTACCTAAGAATTAGTTAAAGCCAAAATTGATTTGGATCTGCAAGATAATTTCGGACAAACAGCTTTAATAGAAGTATTAAAGTCTTATATTAAACCCAAGAGTGCGCGAAAGATTGCCCATTATCTCATAAGATCTGGTGCCAATATCCACCTCTGTGATAAGAGAAAAATAAATGCTTTGAACTATGCGGTGGAAGGAGGATATTTTTCAATCGTTGTGCAATTAATTTCAGCTCATATCGATATGAATTTATTGTCATATGATGCTAAAACTCCTCTTATGACAGCTATATCTCGTAATTATGTTAAAATCGCTCATTATTTGATTGATTCAGGCGCCGATATCAGCTTACGTGATAATCGTGGTAAAAGCACATTAGACTATGCTTTTCAAAGTAATAACTTAGAATTGATAAAACATTTGGTTCAGGCTGGTGTAGATGTAGAAATTCCTCGTTCTATTAAAATTTCTGAGAAAATTTTGGAATATTTGCTATCTACTTGTGGAGATAAATATGATATTTTTTCCAAAGATGGTCTAGATGCCTTGTATTTCGCTGTCTCCTGTGGTAATTTGGTAATGACTCAAGAGTTAATCGCAACCGCTGATAATATAAATTTTGAGTATCCTGAGAAACAAACGACCATTCTTATGGTGGCAGCTAGTAAAGGAAATCCAGAAATCTTGACCTTTCTTTTAAAATCTGGAGCCACTGCAAATTACCTAAACGAAAAAGGACAAAATGCTTTACATTTTGCTCAAAATTTAGCTTGTGCACAGTCTCAAGTTGAAGCGGGAGTCAATTTCCATATCGAAGATATAAACGGGTTTACCCCTTTAATAAAAGCTGCTCAATCAGGGCGGACAGAAGTCGTTAGTTATTTGTTAGATTTAGGAGCCAAAAAATTCGAAAAAAATAATTATAACGCTTGGAGAGTAGCTCTAGACTATGGACATCGAACCTGCGCTGAACTTCTGGACTCTGATTTAAATCAAGGTGACTTTGAATTGTTTTTGACAGGTTTGAGATGGAGACCCATAATAAATCCCCAATGTTTGGAGTATTTAATACAACGCAATGTTGATTTGAACATCCAAGACGAGTCAGGTATGAGTTTGATACATTATGCTAATGTAGATTGGTTGAAAAAGGTACTTGTTAATGGACAGACCGTTATAGATATTGACGCGGTAAATAAAAATGGAGAAACAGCTTTAATATTAGCCGCCAAAGACGGTGATTATCATAGAGTTAAAACTTTGATAAACTTAGGGGCAGATGTCAATATACAAGACATTGACGGTCGAAATGCTTTACACAGCAGCTGTTGTTCCCCGTCTCAGTGGCATTTTGATGAAACTCTGCTAACACTACTTAATACAGGAATTGATGTCAATGCCGTCGATAAAAGTAAAAAAACTGCTCTGATTTTGCTTTTAGAAAATCGAGAGTACTACAATTTAAGAGACGTTTATTGGTTGTTAGAATCTGGGGCGGACTGTAACATAAGCGACGTTTGTGGACAGACACCGCTGTTGATGGGAATTATAAAAGGGAAGAAAGAAGTGATAATGTTGATAGTTAGATCAGGTGCTGATGTTAATAGTAGAAACGACAAAGGTTAAACGCCCCTGTTGCTGGCTATAGAAAAAGGACACTGGGATATTGTGGATCTTTTACTTAAGCGTGGTGCTGATATTGATATGAGAAACAACAATGGTCGGACACCCCTGTTGATTTCTATAGAAAACGGGCACTTGGATATTGTACAACTCTTACTTAAGCTTGGTGCTGATATTGATATGAAAAACAACAATGGTCGGACACCCCTAATGGTGTCTGTAGAAAAAGATCGCTCGGATATTGTGGATCTTTTACTTCAGTCAGGTGCCGATATTAAAATCCGCGACGAAAATGATAAAGATGCGTTCGCTATAGCGTGTTCAAATTGTTCCGCTAAGTGCCTTGAACTGCTACTACCAGCTATGAAATCGAGAGATAAGACTGAGTGACAGTGGGCTCTTTTTTCACCATAACTGAGTTTCACAATTTTAATGCTGATCTTTTCAATAAGGCGATATGATTAGTGATATATATTTTACAATAATAAAAGTAATTCTAAGGTCTCAAATAATTTTTAATAGACAAAAAGCTGTCAAAATCTCGTTACATTTAAAGCCGAATAACGTGACCGAACCTAAGTTTCAATTTCACGGTGCTCCATTTTTATCGTTTAAAATATGACATTGGCGTTTAACAGTACGTCACTTTTTAGCAGGGTTGGCTTGATTTAAATAAAAACAATGATTTAAATCATACTCCTAATTATTAGAATTGTGCAAATACAAGAGATTCCATTGGCGTTGCCGTTTTATTTATTAGTTTGCGGTGGTGATATAAATAGTGACCCATACGGGCCGTGAAGTCGGTTAATAAAATAAATATATACGTTTGGATTCACTAAGAAAGTTTAAGATTTAGTACTGGTTTAAATTAAGATCTTCTAGTTGATCAGTCATGTTTTGACAAGTTTTTGTTCTGTCATTGTTAATAAGTCTTCATTAAAAACTTATGAATTATTCTGATATTTCAGTAATTTGCTTGGTTTCCAAATGATTTTCATCTTAGAACGGGTTACTAGAATGAATTTTGTTCTATTATTGTCGAAATAATGTACTAAAATTGCCATTTTCTTTATAAATTTGCGAAAAATCTCAAAACAATAGTCATAGTATATATAAAACTTAACAGCCAGATTCTCCAACGCTAGTCCGGTCTAATTTGACAACCAAAAGTTTTAAACTGACAAGTGTAAGAATAAGACAACCAAGATTTATACTATGAACTTATTTCCGAGCTTTTTTGCAAATTTATCAAGAAAATGACAATTTTAATACGTACTTTCAACAATAATAGAACTAAAATCATTACAGCAACTCGTTCCAAGATGAAAATCATTTGGAAACCAAGTAAATCGCTGAAATATCACAATAATTCATAAGTTTCTAATGACGACTTATTAAAAATGACAGGACAAAAACCTGTCAAAACATAACTGATCAACTATAAGATCTTAATTTAAACCAGTACTAAATCTTAAACTTTCTTAGTGAATCTGAAAGTAGTTGTCTTATTCTTACATTTGTCAATTTAAAACTTTTGGTTGTCAAATTAGACCGGACTAGCGTTGAAGAATCTGGTCGATAAGGCTTAGGTACTTGTTGTAATCCTGGACAACTAGGAGTCAGTTTAGCACAGGCGAACTTTGGGGACAGTGCTAGTGGCTTGTCGTTAATCAGTTCGCGTTTAATATTGCCTCGCACTAGTGATAAATCGGCACCTTGACTGGGCTTACCGTTTGCTACTTGCGTTAGAAAAATTATTACCCGATTCCCAGATTTAAAGTATGACGGTACAAAGATATTTTACTGTATAAGTCAGCGTAATTTAATTGAATGGTAATCGTATAACTGTGAGGCGTGTTGAAAGTGCTCGCCATAAATAAAATAGTAATCTTTGTTGTACAAGTGCAGTGTTAATTTACGATTTAATTTACGGGTTGGGTTTCCAGAGCTTCCAGAGCCATTGAACCTCACTCACACACACACACAATTTACGGGTCAATTCACTCTCGCTTAGAGCGATCTAATTTTACAGTTAAGACGCAATTCGCAATTAATTCTTGTAATATGTCTTTACATCTTTCTAATATTTTTACACAATTATAAAAAAAGTATATGAGTACTTTTTCCTCAATATAAAAGATCATTTTCATAGTACGTTCGAATAATTTAATTAATTTGGAAAACAAGTAAATCGAAGCAATAACAGAATAAACGAAAAATTAAACAACCAAAGATGTCAAAACCTAACTGTTTAACTGAAAAAATTAAATTTAAAATCAATTTAAGCTTTACGAAATAGATAAGTTTTTGTTAAGTGAAATTCCACAGTGTGTGCTAGATACTTCCGTGTGTTTAGGAAAAAGAATGTCCTTGGCTGGCCACTACCTGCCCACTAGACGACAACTGCTAGGACAAAAACTCAATGGAAAATAACATCAGAAGCGAATTACATGCGAAACCATTATAGTCATTTGTAGGTAAGACAACTGACGCAAAAAGCTGTAGTGACTAATGGCGGTTGGTGAAAGTTCAAATTTGTATACCTCTGCTGCTACTTACGGGACCAGTCAAATTAAGGGTTTTTGATAGTAAGCCTACCAGGAATATTTTGGTAAAGAAAAAAATATTTTGTAATTTGCGAAAACAATTGAATTTTTGCTTTGACCCCTTTGGTTAAAAAATAAATACGCTTAGGTATTTTATTTATTATTTGTTCTAAGCAAATTTTACATCATTTTGTCGAGATTTTTTAAATTTTAAGAGAATAAAATGTGTTAGTAGAAAGTTATAGTCATTTGAATTGTCTTAAACTTGAAATATAATTGTTTTAAAAATCATATTTTTCAATCAAATTAAATCAATCATGATTTTTTTTAAATTATATTTTAGGTTTAAAAAAGTTCAAATGACTGTAACTTTCTACTAACATTTTTTTCTCTTAAAATTTAAGAATTATCGACAAAATGATGTCAAACTTGTTTAGAACAAATCTATACTAATACCTTTAGAAAATTGTAAATTGACCAGCCAAAACAATGCTAAAAAGTTGAAATTTTGCACACGGATTTATTTTGCGCCGTAGAAGTCCACTAAGAAAGGATATTGCAAAACTCGTCCTCTAAGGGGGTAAGAGCAACCCCTAAAAATTAAATTATTTTTTATTTTAAAATCTACTAAGTTCTAAGAAAAACGCCAAAACATGTCAATTTTTTTTTCATAAGACTACTTTTTTTTCGTGTTGGAATTTTACCCCTAGGGGTAAAAACAATACTTCTATCACTGATTTATCAAGGCCCAGATCTAACTACCAAAGATAGAAAGCTTAAATTTTGCGTACAGTTTTAGTTTAGACCCCATGCGCCAACTAAGAAAGGAAAAACTCGCCCTCTAAGGGGGTAAATGCAACCCCTAAAAATTAAATTATTTTTTATTTTAAAAGCTACTAAGTTCTAAGGAAAACGCCAAAACATGTCAATTTTATTTTGTTTTTTACATAAGACTACTACTACTAAGAGATAAAATTTTGCATACAGCTTTACAGAAGCTAGAATTCAGCTAAACATTCCAAGAAAGATGTTTGGTTTGTATGGATCATTATTATACTCAGGTAGAACACCGCTAATGATTGCTGCTGAGAAAGGGTTTAGTGAAATCGTTAACTTTTTATTGGAACACGGTGTATCTGATAATATTGTTAATGAAAATTATTATAATGCTCTGTTGTTATCGGCTTTTAACGGCCATATCGAATGCTTTAAGCTTTTAGGTGGCGTGCATGCAATTATTATTAATATCGGAGCTGTACCGCCTCTAATGGTTGCTGCACGAGGAACCCGAAAGAACATCATTGAATATTTACTAGATTTAAAATGCAATTTAGATTTCTTTTAAAAAACGTGGACATGCTGTGAACTACCTCTTGAGCGGTGACACAAATGTAAATACCGTTGAAATACTTGAAACCTTTGTAGCAGCCGGTTTAAATATAAATTTAATGGATGGTCCTTTGTTGTGGGCACCTGAATGGAACAGTGATTTTTTTTTAAATTTTTATTACCACAGAAAAATCAAATGAAAATTACCGGTAAACTTTAATCACTAGATCTGTATACAGATACATTATCCAGCTCTTGGTTCGAGACTTGCCTGGAAAAATGAATGTTGGAGTGAAGAGTACTATTGTCAGCTAACTGTGGATGGGATTAGTAGTTGAAGAGAGCTGGTCATTAATGTGAAGAAGAACTAGGGTTGGTGCTAGGACTGAACCTTAGTGATAATCATACTTTTAGCTCAGGATAAACAGAAACACCATCCATTTATTCTGGGCTTTTAGTACAAGGCGCGACCTCTATTGAGGAGACGCTAAACGTATCAAAACGGGAAGTCGCTAACAATCTAGAGTACTAAAACACATAGAAAAAGTCATAAACATCTAGAGTACCAATGTTCAATACATATACGTATTAATACTATATTGTTAGCATCCAATCTACCCGTTGTTAAAATTTGAAGCAAAGATAAAACCTGCTTTTCATTGGTTGCGTACCACGTGATGTCTCAGCACTTTTGAAGTTTTGACGGAACTGTCACTGTCAGTTCTGACAGCAGTTTAAAATGTGAGCTTGTCGGTTTCCTTTTCGTCTTTTTACCTTTCAAAAGTAAAGATTAATGTTTTTATTTGTGAAAAGCGGATTAAAAGTTAATTATTATCCTATTTACGATAATGGCGCAGGTTATGCACCGATAATGCCAGCTTAAAAGCAGCAAGAAGTGAAGAAATTACTTGTAGTTTTAGCGGCGGATATTCTTCACAAGAAATGTGTACTGAATGTAAACTGAACAGTGAATACATCATTTTTAATTTTTAATTTGAGATTTTGGGGCAAAACGGGTAAGAACATTATGTAAATAAAGCGAGAAAGCGAGGCATCGTTCGGACATCTAAAAAAACACATTGTTTAAGCTCGAATTAAAACTGAAAATACGTAAGTATAATTTATTGTAATCATTAATTTTTATAAAATGCATTATAATTAGAATCAAAATCTTCTTAAAGGCTCTATGGTGCAGATCAGACGGTGTTTATCCGGTTAGAGGCTTTCCCCACGACCAGCTGCTGCGGAGATTCTCCCTGGTAGGCTTGGATAAGAGACGTGAATGTCATTCACAACTTTTCCTGCACAAACTTATTAATAACAGCATTGTGTGTGAGGAGATATTAGAGAAACTTAATTTTAGAATCCCTTCCCTTAACTCTCGAAGTTTAAATACTTTTTATTTACCACCCTATCGGACAAACGTTTTTAAATTTGCACCTATCAATGCGATGTGTAACTGTTATAACATTAATGGTAACTCCTTTGATGTTTTTAATTGTAAGTTGGGAGCAATCAAGAGGCACTTCTATCACTGATGCATTATTTATATTGTTTTGTCTTATTGTTAATGTTAAGTTAGGTTAAGTAATTTTCAATTTTCTTTTTTTTATATATAACCTTTTGTTATTATATTTAATCTTGTGTATTTATAGTTCTTTCAGATTGTACCTGTTTTGTAACTGGGTAACTGTAAAACAGTGTATCAAAATAAATAAATAAATAAATTAAATAATTAATTACCTACCTATGCAAAATCATTTTGTCTTTCTCAACTGACCGTCGACATGCGAAACAAGATCTCATTTTCTATCTAAAATATTATTAACTCTGTTTCGATATTGTAGGTACTTTAAAATGCTTATATAATAATTTATACTTACTGGTTTTTCTGATATTTTATTATAAATTAAAATAAATATTCACAAAATAACGCTACGGCGAAATCGAAGGCTTGTCAGATTCAAATTTGAACTTTTGAATATGACAGGCGCGAGCGGCCATGTTATCGTATTTGGTGTTTTGATAAGAGGACAGTACCTAGTATTGAGTTCACTGGCTGGGCAAATCACGTGGTGATTTATGAGGGATGTTCAGGACATCACGTGACTGGTTAGCAATTGTTTCCAAAGGCTACGTCTTTGCTTCAACATTTTTTCGTCGTTCGCTATATAGTAGTAATACGTATATAGTTCAATATACAACAGAACCTATTTTATGATTTTTGCGGTGTTTATTTGTATAGGTAAATAATTTCTTGGCAAAACTAGGCACACTATTAAAAAACCTTACTTAATTAGAAAAGTGTATTTTGTTTGTTGCGTTGATATCTCTAGTTGCCCACAAAATTTTGACCCACCTGTAAACAAAACTCACGGGCCACGCCTGCTTTTATTATTGTATACTACATTTGGGAAAATCCCTTTTAAAAGCATCTTACGTTTATCAGGGAGATTAGATATCAATATTTCGGTTTTTAATAATATTGGTGCAAATATTATTTGGTATAAAAAATAAGTTAGTAATACAAGTAGATGTGATAGTATGCAGATAAGTGCGTCATATAATTAATAAGGTAACTGTGCATATTTAGCGATAAAGGGACCGGCCCAACTGTATATTTTTCATTGTCTGAACAATGCCTGAACACTGTAACTTTAGTCTCAGAATGTTTTTTTTAGGGTAATATGAATTCTCACATAAACCTCCTGACAAGTGTTTTCCATCTTATACCCAAAACACAACAAAACGAAGCCATACGAAAGTTTTTACCACACGTCGACCTTACGAACCGCAATGAAAAAAATGAAACACTGTTACATATTTTGGTGCGAGAAGGGCACGCAGATTGGATCGAAGAGGTACTATCTTTTGAAAGCAATTCTGAAGCTAATGTGGATATCAAAGGTCCAGATGGAAACAGCCCTTTGATGGTGGCAGCGGAATATGGCCAACTGGACGTTTTGGAACTACTAATCGAAAAAGGGGCAGACGTTAACGCACGAAACTGTGCATACTGTAACGCTTTGCACTTGGCCACGATGAACAGTCACTTTAACTGTGTGAATAAACTTTTATCTTCTAAATGTGACGTAAACATCCAAGATCTGTCAGGATTGACGCCATTAATGATCGCTACGTTTTGTGGACATAAGGAAATTTTCGATTTGTTGTTGCTGTCTGGTGCTGAAGTGAATCTAAGAGATATGTTCAACCAAAATGCTCTACATTATGCTGCTTTAGAAGGAAATATAGAGTTTGTTAAGAAACTCACAAATGCTAGAATTGAGCTTAACATTTCCAGAGAGATGTTTGAGTGGGATGGATCCGTGTACTCGGTTAGAACACCGCTAATGATTGCTGCTGAGAAAGGGTTTAGTGAAATCGTTAAATTTTTATTCGAACACGGTGTATCTGATAATATTTTTAATGAAAATTATTATAATGCTCTCTTGTTATCGGCTTTTAACGGCCATATGGAATGCTTTAAGATTTTAGGCGGCGTGAATACAATTATTAAATCCAGTAACAGAGCTGTAACTCCTCTAATGGTTGCTGCACGAGGAACCCGAAAGAATATCATTGAATATTTATTGGATTTAAAATGCAATTTAGATTTCTTTGAAGAACGTGGAAATGCCGTGAACTACCTCTTGAGAGGTGAAACAAATGCAAATACCATTGAAATACTTGAAACCTTTGTAGTAGCCGGTTTAAATATAAATTTAATGGGTGAATTTAATCGAACTCTTTTGTTGTGGGCAGCTGAAAGGGAGAGTGATAAAGTTGTCAAAATCCTGCTGTCATCTGGAGCTGACATCAGTGTTCGACATTGTGGCGGAACTGCATTACACTACGCCGCTCACAATAGTAATTTTTTAGTTACCAAGGAATTAGTTAAAGCTAAAATTGATTTGGACCAGCAAGATGATGACGGAAACACAGCTTTAATAGAAGTATTAAAGCCTTATATTAAACACAAGAGTGCGCGAAAGATTGCCGATTATCTGATAAGATCTGGTGCCAATATCCATCTCTGTGATAAGAGTAAAATAAATGCTTTGAACTATGCGGTGGAAAGAGGATATTTTTCAACCGTTATGCAGTTAGTTAGAGCTCATATCAATATGAATTTAGGAACGTCATATGATGCTGAAACTCCTCTTATGATAGCTATATCTCATAACTATTTTAAAATCGCTCATTATTTGATTGATTCAGGCGCTGATGTCAGCGTACGTGATAATTGTGGTAAAAGGGCATTAGACTATGCTCTTGAAAGTAGTAACTTAGAATTGATAAAACATATTGTTCAGGCCAGTGTAGATGTAGAAATTCCCTGTTCTATTAAAGGTTCTGAGAAAATTTTGGAATACTTGCTAGCTACTTGTGAACATAAATTTGACACCATTCTTATGGAAGCAGCTAGTAAAGGAAATCCAGAAATCCTGGCCTTTCTTTTAAAATCTGGAGCCAGTGCAAATTGCCTAAACGAAAAAGGACAAAATGCTTTACATTTTGCTCAAAATTTAGCTTGTGCACAGTCTCTAGTTGAAGCGGGAGTCAATTTACATATAGAAGATATAAACGGGTTTACCCCCTTAATGTCAGCTGCTAAATCAGGGCGGACAGAAGTCGTTAGTTATTTGTTAGATTTCGGAGCCAAAAAATTCGAAAAAAATAATTACAACGCTTGGAGAGAAGCTCTAATAAATGGGCATCGAACCTGTGTTGAACTTCTGGACTCTGATTTAAATCAAGGTGACTTTGAATTGTTTTTGCAAGGGTCGAGATGGAGAACCATAGATCCCCAATGTTTGGAGTATTTAATACAACGCAATGTTGATTTGAACATCCAAGACGAGTCAGGTATGTGTTTGATACATTATGCTGAAGAAGATTGTTTAAAAAAGGTACTTGCTAATAAACAGACCGTTATAGATATTGACGCGGTAAATAAAAATGGAGAAACAGCTTTAATATTAGCCGTCAAAAACGAATATTATTCTAGAGTTAAAGCTTTGATAAACTTAGGGGCAGATGTCAATATACAAGACATTGCCGGTCGAAATGCTTTACACATCTGTTGTTTAGAGCCTCAGGAGTATTTTACGGAAACTTTGCTAACACTACTTAATTCAGGAATTGATGTCAATGCCGTCGATAAAAGTAAAAAAACTGCTCTGATTTTGCTTTTACAAAATCCACCTGTTTACTACACTTTAAAAGACGTTTATTGGTTGTTAGAATCTGGGGCGGACTGTAACATAAGCGACGTTTGTGGACGGACACCGCTATTGATGGCAATTAGGAAGGAAGGGCAGGAAGAAATGATAAGGTTGATAGTTAGATCTGGTGCTGATGTTAATAGTAGAAACGACAAAGGTCAAACACCCCTGTTGCTGGCTGTACAAAAAGGACACTTGGATATTGTGGATCTTTTACTTAAGCATGGTGGTGATATTGATATGCAAAACAACAATGGCCGGACACCCCTGATGGTAGCTGTAGAAAAAGAACACTCGGATATTGTGGATCTTTTACTTAAGTTCCGTGCCGATATTAAGATCCGCGATAAAAACGGCGAAGATGCGTTCGCTATAGCGTGTTCAAAACGGTCTGTTAAATGTATTGAACTGCTAATGCCCGCTATGAAATCGAGTGATTAAACTGAGTGACAATGGACTCTTTTTTTACTATAACTGAATTTCACAATATTTATGCTGGTGTTTTAATAAGGAGATATGATAAGTGATACGTATTTTACAATAATAAATGTAATCTTAAAATGTTAAATAATTTTTTAATAGAAAAATAAAAACCAGTCATAATCTCGTTGCCATTTAAAGTCGAATGGCATCACCAAACCTAAACCTCAATTAGGAAGTTTCCATTTTTTCATTTTCTCTTAATAAATAGTCCTAAAAATGTAAAAAACATATGTATTTTTTGTTTTTATTTATCTGTATAAATAAAAAAGTTATCGTCCTTCAAAGTTTGAGATGCTACGCTCACGCTGGCTGAGGCTCGATGACGCCAGAATACACAACCCCGTCACCAGCGGAACAGGCGCCCATTTAATCTTTAGTGATATTTTTACCCGACAGGGCACATTTTTTGCTGGTTTAACATTTTAGTAGTTTGAGAAACGAAGTTATGCCTAAGATAACAGGTTCATATAAGTACTATATTGTTCCAAAATGCACCAATACCAGTGTAACTAGTCCCAATAAACATTTTTCCCTGTGCTAAAAGCTGAGAAGTTAAGAAAGAAATGGTACACTGCAATGAAACGGGATGATGAGAATTTAATATAGGTCAAATGTCAATAGAAGACATATTTATCTACAACTTAAGCAAATATCAGATGATTATATTTTTCATTATCTTTTTATAACAATTTTTATAGCGATATTTTTATCTTTTCCCTGATATTTATGCCAATAAAACTCATTGAAAAATTAAAGTTTTTGTAAAACCAATCACACCATCTAAAAATAAATGTTTTACGTCACTGATAACTACTGTATTATTTTTAAAATTGAAAAATTACGAAAAATAAGGACTGGTACCCAAGCGGCGAACAAGCGAAAATACATTTTTCGTAAAACAGACAACTGAAAATTTGCCGTAATTAAAAATATAAAAAGCTTATGAATACACCCCTCACAGAATTTGTAGATAGTGGTCTCAGGAAGAGATTACAATACAAACTTTTTAATTTTTTAAAATCTTTATAAACAAAGAGCTTGAACTGACAAAGTTGAAAATTTGACAGGTAAACAAGAATACCGAAAATTCGATATTCGAAATACTTTCAAAATATGTTTAATTGATTGTCTTGGCGATTATATACGTGCAAGTTTATTTTATTCAAATATTTTTAATTGATCAAAAGTTATATAAGCATTTGCTTATAGCGCGCGAGGCTTATGAGTATATCGCGACGCATTCGCTGCGCACTCGCGCGCGTTCTTTTTGGGCGGTTTGTTATTCATTAAATGCTGACGAATCTATTGGTCGTAGACAAAAGTGCTCAGTAGCAAAATTGTGTAAAATTTTCTCACTTTCGATGGTGCCAACGGCGTTCCGCTATTTTCTTAAATAACTGAGGTATGACAGAAAAACCGAAACATGTCATGAAAAAAAAACTACTTTTTTGCAATAAAATGTTAAAAAAAAATTAGCAACAAGATATTTTTATAGTTTCATACATTCATCTGGATCCCTTTCGGGACCCATTCCGTTTGGTTTCATCCATTGCATAATTTTTTTCCTTATTTCGACTCCACATCTAACTTGCCTCCTCTATAGTAGTTCTGAAGCGATATTTAATAATTTTTAGCTTTCAAAATGATCTTTCCGTTGAACAATTGGTTACCATGAGAACTAAGTATACATTCGTAGTGCAATGTCTGTATTTGGAAAAGTGCACTGAAGGTTGTTTTCCATCGAAAACTGGTAAAAAACAATTCTTTGGAACATCTTTCATCATATTCGCAAATGTGTTTCTTTACAATTTCAGCGAATTGTTGCAATTCTGAGTCGAAATACCCATCTAAATCGTTTGAATATGCTTACGCGCTTTGATCTGTTAATCCGACAAATTCGACAGTTCGCCTAGAAATCCAAAATGATTATTAATAACCTCATCAATTATAAAGAAACCGTATTCGAGTACTTTTTCTCATTAATACAAAAAATCATTTTAAGAGTACGTTCGAATAAATTAATTAATTGGGAAAACAAGTGAATCGAAGTAATAACAACATAAAACACAAACTTGGATTGACGCCTAACAAGCAATTTAACAATCAAAGCTGTCAAAACCTAGCTGTTTAACTGAAAAAATTAAATTCAAAATCAATTTAAGCTTTGCGAAATAGATAAGTTTTTGTTAAGTGAAATTTCACAGTGTGCCCTAGATACTTTCGAGTGTTTAGGAAAAAGAATGTCCTTGGCTGGCCACTACCTGCCCACTAGACGACAACTGCTAGGACAAAAACTCAATGGAAAATAATATCAGAAGCGAATTACATGCGAAATCATTATAGTCATTTGTAGGTAAGACAACTGACGCAAAAAACAATGTAGTGAGTAGTGGCGGTTGGTGAAATTTCAAAGTTGTATAGCTCTGTTGCTACTTACGGGACCCAAGCCAAATTAAGGATATTTGATGGCGAGCCTACTAGGAATATTTTGGTAAAGAAAAAAATATTTTGTAATTTGCGAAAAAGAATTGAATTTTTGCTTTGACCCCTTAGGTTAAAAAATAAACACGCTTAGGTATTTTATTTATTATTTGTTCTAAGCAAATTTTACATCATTTTGTCGAGATTTTTTAAATTTTAAGAGAATAAAATGTGTTAGTAGAAAGTTATAGTCATTTCAATTTTCTTAAACTTGAAATATAATTGTTTTAAAAATCATATTTTTCAATCAAATTAAATCAATCATGATGTTTTTTAAATTATATTTTAGGTTTAAAAAAGTTCAAATGACTGTAACTTTCTACTAACACATTTTTTTCTCTTAAAATTTAAGAATTATCGACAAAATGATGTCAAACTTGTTTAGAACAAATCTATACTAATACCTTTATAAAATTGTAAATTGACCAGCCAAAACTACTAATGCCAAAAAGTTGAAATTTTGCACACGGGTTTATTTTACGCCGTAGACGTCCACTAAGAAAGGATATTGCAAAACTCGTCCTCTAAGGGGATAAGAGCAACCCCTAAAAATGAAATTATTTTTTATTTTAAAAACTACTAAGTTCTAAGAAAGACGCCAAAACTTGTCAACTTTTTTTTCATGACACTACTTTTTTTCTTGTTGAAATTTTACCCCTAGGGGATAAAAACAATACTTCTACCACTGATTTATCAAGGCCCAGCCCTAACTACCCAAGATAGAAAGCTTAAATTTTGCATACAGCTTTAGTTTGGACCCCAGGCGCCCACTAAGAAAGAATATTGTAAAACTCGCCCTCTAAGGGGGTAAAAGCAACCCCTAAAAATTCAATTATTTTTTGTTTTAAAAGCCACTAAGTTCTAAGGAAATCGCCAAAACATGTCTATTTTTTTTTCATAAGACTGCTTTTTTCGTTGGAATTTTGCTCCTAGGAGTAAAAACACACTTCTGCCACTGATTTATCAAGGCCCGGCCTTGGCCTTAACTACCAAAGATAGAAAGATAAAATTTTGCATACGACTTTACGGAAGCTAGAATTGAGCTAAACATTCCAAGAAATATGTTTGGCCTGTATGGATCATTATACTCGGGAGAACACCGCTAATGATTACTGCTGAGAAAGGGTTTAGTGAAATCGTTGAATTTTTATTGGAACACGGTGTATCTGATAATATTATAATTATAATGCTCTCTTGTTAACAGCTTTTAACGGCCATGCGGCGTGAATACAATTATTAGATGCAGGACCGGAGCAGTAACGCCTGTAATGACTGCTGCACAAGGAGCCCGAAAACACATTATTGAATTTTTACTGGATTTAAAATGCAATTTAGATTTCTTTGAAGAACGTGGAATGTGGAAATGCCGTGAACTTCCCCTTGAGAAGTGAAACAAATGTAAATACCGTTGAAATACTTGAAACCTTTGTAGCAGCCTTTTTCAATATAAATTTAATGGATGAATTTAATCTAACTCCTTTGTTGTGGGCAGCTGAATGGAACAGTGATAAAATTGTCAAAACCCTGCAGTCATCTGGAGCTGACATCAGTGTTCGGTATAATGGCGCAACTGCATTACACTACGCCGCTCAAAATAGTAATTTTTAGTTACCAAAGAATTAGTTAAAGCTAAAATTGATTTGGACCAGCAAGATGATTTCGGACAAACAGCTTTAATAAAAGTATTAGTCCTATATTAAACCCAAGAGGGCGCGAAAGATTGCCCATTATCTCATAAGATCTGGTGCCCACATCCACCTCTGTGATTAGAGAAAAATAAATGCTTCGAATTATGCGGTGGAAAGAGGATATTTTTAAACCGTTGTGCAGTTAGAGCTCATATTAATATAAATTTAGGAACGTCAAAACTCCTCTTTTGACAGCTATGTTATACGTATTTTGAAATCGCTCATTATTTGATTGATTCAGGCGCTGATGTCAGCGTACGTGATAACTGTGGTAAAAGCACTTTAGACTATGCTACTTGCTATCTGCTATTACTATCTGCTTGTGGAGATAAATATGATATATTTTCCAAAAATGGTCGAAATGTGATATATTTCGCTGTATCCTGTGGTAGTATGGTAATGACTCGTTAATCGCAACCGCTGATAATATAAGTTTTGAGTATCCTGAGAAACAAACAAGTCAAACAATCATTCTTATGAAGGCAGCCAGTAAAGGAAACCCAGAAATCCTGGGCTTTCTTTTAAAATCTGGAGCCACTGCAAATTACCTAAACGAAAAAAGACAAAATGCTTTATATTTTGCTCGAAATTAAGCTTGTGCATTTTTGACCCAAATATTTCACGGATTTTAATTTTTTGTGAGGTGAAAATGATTCAAATTAAAATCTCATATACGTCGTCGGAAAGAGCTCGTTGAAATATATAGTATCCATATTTTTGGGTCTTCATTCTTTATAGCAAGGGAGCAATCGCCCGTTAAATTTCGATTTTTTTTTTTTGGCCCTCGACATCGAATTTGAATTGAATCGACATTTGAATGACTCTATATTTTTTACTATCTAATTTTTTCCAACTTTTTTAACACTATCTTATAAAGGGACTTTAAAATACACACCGAATGGGTCATCCAGGCCAGGGGCGTATTTAAGGGGTAAAAACAGAGTGTTCTTGATTTTTTTCGAAAAATCCTATTTTTAACCGACAGTGTTCCACACTATTTTCCTTATTTAGTGATTTTTTTGGGTTTATTTTATCCGTTAATTATCTAAAAATACATCCCACTAATTTAAATCGCTTATTTTTTCGTTGAAGTTATAAATAAATAGGTGTATTTGGATCGGGGGCATGCAAAATTTGAAAATTTTCGAATTTTCGAAGATTGCCATGAAAACAAAGAATTACAGTTTATTTACTCGAAATTATTAAGATATGACGTGTCAAAATTTCGCAAAAATGCCAGTTTCTGTTGCAAAATTGAAAGGTTCCTGGACCGACTTCGGCTAGAAATAGATATGAATAAGATTTTAGGAACCTTCTACTTTACGTGCAGGGACTGCAGGGATATTTTCTTGGATGAGTTGCGCAGTAAATGTCATTTTTATTGATTTTTCGATGGCCATACAACACTGGAATTCGCCATGTACTCATTATAAGTTATAAAAACAGTTTTGACGACACAGCCAATGGACGTCTTACAAGTTTAGAATTTCGCGCGAGAATTTACAGTAGAAACTCCTTTTTTTTTGGTAATAAAGACCAAAATAAATGGATAACAGCTACCGCCATAAACATTTAATTTATGTAGAGAATATAAAAAAATATTTAAAATTTATTTGGGTTATATAAATATATTCTATTCCTCTGATTTTAAATTCAACGGGATTTTAACTTGTTTTTATGTCTCTAATACCAATAAAATTTATTTGATAACTAAAGATTACTTTTATTTTTGTATAATATATTTGGAATAATTCCTTTTAAAAGCATCTTACGTTTATCAGGGAGATTAGACATCAATATTTCGGTTTTTAATAATATTGGTGCAAATATTATTTGGTATAAAAAATTAGTTAGTAATACAAGTAGATGTGATAGTATGCAAATAAGTGCGTCATATAATTAATAAGGTAACTGTGCATATTTTTAGCGATAAAGGGCCAGCCCAACTGTATATTTTTCATTACCTGAACAATGCCTGAACACTGCAGTATCAGAATGTTTTTTTTAGGGTGATATGAATTCTCACATAAACCTCGTGACAAGTGTTTTCCATCTTATACCCAAAACACAACAAAAAGAAGCCATACGAAAGTTTTTACCACACATCGACCTTACGAACCGCAATGAAGAAAATGAAACACTGTTACATATTTTGGTGCGAGAAGGACACGCAGATTGGATCGAAGAGGTACTATCTTTTGAAAGCAATTCTGGAGTTAATTTGGATATCAGAGGTCCAGATGGAAACAGCCCTTTGATGGTGGCCGCGGAATATGGTCAACTGGACGTTTTGGAACTACTAATCGAAAAAGGGGGCAGACGTCAACGCACGAAACTGTGCATACTGTAACGCTTTGCACTTGGCCACGATGAACAGTCACTTTAACTGTGTGAATAAACTTTTAGCTTCTAAACATCCTAGATCTGTCAGGATTGACGCCATTAATGATCGCTACATTTTGTGGACATAAAGAAATTTTCGATTTGTTGTTGCTGTCTGGTGCTGACGTGAATCTAAGAGATATGTTCAACCAAAATGCTCTACATTATGATACTTTGGAAGGAAATATAGGATTTGTTGAGAAACTCACAAAAGCTAGAATTGAGCTAAACATTCCAAGAAAGGTGTTTGGCCTGTATGGATCATTATACTCATGTAGAACACCGCTAATGATTGCTGCTGAGAAAGGGTCTAGCGAAATCGTTAAATTTTTATTCGAACACGGTGTATCTGATAATATTTTTAATGAAAATTATTATAATGCTCTCTTGTTATCGGCCTTTAACGGACATATGGAATGCTTTAAGCTTTTAGGCGGCGTGAATACAATAATTATTAAATCCAGTATCGGAGCTGTAACGCCTCTAATGGTTGCTGTCCGAGGAACCCGAAAGAATATCATTGAATATTTACTGGATTTAAAGTGCAATTTAGATTTCTTTGAAAAATGTGGAAATGCCGTGAACTACCTCTTTAGAGGTGAAACAAATGTAAATACCGTTGAAATACTTGAAACCTTTGTAGCAGCCGGTTTAAATATAAATTTAATGGATGAATTTAATCTAACTCCTTTGTTGTGGGCAGCTGAAGGGCATAGTGATAAAGTTGTCCAAATCCTGCTGTCATCTGGAGCTGACATCAGTGGTCGGAATGATGACGGAACTGCATTACACTATGCCGCTCAAAATAGTAATTTTTTAGTTACCAAACAATTAGTTAAAGCTAAAATTGATTTGGATCAGCAAGATAATTTAGGACAAACAGCTTTAATAATAGTATTACAGTCTTCTATTAAACCCAAGAGTGCGCGAAAGATTGCCCATTATCTGATAAGATCTGGTGCTAATATCCATCTCTGTGATGAGAGAAAAATGAATGCTTTGCACTATGCGGTGGAAAAAGGATATTTTTCAACCGTTGTGCAGTTAGTTAGAGCTCATATCAATATGAATTTAGGACCGCCATATTGTACTAAAACTCCTCTTATGATAGGTATATCTTATAACTATTTTAAAATCGCTCATTATTTGATTGATTCAGGTGCTGATGTCAGCGTACGTGATATTTGGGGTAAAAGCACATTAGACTATGCTCTTGAAAGGAATAACTTAGAATTGATAAAACATTTGGTTCAGGCCGGTGTAGATGTAGAAATTCCCCGTTCTATTAGCGGTTCTGTGAAAATTTTGGAATATCTATCTACTTGTAAGTATAAATACAAAATTTTTTCCAAAAATGGTCAAAATATGTTATATTTCGTTGTATCCTGTTGTAGTATGGTCATGACTCAAGAGTTAATCGCAACCGCTGATAATATAAATTTTGAGTATCCTGAGAAACAAACAACCATTCTTATGGAGGCCGCCAGTAAAGGAAATCCAGAAATCCTGGGCTTTCTTTTAAAATCTGGAGCCACTGCAAATTACCTAAACAAAAAAGGACAAAATGCTTTACATTTTGCTCAAAATTTAGCTTGTGCACTGTCTCTAGTTGAAGCAGGAGCCAATTTCCACATAAAAGATAGAAACGGGTTTACCCCTTTAATGACAGCTGCTCAATCAGGGCGGACAAAAGTCGTTAGTTATTTGTTAGATTTAGGAGCCAAAAAATTCGAAAAAAATAATTGTAACGCTTGGAGAGAAGCTCTAATAAATGGACATCGAACCTGCGCTGAACTTCTGGACTCTGATTTAAACCAACGTGACTTTGAATTGTTTTTGAAAGGGTTGAGATTGAGAACCATAATATATCCCCAATGTTTGGAGTATTTAATACAACGCAATGTTGATTTGAATATCAAAGACAAGTCAGGTATGAGTTTGATACATTATGCTTCTGTAAATTGTTTGAAAAAGGTACTTGTTAATGGACAACTTTGATAAATTTAGGAGCAGATGTCAATATACAAGACATAGACGGTCGAAATGCTTTACACATCTGTTGTTTCCGGTGTAGCTATGATTTTTGTGAAACTTTGCAAACACTACTTACGTCAGGAATCGATGTCAATGCCGTCGATAAAAGTAAAAAAACTGCTCTGATTTTGCTTTTAGAAAATCCATCTGGTTACTACAATTTAAAAGACGTTTATTGGTTGTTAGAATCTGGGGCGGACTGTAACATAAGCGACGTTTGTGGACAGACACCGCTGTTGATGGCAATTATAAAAGGGCAGGAAGCAGTGATAAGGTTGATAGTTAGATCTGGTGCTGATGTTAATAGTAGAAACGACAAAGGTCAAACACCCCTGTTGCTGGCTGTAGAAAAAGGACACTTGGATATTGTGGATTTTTTACTTAAGCATGGTGCTGATATTGATATGCAAAACAACAATGGCCGGACACCCCTGATGGTAGCTGTAGAAAAAGAACACTCGGATATTGTGGCTCTTTTACTTAAGTTTCGTGCCGATATTAAGATCCGCGACAAAAATGGCGAAGATGCGTTCGCCATAGCGTGTTCAAAACGGTCTGTTAAGTGTATTGAACTACTAATGCCCGCTATGAAATCGAGTGATTAAACTGAGTGACAATGGACTCGCTTTTACTATAACTGAATTTCATAATTTTTATGCCGATGTTTTTAATAAGGAGATATGATAAGTGATACGTATTTTACAATAATAAAAGTAATCTTAAGGTGTTAAATAATTTTTTAATAGAAAAATACAAACCAGTCATAATCCCGTTGCCATTTAAAGGCGAATGGCATCACCAAACCTAAACCTCAATTGAATGGTGCTCCATGTTTGTCGTTTAAAACATGACATTGGTTTAAACAGTACGTGACTTTTTAGCAGGGTTAACATGATACAAATAAAAGAAGATATGATACCGCGCAGGTAGGCGTGGCCATTTACGTCGCGCCGTGACCAATTCGGCGATATTTTGTAAACGAAACACGTCTTTTTTAAGATCTCGTTGTGTTTTCAACTATTTTTTGGTGTGTTTATATTGCTTTTATGAGTTTAAAAGTAAAAATGAGATGTGCTGTGTATGGTTGTAATGTGGACAATCAATCAATCAATGTAATCAATGTATGTATTTATCTCTTCATTTATATGATTATTTTAAATCATATACTATAAAATTTGTATTATAAGCAGGAGGCAAAGTAGATTGCCAATAGAATTTATATAAAATCGCCTTTAACTAACGTAAACTCGATATTGCGCGTTCACAGCGTGACGTCATGCGCGAACCCGGACGAATTTGACACGGTTTGGTATCATACCTTCTTTTATTTGTATCATACAACTTGATTTAAATCGGGGGATTTAAAAAAAGACGATTTAAATCATATTCCTAATTATTAGGCCGGCACCATACATGCGGCATTTGCCGAATCCCGAATGTTTTGGGGGGCGCCAAATTAGTTTCCTTTTATTGGAGAGTATGTGGTTATAACAGGCGGTGAATCTCTAAAGGGGGTGCGGGGCGCCGTTATGACGGAGGCGGGGTGACTTGCGCTCCCCGATGGCACGCCACTGATGACTGATGGACGACTACAGCAATCTCCGCTTGGCAAATATTGCTTTCCTTTGATTCGTGCCAATTTACTGACAACCGATGGAAAATGTTTGGTGTTCGGCGACTGCCGAATGTTCGCCTCAAACTTTCCATCCACACTAGTAGGTGTTTGCCAAATGACGCACATTCGTTGCTCGCTGTTCTTCAAATAACGCATGTGTGGTGCCGGCTTTAGAGTTGTAGAAATCAAGCGATTCCAGTGGCGTGACTAGGGCCGCATTAAGCTTTCTTGGGGCCCTCTGCAACTCGCTGGTGGGGGGCCTCCTAAAATTAACAAATAAATACCAAGCTTTGACTATTTGCGCGCAAATATAGTAAGAGTAAGCTGTAGGTTTAAAGTCTTTGGTTTTAAAGTATCTTAATTAATTTTGACCAACTCATCAAACCCGTACAAAGGGGGATATTAGATAAGTAATTTTTTAAGTTAACAACTTACAGTTGCATTTCAAGACCAAGTGATTTATTATTTGTTTTCAATAACAAAACGCCTATGAATCATTAACTCAAATCTAATCAATACAGACTAGTTAACTAGTTGCAAATTAGGTAGATTAGAAACAAAATGAATAAAAAAAACATAAACTAAAAAAAGAAAAAAATACTAAAATCAACAATAAGCCAAATTTTCTCATAATATGGAACGAGAACATTTAATATATTCTTAATTTCACCATATGAAATAAAACCAATTTGGTTCACAAAACTTTAAAAAAAAGTTATCTTAGGACTTAGGACAAGTGGGTAGTTAAACTTTTCTTGTCTTTTTCTTGGCAAAATCAAGGATTATGTCTGTAAAGTACATTTTCATCATTACCTAAGTATTGCTAAAGAACAAAGTCTGTCTTGTACCATAGTGGACGAGGCAAGTTTGATCTGGAGAGTCGAAATAAGCAAAAAAAAATATGCAATGGATGAAACTAATTGGAATGTGTCCCTAAAGGTGTCCCGATGAACGTATAAAAGTCTTTATAAAAATATTTTGTGGCTAATTTGTTTTATTAACAATTTATTGCAAAAAGGGCGTTTTTTTTTTAATGTCCCTTTCCAGTTTTTCTTATATCTCAGTTATTTATTAAAATAGCGGAACGCCGCTGGCACCATCGGGAAGGTGAGAAAATTTTACACTATTTTGCTACTAAGCACTTTTTTCTACGACCCATAGATTCGTCAGTATTTAGTAAATAAAAAATCGTTCAGAAAGCACGCGCGCGAGCGCGCTATAAACAAAGGTTCATAACTTTTGATCAATATAAAGATATTTGAATAAAGCAAAATAGCACATATAAACAATCGCCAGGACAATGAATTAATCATATTTTAAAAGTATTTCGAATGTTTGAAGCTTGAATTACCAAAGTTGAAAATTTGACACTTAAACAAGAATAGGTACCGAAAATTCAATATTCGAAATAATACTTTCAAAATATATTTAATTGATTGTCTTGGCGATTATATACGTGCAATTTTGTTTCATTCAAATATCTTTAATTAATCAAAAGTTATAAGCATGTGCTTATAGCGCGCGAGGCTTATGAGTATACTGCGATGCATCCGCTGTCCGTATTTTTGAGCGGTTTTTTATTCATTAAATGCTAACTAACCTATTGGTCGTAGACAATAGTGCTCAGTAGCAAAATTGTGTAAAATTTCCTCACGTTTTCGATGGTGCCAACGGCGGTCCGCTATTTTCTTAAATAACTGAGGTATGACAGAAAAACCGAAACGTCATGAAAAAAAAACTACTTTTGACCAATAAATTGTTAATAAAAAAAATTAGCAACAATATATTTTTATACTTTCATACATTGATCTGGGTACCTTTAGGGACCTATTCCGCTTGGTTTCATCCATTGCATAATTTTTTTGCTTATTTCGACTCTCCAGATCTAACTTGCCTCCTCTATAGTAGTGCTGAAGCGATATTTAATAATTTTTAGCTTTGAAAATGACCTTTCCGTTGAACAGTTGGTTACCATGAGGACTAAGTATACATTCATAGTGCAGTATTTGGAAAAGTGCACTACACTGTTGTTTTCCATCGAAAACTGACAAAAAACAATTCTTTGGAACAGCTTTCATTATATTCGCCAATGTGTTTCTTTACAATTTCAGCGAATTGTTGCAATTCTGAACCGAAATACTCATCTAGATCGTTTGAAGCACGCGCTTTGATCTGTTTATCCGACAAATTCGACAGTTCGCCTAGAAATCCAAAATGCTTACACCGGCACACAAAAAAAAAGTGGTCTGGTTTTGACATTTGACCAGACCCATCCATCTATATGTATTTTGATGCGCTGAATCCAAATCCGAAGTCCGTTTGGCCCGTACACCCCCAAATTTTTGAGTAAATTGCCAAAAAACGCTGAAAATGGCTAAAAATTGCGATAAGTTGCAGTTATGAAAATGAAGAAAATTTTTTTCAACTAGAACAAGTGTTTAGGAAAAAGACTGTCCTTGGCTGGCCAATACCAGCCCACTAGACGACAAGTGCTAGGACAAAAACTCAATGGAAAATAATATCAGAAGCTAATTACATGCGAAACCAGTATAGTCATTTGTAGGTAAGACAACTCACGCAAAAAACAATGTTGTGAGTTAGTGGCGGTTGGTGAAATTTCAAAGTTGTATATCTCTGTTGCTACTTACGGGACCCAAGCCAAATTAAGGGTTTTTGATAGTAAGCCTACTAGGAATATTTTGGTAAAGAAAAAAATATTTTGTAATTTGCGAAAAAAATTGAATTTTTGCTTTGACCCCTTAGGTTAAAAAATAAATACGCTTAGGTATTTTATTTATTATTTGTTCTCGGCAAATTTTACATCATTTTGTCGACCATTTTCAAATTTTAAGAGAAAAAATGTGTTTGTAGAAAGTTATAGTTATTTGAATTTCTTTAAACCTAAAATATAATTTTTTAAAAAATCAAATTTTTCAATCAAATCAAATCAATCATGATTTTTTTTTAAATTATATTTTAGGTTTAAAAAAATTCAAATGACCATAACTTTCTACTAACACATTTTTTCTCTTAAAATTTAAGAATTATCGACAAAATGATGTCAAACTTGTTTAGAACAAATATATTATAAAAATACCTTTATAAAATTTTAAATTTTCCAGCCAAAACTACTAATGCCAAAAAGTTGAAATTTTACATACGGCTTTATTTTACGCCGTAAACGTCCCCTAAGAAAGGATATTGCAAAACTCGCCATCTAAGGGGGTAAGAGCAACCCCTAAAAATTAAATTATCTTTTATTTTAAAAACTACTAAGTTCTAAGAAATACGCCAAAACATGTCAATTTTTTTTCATAAGACTACTTTTTTTTCGTGTTGGAATTTTACCCTTAGGAGGTAAAAACAATACTTCTACCACTGATTTATCAAGGCCCAGCCCTAACTACCCAAGATAGAAAGCTTAAATTTTGCATACAACTTTAGTTTAGACCCCAGGCGCTCACTAAGAAAGGATATTGCAAAACTCACCCTCTAAGGGGATAAAAGCAACCCCTAAAAGTTAAGATATTTTTATTTTAAAAGCTACTAAGTTCTAAGGGAAACGATAAACAAAATGTGAATTTTATTTTGTTTTTTACATGACTACTTTTTTTCGTTGGAATTTTGCTCCTAGGGGTAAAAACACACTTCTGCCACTGATTTATTAAGGCCCGGCCCTAACTACCCAAGATAGAAAGATAAAATTTTGCATACGACTTTACAGAAGCTAGAATTGAACTAAACATTCCAAGAAAGATGTTTGACCTGTATGGATACTAGAACACCGCTAATGATTGCTGCTGAGAAAGGGTTTAGTGAAACCGTTAAATTTTTATTGGAACACTGTGTATCTGATAATATTGTTAATGAAAATTATTATAATGCTCTTTTGTTATCGGCTTTTAACGGCCATATCGAATGCTTTAAGCTTTTAGGCGGCGTGAATACAATAATTATTAAATCCAGTACCGGAGCTGTACCGCCTCTAATGGTTGCTGCACGAGGAACCCGAAAGAACATCATTGAATATTTACTGGATTTAAAATGCAATTTAGACTTCTTTGAAGAACGTGGAAATGCCGTGAACTACCTCTTGGGAGGTGAAACAAATAATGTAAATACCGTTGAAATACCTGAAACCTTTGTAGCAGCCGGTTTAAATATAAATTTAATGGATGGTCCTTTGTTGTGGGCAGCTGAATGGAACAGTGATTTTTTTAAAGTTTTTGTTACCAGTGAGAAAAAACAAATGAAAATTACCGGTAAACTTTAATCACTAGATCTGTATCTATTATCCAGCTCTTGATTCGAGACTTGCCTGGAAAAATGAATGTTGGAGTGAAGAGTACTATTGTCAGCATAACTGGATAGCGTTATTCGAAAAGGAACCAAGCGACGTTTTAACATTGGTAGTAAATAAGGTGTAAAGATTCGCTTTGGTTACAAATATTACATTGTAAATGCCACAAATGTTTAAGTCACGTTTGGTAGTATATACCTTGCTTAGCTTTTTGGCAATTAGTAAAAGACACGGGTTTCAGGAGTCGCTTAGCGCCCATAACTCACAGAATTAAAAGTTGTCGCTTTGTTCCTTTTCGACTAACGCTCTCCAACTGTGGATGGGATTAGTAGTTGAAGAGAGCTGGTCATTAATATGAAGAACAACTAGGGTTGGTGCTAGGAGCAGGGCCGGCCCTAGACATTTTGGCGCTCCGGGCAAAACCTTAATTTTGCGCCACCCCCCCCCCCCCCGTTTTTTTAAAGTAAATCTCATGCGACCATATCAGAAAGTCAAGAAAACATTGAAAAAAAAAAATAAAAAAAAGGTTTTATTAAAAACTCAATCATCAGATAACAAGATAAGCAATTTAGCACTTAAGGCAAAATAACAAAAATTAAAATGTAGTTATGCTAACTAAACTAATATCCCATATTATAAATAAATTCTAACTAACCAAAGTAATTAAAATGCCCTTTTTCTAACTTTTCTTTCGGCAAACTCACGAACCAGTGATTTCAAGTCTAATTTGTCACTAATTTGGTGTTCTATATCTATCATTGCCAATCCATTGAGACGATTTTGCGTCTGCATCGTTCTGAGATAATTTTTTATTATTTTTAGTTCTGAAAAGCTTCTTTCCCCTGAAGCCACAGTGACTGGCAATGTAAGTAGGATTCTTAATGCTATGCTGAGGTTTGGTGCGAATTTAAGTGTAGCGATAAACTTGAGAACTTCAACAGGGGTTTCCTTTTTTGTTAATAATGACGAAACAATGCTTATTTCATCGGCTAGTTCCAGGGCGTTCAGATCGCTTGAATTTCTATCAGTTATAACTACTTCCAAATCTTTGCAATGAGCCAGTAGCTCATTTCTGGGCATGTCTTTTAGACCAAAAATATTATACAAAAAGCTGAAAGAATTACTGTGAGTATTTAGCAAATTATATCTGGTTTCCAAGGCATTTATTGCTTCATCTATTGTGTGAAAAAAAAATCTATTTTATATTTTTGTTTGAGGTCTTGAACGGGTTCATCCGGGCCCTCATACAAAAACATTCTTGCTTTGCTTCTGACACGATGACGTGGTGTGGTGGTTTCGAAATTAGCTTCCACGTCAATCTCTGAAGCAAGCTCGGTTGCTTCTAAAATGATGCTTTCAAAAGCTTCATCTGATCTCAGGTTTTCAAAGAAGAGTTTGCAGTTGCTAAGCATATCAATAGCTTGTGACATATTAAAATTTACAGTTTGCAAAAGTTTGCTGATGGGGTTAATATGACTCAAAATTTTGTACCAGATCACAACAGAGCATATAAATTTGAACTGCTTCAAATTATTTAATAATCCGCTAGCCTCGTCTCTGATCATATTATCGATTTCTGAATCTTCATATATGCTGTACAAAGCATCGTGCATTGGACCAATTTGAAACCGCAGAGCTTTTAATGAGTCGACTCGACTTTCCCATCGCGTATCACTCAATGGTTTTAGGGTGTAAGTATCAATATATTTCAGTAATATTGCCAACGAAAAGAAGAGGAAGAAAAAAATGTATATAACTTTTGAACAATATTGAAGAAGTTGGCTGCCTCACACGAGGATTTTGCCATATCGTTTACAACCAAATTTAGCGAATGGCTGCTGCATGGAACATAAAATGCTCTGGGGTTTATATTTGTGATACTTGTTTGTACTCCCGATTTTTCTCCTCTCATATTGGAACCATTGCCATACCCTTGACCGCGCATGTTTTCTACTTTAAGCCTATTTTTCTCTATCTCTTCTAGTAAAACCTCCGACAATTCCTTAGCTGTTGATCTCTCAATGGGTAGAAAACCCAAAAAATGTTCGTTGATATTAACTTGAACTTCAGACTCTGATTCCTGTATGGAGACAAATCTTACCACAAATGTCATCTGTTCTACTTTACTTGCATCGGGAGTACAGTCAGGAATCACGGAATAATACTTGGCCTTTTGAACTTGCTCAATGATGTGGTGCTTTATACTGTCATGCAATAATTCAATTATTTCATTTTGTATAGTTTTCCCTAGATATGTAGCTTTGATTTCTTCTTTATTGATGACTCTGCGGAGGAGTGAACCTTAGTAATACTTAATCATACTTTTAGCTCAGAATAAACAGAAACACCATCCATATATTTTGGGCTTTTAGTACAAGGCGCGACCTCTATTGAGGAGACGCTAAATGTATCAAAACGGGAAGCCGCTAAAAATCTAGAGTACTAAAACACATAGAAAAAGTCATGAACATCTAGAGTAGCAATGTTCAATATTCAACAGAATCTATTTTATGATTTTTGCGGTGTTTATTTGTAGGTAAATAATTTCTTGGCAAAACTAGGCACACTATTAACAAACCTTACTGAATTATTATTAATTCCTTTATTTAGCACCTGGCTAATATACACAAACAATAAAATTCTACAATAAATCTCACAATAAAAAACATTACATTCATAAATACAAACAATGGTCAACAAGTATGGATTCATAAATTATGGTCATGATATAATGTATACATGTACATACACACTCAACAAAATAACAATCCTTTATGCATTCCACAACAATTGACAGTCTTATAGCCTATATTCGATCGTTTATGGAACATATTAAACGTTACGCACATTTACATATTTACACATTGCAGTCAGACACAGCCTGAATCATTCTCCCTCTCCCTTTAAGTGTTGTTTCAATTGATTTTTGAATAAGTTAAGGTATCTTCCATCTTTAATATTTGCTGGTAATGAATTAAAACTAATTAAACCTTTATGGTACGTACACTGACCTTTCCGAGCTACTTTTGCTCTTTTTTGTTACGCGAAAGTTATTTTTGTTTCTTGTTGGGTACGAGTGAATCGACTCATTCCTGATAAGTTTTTCAGTGAGATAATTGGGAGTCATCCCATTTTTAATCTTGAAGATAAGAACTAATGCTTGGAATTCGAGAAATTTTTCTATTGGGAGCCAATTCAGTCTTTCCAACATACTTCTTATAGGTGTATCCCTTCTTTCCCAAAGAACTATCCGCATCGCCCTGTTTTGTAATTTTTGAAGCCTGTTAATTTCATTTTTATTAGAAAAGTGTATTTGGTTGTTGCGTTGATATCACTAGTTGTCCACAAAATTTTGACCCACCTGTAAAAAAACTCACGGGCCACGCCTGCTTTTATTATTGTATAATATATTTGGAAAAATCCCTTTTCAAAGCATCTTACCTTTATCAGGTAGATTAGATATCAATATTTGGGTTTTTAATAATATTGGTGCAAATATTATTTGGTATAAAAAATAAGTTAGTAATTCAACTAGATGTGATAGTGTGCAGATAAGTGCGTCATATAATTAATAAGGTAACTGTGCATATTTAGCGATAAAGGGCCAGCCCAACTGTATATTTTTCATTACCTGAACAATGCCTGAACACTGTAACTTTAGTCTCAGAATGTTTTTTTTAGGGTAATATGAATTCTCTCATAAACCTCCTGACAAGTGTTTTCCAACTTATACCCAAAACACAACAAAAAGAAGCCATACGAAAGTTTCTACCACACGTCGACCTTACGAACCTCAATGAAAAGAATGAAACACTGTTACATATCTTGGTGCGAGAAGGACACGCAGATTGGATCGAAGAGGTACTATCTTTTGAAAGCAATTCTGAAGCTAATGTGGATATCAAAGGTCCAGATGGAAATAGCCCTTTGATGGTGGCCGCGGAATATGGTCAACTGGACGTTTTGGAACTACTAATCGAAAAAGGGGCAGACGTCAACGCACGAAACTTTGCAAAATGTAATGCTTTGCATTTGGCCACGATGAACAGTCACTTTAACTGTGTGAATAAACTTTTAGCTTCTAAATGTGACGTAAACATCCAAGATCTGTTAGAATTGACGCCATTAATGATCGCTACATTTTGTGGACATAGAGAAATTTTCGATTTGTTGTTGCTGTCTGGTGCTGACGTGAATCTAAGAGATATGTTCAACCAAAATGCTCTACATTATGCTACTTTGGAAAGAAATATAGAGTTTGTCGAGAAACTCACGAATGCTAGAATTGAGCTTAACATTTCCAGAGAGATGTTTAAGTGGCAAGGATTAGTACACTCGGTTAGAACACCGCTAATGATTGCTGCTGAGAAAGGGTTTAGTGAAATCGTTAAATTTTTATTGAAACACGGTGTATCTGATAATATTGTCAATGAACATCATTATAATGCTCTCTTGTTAGCGGCTTTTAACGGACATATGGAATGCTTTAAGCTTTTGGGCGGCGTGAATACAATTATTAAATTCAGTACCGGAGCAGTAACGCCTCTAATGATTGCTGCAGGAGGAGCCCGGAAGAACATCATTGAACATTTACTGAATTTAAAATGCAATTTAGATTTCTTTGAAAAACGTGGGAATGCCGTGAACTACCTCTTGAGAGGTGAAACAAATGCAAATACCGTTGAAATACTTGAAACCTTTGTAGCAGCCGGTTTAAATATAAATTTAATGGATGAATCTAATCTAACTCCTTTGTTGTGGGCAGCTGAACGGCATAGTGATAAAGTTGTAAAAATCCTGCTGTCATCTGGAGCTGACATCCGTGTTTGGCATTATGGCAGAACTGCATTACACTGCGCCGCTCAAAATAGTAATTTTTTAGTGACCAAGGAATTAGTTAAAGCTAAAATTGATTTGGATCAGCAAGATAATTTGGGACAAACAGCTTTAATAAAAGTATTAAAGTCTTATATTAATCCCAAGAGTGCGCGAAAGATTGCCCATTATCTTATAAGATCTGGTGCCAATATCCACCTCTGTGATACGAGAAAAATAAATGCTTTGAACTATGCGGTGAAAAAAGGATATTTTTCAACCGTTGTGCAGTTAGTTAAAGCTCATATCGATATGAATTTATTGTCATATAATGATGGAACTCCTCTTATGAAAGCTATATATAATAATAATTTTAAAATCGCTCATTATTTGATTGATTCAGGCGCTGATGTCAGCGTACGTGATAATCGTGGTAAAAGCACATTAGACTATGCTTTTCAAAGTGATAACTTAGAATTGATAAAACATTTGGTTCAGGCTGGTGTATACTTGCTATCTACTTGTGGAGATAAATATGATATTTTTTCCAAAGATGGTCTAGATGCCTTGTATTTCGCTGTCTCCTGTGGTAATATGGTAATGACTCAAGAGTTAATCGCAACCGCTGATAATTTAAATGTTGTGTATCCTGAGACACAAACAACCATTCTTATGGAGGCAGCTAGTAAAGGAAATCCAGAAATCCTGGCCTTTCTTTTAAAATCTGGAGCCACTGCAAATTACCTAAACAAAGAAGGACAAAATGCTTTACATTTTGCTCAAAATTTAGCTTGTGCACAGTCTCTAGTTGAAGCGGGAATCAATTTTCATATCGAAGATAAAAGCGGGTTTACCCCTTTAATGACAGCTGCTAAATCAGGGCGGACAGAAGTCGTTAGTTATTTGTTAGATTTAGGAGCCAAAAAATTCGAAAAAAATAATTACAACGCTTTGAGAGAAGCTCTAATAAATGGACATCGAGCCTGCGCTGAACTTCTGGACTCTGATTTAAATCAAGGTGACTTTGAATTGTTTTTGAAAAAGTTGAGATGGAGATTCATAAATCCCCAGTGTTTGGAGTATTTAATACAACGCAATGTTGATTTGAACTTCCAAGACGAGTCAGGTATGTTTTTGATACATTATGCTGATGTCAATTGTTTGGAAAAGGTACTTGCTAATAAACAGACCGTTATAGATATTGACGCGGTAAATAAAAATGGAGAAACAGCTTTAATATTAGCCGTCAAATACGATTATTATTATAAAGTTAAAGCTTTGATAAACTTAGGGGCAGATATCAATATACAAGACATTGACGGTCGAAATGCTTTACACATCTGTTGTTGTTCCCAGCTTCAGTGGCATTTTGATAAAACTCTGCTAACACTACTTAATACAGGAATTGATGTCAATGCTGTCGATAAAAGTAGCAAAACTGCTCTGATTTTGCTTTTAGAAAATCCAACTGTTTACTACACTTTAAAAGACGTTTATTTGTTGTTAGAATCTGGGGCGGATTGTAATATAAGCGACGTTTGTGGACAGACACCGCTGTTGATGGCAATTGCAAAAGGGCAGGAAGAAATGATAAGGTGGATAGTTAGATTTGGTGCTGATGTTAATAGTAGAAACGACAAAGGTCAAACATCCCTGTTGCTGGCTGTAGAAAAAGGACACTTGGATATTGTGGATCTTTTACTTAAGCGTGGTGCTGATATTGATATGCAAAACAACAATGGCCGGACACCCCTGATGGTAGCTGTAGAAAAAGAACACTCGGATATTGTGGATCTTTTACTTAAGTTTCGTGCCGATATTAAGATCCTCGATAAAAATGGCGAAGATGCGTTCGCTATAGCGTGTTCAAAACGGTCTGTTAAGTGTATTGAACTACTAATGTCCGCTATGAAATCGAGTGATTAAACTGAGTGACTATGGACTCTTTTTTACTATAACTGAATTTCATAATTTTAATGCCGATGTTTTTAGTAAGGAGATATGATAAGTGATACGTATTTTACAATAATAAAAGTAATCTTAAGGTGTTAAATAATTTTTTAATAGAAAAATACAAACCAGTCATAATCCCGTTGCCATTGAAAGTCGAATGGCATCACCCAACCTAAACCTCAATTGAACGGTGCTCCATGTTTGTCGTTTAAAATATGACATTGGTTTAAACAGTACGTGCCTTTTTAGCAGGGTTAACATGATACAAATAAAAGAAGATATGATACCGCGCATGTAGGCGTGGCCATTTACGTCACGCCGTGACCAATTCCGCGATATTTTGTAAACGAAACACGTCTTTTTTAAGATCGCGTTGTGTTTTCAACTATTTTTTGGTGTTTCTATATTACTTTTAGGAGTTTAAAAGTAAAAATGAAATGTGCTGTGTATGGTTGTGATGTGGACAATCAATTAATCAATGTATGTATTTATCTCTTTATTTATATTATTATTTTAAATCATATACTATAAAATTTGTATTATAAGCAGGAGGCAAAGTATATTGCCAATAGTATTTATATTGGGCGTTATAAATTTCAAACATAAGTCATGGCGTGACGTCATGCGCGAACCCGGACGAATTTGACACGGTTTAGTATCATACCTTCTTTTATTTGTATCATGCAGGGTTAACTTGATTTAAATCGAGGGATTCAAAAAAAACAATGATTTAAATCATATTCCTAATTATTAGGCCGGCACCATACATGCGGCATTTGCCGAATCCGAATGTTTTGGGGGCGCCAAATTAGTTTCCATTTATTGGAGAGTATGTGGTGATAACAGGCCAGTGAATCTCTAAAGGGGGTGCGGGGCGCCGTTATGACGGAGGCGGGGTGTCTTGCGCCCCCCGATGGCACGCCACTGATGGACGACTACAGCAATCTCCGCTTGGCAAATATTGGTTTCCTTTGATTCGTACAAATTTACTGACAACCGATGGAAAATGTTTGGTGTTCGGCGAGTGCCGAATGTTCGCCTCAAACTTTCCATCCACACTAGTAGGTGTTTGCCAAATGACGCACATTCGTTGCTCGCTATTCGGCAAATAACGCATGTCTGGTGCCGGCTTTAGAGTTGTGCAAATCAAGCGATTCCAGTGGCGTGACTAGGGCCGGATTAAGATTTCTTGGGGCCCTCTGCAACTCGGCGATGGGGGCCCCCTAAAATTAAAAATGATAAATACCAAGCTTTGACTATTTGCGCGCAAATATAGTAAGAGTAAGCTGTGGGTTTAAAGTCTTTGGTTTTAAAGTAACTTAATTAATTTTGACCAACTCAGCCGTGCAAAGTGGGGTATTAGATAAGTCATTTTTAAGTTAGAACTTGCAGTTGCATTTCAAGACCAAGTGATTTATTATTTGTTTTCAATAACAAAACGCCTTTGAATCATTAACTTAAATCTAATCAATACAGACTAGTTAACTAGTTGTAAATTAGGTAGACTAGAAACAAAACGAATAAAAAAATCCATAAACCAATGAAAACAAAAAAATACTAAAATCAACATTAAGCAAAATTTTGTCATAATAATATGGAAGAAGAACATTTAATATATTCTTAATTTCACCATATGCAATAAATCCAATTTGCTTCACACAACTTTAAAAAAAATAAGTTATCTTAGGACTTAGGACAAGTGGGAAGGTAAACTTTTCTTGTCTTTTTCTTGGCAAAATCAAGAATTATGCCTGTAAAGTACATTTTCATCATTACCTCGCTTTCAATGCTAAGTATTGCTAAAGAACAAAGTCTGTCTTGTACCATAGTAGGGGAGGCAAGTTTGATCTGGAGAGTCGAAATAAGCAAAAAAAAATATGCAATGGATGAAACTAATTGGAATGTGTCCCTAAAGGTGTCCAGATGAACGTATAAAACTCTTTATAAAAATATTTTGTGGCTAATTTGTTTTATTAACAATTTATTGCAAAAAAGGCGTTTTTTTTCATGTCCCTTTTCAGTTTTTCTTATATCTCAGTTATTTATTAAAATAGCGGAACTCCGCTAGCACCATCGGAAAGGTGACAAAATTTCACACTATTTTGCTACTAAGCACTTTTTTCTACGACCCATAGATTCGTCAGTATTTAGTACCTAAATAAAAAATCATCAAAAAGCACGCGCGCGAGCGCGCTATAAACAAAGGTTCATAACTTTTGATCAATTAAAGATATTTGAATAAAGCAAAATAGCACATATAAATAATCGCCAGGACAATGAATTAATCATATTTTAAAAGTATTTCGAATGTTTGGGTTTCCGGTATTCTTATTTAAGGGCGACATAAGAAAAACCACGTTTTTTTGGGAAAAAACGAAATTTATGAAAATATAGGCAAAAAACGATCATATCTGTGGTCATTGGTTATTGAAAAAATTACAAAAAATAATGACTGGTACCCAAGCGGCGAACAAGCGAAAATGCATTTTTCGTAAAACAGACAAATGAAAATTTGCCGTAATAAAAAATATAAGAAGCTTATGGATACACCCCTCACAGAATTGCAGATAGTGGTCTCAGGAAGAGATTACAATACTAACTTTTTAATTTTTTTAAATCTTTATAAATACAGAGCTTGAATTGACAAAGTTGAAAATTTGACACTTAAACAAGAATACCGAAAATTCGATATTCGACATACTTTCAAAATATATTTAATTTATTGTCTTGGCGATTATATATACGTGCAATTTTGTTTGATTCAAATATCTTTAATTAATCAAAAGTTATAAGCATTTGTTTATAGCGTGCGAGGTTTATGAGTAGATATATCGCGAGGCATCCGTTTTTTATTCATTAAATGCTGACGAATCTATTGGTCGTAGACAAAAGTGTTCAGTAGCAAAATTGTGTAAAATTTTCTCACTTTCAATGGTGCCAACGGCGTTCCGCTACTTTCTTAAATAACTGAGGTATGACAGAAAAACCGAAACATGTCATGAAAAAAAAACTACTTTTTTGCAATAAATTGTTAATAAAAAAAATTAGCAACAAGATATTTTTATAGTTTCATACATTCATCTGGATACCTTTAGGGACCTATTCCGCTTGGTTTCATCCATTGCATAATTTTTTTGCTTATTTCGACTCTCCAGATCTAACTTGCCTCCTCTATAGTAGTTCTGAAGCGATATTTAATAATTTTTAGCTTTGAAAATGACCTTTCCGTTGAACAATTGGTTCCCATGAGGACTAAGTATACATTCGTAGTGCAATGACTGTATTTGGAAAAGTGCACTGCAGTTGTTGTCCATCGAAAACTGGCAAAAAACAATTCTTTGGAACAGCTTTCATCATATTCGCCAATGTGTTTCTTTACAATTTCAGCGAATTGTTGCAATTCTGAGCCGAAATACTCATCTAGATCGTTTGAATATGCCGCTCTTAAATTTTCAGCGCGCGCTTTATCCGACAAATTCGACTAGAAATCCAAAATGATTATTAATAACCTCATAGGCTCTTTTGCTATTTTTTAAATTTTTTTTTGAATTTTTTTTTGGTTTGAGTTTTGGTGGAGGCCCCTAAGTGGTGGAGGCCCTTGTGCTACAGCACTTGTTGCACATGCCTAAATCCGGCCCTGGACGTGACCGTTTTATTTATTATTTTGCGGTGGTGATATAAATAAAATAAATATATATATATATATATATATATATATATATATATATATATATATATATATATATATATATATATATATAAAGAAATATTGATCCGGGAGTACATCCGTTCGTTTGTTAAATTCCTGTTGGAATCTGGCAGACGTTTCGCCAAGGTCTCACTTGGCATTATCAATGCTTACTCGTTGCTGTCAAGTCGTAAACTGATTCGACTAATTATATAAATTCGTGTTGCCAACCCGGTCAGTTATTATTTAAACGAAAACTGCAAGCCTGGCGGAAAGAATCGTCTCTCCGCATCGTCACATCTAGTGGAAACCATGGGCTAACACCAGCCCCGGCCGCTCCCTGGTCGCACTGCCGGGTTGGGCCTCCCTAGCTGGGGATTGGAACCCGGGACACTTGCCAAAAATTAGTTCCTAGTTGATGTTGTATATATATATATATATATATATATATATATATATATATATATATATATATATATATCATCATCATCATCATCATCATTTTCAGCTGTTTCAGCCATTTCCAATTATGGTGTAGCCTCCCTTACATATTGATTTTTCATTTCGGCCCATTGTTGTCTATTGCTGGCTATGCGGGCCCAGGCTAATCCTGATAATTTCTTTATATCATGGTCCCATCTCAAATTTGGGCGTCTTCTTGGTCTTTTCACGCCTCTGGGGTACCATTGTGTAATTCTTGTGGTCCATCTATTGTCAGTTCTTCTCGCCAAGTGTCCTGCCCATTGCCATTTTAGGGACTTGATTCTGTGGACGACATCTATTACCTGGGTTTTCTGTCTTATCCACTCTATTCTCTTGCGGTCCCTCCTAGTTATTCCTAGCATGCATCGTTCCATAGCCCTTTGTGCTACCTGGAGTTTTCTTGTTATGTCTGTTTTTAGTATCCAGGTTTCACATCCGTATGTCATGACTGGTAGTATACATTGATCAAACGTTCGCTTCTTTAGGTAGAGTGGCATTCTAGATTTGAATATGATGGAGTTTCTACCGAATGCTCTCCATGCTAGCTTTATTCTTCTGTTGATTTCTGGTAGTAGAGATCCCGAGATGTGTATTAGTTGACCCAGGTATATGTATTCTTCTACTATTTCCAGTGTGGTGTTGTTTACTTGTATGTCTTGTTTGTCTACCAGTTCATTGTACATTATCTTTGTTTTGGCTAGGTTCATCTTCAGACCTACTTTATTGCATGCTGTATTTAGTTCGTCAATTTGCTGTTGAAGTTCATCAGGGTTCTTGGCGATTAGTACAATGTCATCAGCGAATCTTAGGTGGTTGAGGTGTTCTCCGTCTAAGCATAGACCTTTGTTGTCCCAGTCCAACTGACGGAAGATTTCTTCAAGTGTTGCCGTGAAGAGCTTTGGAGATATTGCGTCTCCTTGACGTACTCCTTTAGTTGTGGGAAATTCCGGAGATCCTTCGTATATCATGACTCTGGCTTTGGCTTCTTTGTATATGTTTGCCAGAGTTTCTATATACGGTTTGTCGACACCCTGACTACTTAGGGCTTCTATTACAGCCTTGGGATATATCGAGTCGAACGCCTTCTCGAAGTCTATGAAGGCTAGTGCCAGTGGTATTTCATATTCTTTTGTTCGACTGATGACCTCCCTTAATGTATGTATGTGGTCGATTGTGCTGAAGCCACTTCTAAAGCCAGCTTGTTCCCGTGGTTGTGCAGCATCTAGCGTATTCTGTATTCTGGTATTTATGATCTTTGTGAATACCTTGTATATAATTGGTAGAAGACTGATTGGTCGATAGTTTCTTATGTCTTCTTTACTGCCTTTCTTGTGGATTAGAATTATATTGGCGCTATTCCAACTTTGTGGTATATATCTTGATCTTAGGCAGTTAGTGTAGATTTTTGCTAGGATTTTCCATGTTGGTTTACCTGCGTATTTGATTAATTCGACCATCACACCATCATTGCCTGCTGCTTTACCAGTTCTCATGCTATTAAGCGCCTTCTCTACTTCTTCCACGAGAACTTCCGGGGTGTCGTCATTTATTCGTGGTGTCGTTACCTGTTCCTGTATTGTCTCCGGGGCCTTGTATAGTTCACTATAGATTACTAGGTTTATTATCTCTTCTCTATTTGTGACTCTGGCGTTGTTATTTGTTAGTGCCACTACTTGTTTCTTGCCTATGAGGAGGGATTTCTTAGCGGTCTTGCAGCTTTTTCTGTTTTCGATTGCAGTTTCTACTAGTTTTTCGTTGTAATTGTTGATGTCTTCTGCAATCTTCTTTCTTATTGTTTTGCACAGCTCAGTGTATTCTATTCTTTGCACGTTGGTTGTGGCCTTCATTTCCCTTCGTTGTCTTAGCAGCGTCCTAGTTTCATCAGATAGCTTCTTGTGCTGATTATGTTTTCTTGGATCAGCTATTTCTTTGGCACAGCTTAGGATAGTTTCCATGAGCTCTGTGCTTTCTGCCTGGTCTTGTAGTCTGTTGTTGAGTAGCGCCTGGTATTGCTCGGAGTTTTCGACGAGTTTATTTGTGTCTACTCCTGTTGCCATTGGCTTTCTGACCAGTTTCAGTCTTTCGAGTTTCGTGTTCAGTATAACTCTTGCTCTGATTAGCCTGTGGTCGCTACCTATCCGAAATTTGTTGAGGACGCTGACATCTTTTATCGTGTTCATCTTGTTGGTTAGGATGAAGTCTATTTCGTTCTTGATAGTTCCATTTGGGCCTTGCCATGTCCATTTCCTATTTGGGTTTTTCTTGAAGAACGTGTTTGCTATGGACATATTCTGATAATTTGCGTATTGTACAAGCCTTTCTCCTCGTTCGTTCCTTTCACCAAATCCAAAGTTTCCTACTTGTTGCTCTTGGTCCTTTTGTCTTCCTATTTTTGCATTGAAGTCGCCTATCAGGTACTTGAATTGGCTTTTGTTACTGTTTAGTGCTTGAGTAACTTCAGTGTAGAATTCTTCTACTACGTCGTCTGAGTAGCTGGCCGTTGGGGCGTATGCTTGGACAATCTGTATGGTGTATCTCTTTGATAGCCGTAGGGTTAAACTGGCTACCCGGTCAGAGATACTTGTAACATCTATTATTCTGTCTTTCCAAGTTTTATTGATTAGAAATCCGACGCCGCTTGTTTTGCCAGTTGGTGTTCCTCGGTAGTAGAAGATATTGCCCGATTCAAGTTCTATTAGCTCTTCTTCTTTGCGCCTTACTTCGCTGATGCCTATGATGTCCCACTTAATATTTTCTGCCTCTTTTTCCAGCTCCACGATTCTGGTCTGGTTTGAGAGTGTTCGGCAGTTGTAAGTTGCTATAAATAGCGATGTTGTTTTGAGTGGGTAGTGATTTAGACTCCGCAGATTCTTAGCACCCTCTGCCCGCCTGGCTGATTCCCGGGGACTACCCGCCCTGGGGCCATTTGGGCCTACAGAGAATGAGGGCCGCGGCCTAGGTTTCCTGTTCATGCTTAGGGTCGTAAGGCATACCTTACCACGCTGCCTTAATGCGGGTTGGTAAGGGGCAAAGGTTGTCGTCCGCTGGCTTTTGCCATTTACCATCGGACCCTGTCCCCCCGGATTTTTGATGGACTTTTTTTATTAATGAAAAAAGCCCGTGCCTGGAGTGGGAATCGAACTTGCGCCTAGTTGGGTGAGGATCTTTTTCACGTTTACAAGTCTGGCGCCTTAACCCACTACGCCATCCGGGGGTATATATATATATATATATATATATATATATATATATATATATATATATATATATATATATATATATATATATATATATAATAGTATTGTTTTTCCTGACCGTTTAATTATAATATATGGTTTTATTTTTCCATGGGGTTGCGGTCAAAATGTTTACATTAAAACAATAGTCATCTTTGACGTTTCGGTTTATTGACTGACTAAACCATCATCAGAAAGTTAACTACAAATTTTTAAAAAGAACTTATTTTATCAGGTTTACTAATAATAACACAAATAGACATACCTTTTAACTATGATGAACAATCTTAGCACTAATACTACTACATTTTAACAACCATGTACTCTCTACGAGACACAGAGTTAAACTATTATTTACTAACTTGCCTTAACAACCAAATTTGCATCGTACCTTTTAGAAGGTATAATGGATGGAAAATCCACTATAGGTACAAAATGTTTTGTGAATAATGCAAAAATTTTATTTTTATGACATAATTAGGCCTCCATAAACTGAACTTAAATTTTCGGTATCTGACCTGAAATTGATGGTGTTATTGGTTTTTTTTTTCGAATAACAAAAAAAGGAATATTAAAGAAATGATTCATATTAAAAAAACCAATAACACCATCAATTTCAGGTCAGATACCGAAAATTTAAGTTCAGTTTATGGAGGCCTAATTATGTCATAAAAATAAAATTTTTGCATTATTCACAAAACATTTTGTACCTATAGTGGATTTTCCATCCATTATACCTTCTAAAAGGTACGATGCAAATTTGGTTGTTAAGGCAAGTTAGTAAATAATAGTTTAACTCTGTGTCTCGTAGAGAGTACATGGTTGTTAAAATGTAGTAGTATTAGGGCTAAGATTGTTCATCATAGTTAAAAGGTATGTCTATTTGTGTTATTATTAGTAAACCTGATAAAATAAGTTCTTTTTAAAAATTTGTAGTTAACTTTCTGATGATGGTTTAGTCAGTCAATAAACCGAAACGTCAAAGATGACTATTGTTTTAATGTAAACATTTTGACCGCAACCCCATGGAAAAATAAAACCATATATTATATATATATATATATATATATATATATATATATATATATATATATATATATATATATATATATATATATATATATATATATATATATATATAAGGTTTATCTGTTGTCAAGCTGGACAACGGGGAGTCAGTTCTGCGAGGCGAACTTGGCGACAGTGCTAGTGGCTTGTCGTTAATCAGTTCACGTTTAGTATTGCCTCGCACTAGTGATAAATTGGCACCGTAACTGAGGCTTGCCGTTTTCTACTTGCAATAGAAAAATTATTACCCGATTCCCAAATTAAAGTATGACGGTACAAAGATATTTTACGGTATATATCAGCGTAATTTAATTGGATGGTCATCGTATAACTGTGAGGCATGTTGAAGGTGCTCGCCATAAATAGAATAGTAATCTGTGGATCACAAGTGCAGTGTTAATTTTCAATTTAATTTTAGGACCGATTGACTCTCGCTTTGACCGGTCTAATTTCACTAGTAGGGGTTTAAATTCGCAATTAATTCTTGTAATATGTATTTACGTACCTATTTCTGATATTTTTGAACAATTAAAAAAAATAATCGAGTACTTTTTCTCATTAATACAAAAAATCATTTTAAAAGTACGTTCTAATAAATTAATTAATTTGGAATACAAGTAAATCGAAGCAATAACAAAATAAAACACAAACTTGGATTGACGCCTAACAAGCAATTTGACAATCAAAGCTGTCAAAACCTAGCTAGTAGTAAAGGTTGATGCTCCCCGAGTCTCCGCATGCGCAGTAGGGTCGACCTTGAACGCCCAGGTGTGCTATTGTTATTTGGCCTTGATATGCGCAGGTGTTATTCCAAGGTCAAGGTCAAGAACTTGGCCTTGAACGCGAGCAGATGTTTCTTTGTTTGGTGATGACCAGGTGTACGATGCTTATTTCAAGGTTACATTTGCGGTGCATATTTTCAATGAATGCGAGCAGCTGTTTCTTTGTTTGGTGATGACCAGGTGTACGACGCTTATTTCAAGGTTACATTTGCTTGGCCTTGAACGCGAGCAGATGTTTCTTTGTTTGGTGATGACCAGGTGGACGACGCTTATTTCAAGGTTACATTTGTTTTGTATTTTTCGAGGTCGTCGGATGTATTCCTCCCACTATAAATAAATACTTGACCTTGGATTACTTCCTAATAAATATGGCTCATTTCGAAAATAGCTTTCATTGTCACTCATACATCGTATGCGTTAACTGTTGCTTTGGCATATAAAGTATTGTGTTTGTGGTGTGTTCTACAAGTGTTTATTCAAGGTACTTGACAGTAATTGTTTTTATTGTATTTTAAATCATGAGCATTTCAAAGCAGACCATAGCCGAAATTAATAATATGATAAACCAAGATATTCAATTTCTGGAACGTAGAAAATTCTCTACATTAACGGTGGGCAAAATTTATATGATAAAAAAAATTAATTCTTTGACTTCACGTTTTGGAAAAGCCATTATCGTCACATTGTTTGATCCAACACATCAAGCAACATTTGAAACATTTTTACCATCACGCGTAGCTGAAATTCTGACAGAGGATACTATTGAAATGATGAATAACTCCGGTGATCAGTACACCTTAACTTATTTGGGGCAAAGCTCACATGTATTCTCTGGAGGTAATACTAGAGCGTTGTTAAATTTTGGTTGTTTGTAATATATTGTTGATTAGGCTATTTTAATGTTGATTTAAAATGTAATAAAATAGTTCTTGTTAAGTATATATCGAAAAACACACAGTCACACACAATCACATATCCATTATTTTCTATTTAAGATGTGTGACTGCCCTACTGTCATTGAAAATCGAGATATGTACATTAATTGGTTATCATGTAAATTAAGAGAGCTGGCTGAAGAAATAGTACACTTTGCAAATTATGGTAAATCCGATGTGGGTTTTAGTGAAAGTCAGTATAGGAAGTATATGAAAGACGCCGTAAATTTCACGGCTGGAGCACATACTTGCGAGAAATACCTATATGGAACCATTGATCTGGACGAATTTTGCGCTGGAATGATAAATGAAGAATTGGGAAGCTACCTATTCGAAGTGCCTCATTTACCCGATGAATTAGCTAGAAAATATGGCTTGGCTCCCGCAGATGATACCACTATTCTTGATGACCTTGGAAATAAAGCAGTCACCAATGAAGTTGATAGTAAAGCATTGGCTACTGTTAGCGATGACGAGATGGAGTGTGTTCAAGAAGATGAAGAAAATCTTTAATTCATTGTATAATATAATAACATGAGATGTTAAATAAATGATTATGTACCTAAATTATTGTTTAATTTTTTATAAATAGGCAACCTTCACAAAAATCACATCAGTTTAAGCTAAAAATGGGTCGTGTTAACAACACAATTGATAAATTTGGGCGCCAAAAATTTAATGACCAAAATCACATTGTTCTTGTTGGACAACCAGGAGTTGGATTTAGATTGACCGATGATGGTCAATATGATATACAAGGGAAATCTTTAACTAATGTAGCACCACCAAAGAATCCTGGGGATGCCGCTAATCAGGAATATGTTCTTGAACAAAGGCGTGAAATTATTAAAAAACTTAGTGAATTAGTGAATAATGATGTTTTGGAATATGTTAGAAAAGAACTTAATGAAATGAATAAAAAGCTTGCTGAAGAGGCGAATGAAGATTTTTTGCAATCTATTACAAAAAGACTTAAGGAAATCGATTCAAAATTGTTGAATCAAGAAAAAGCTATTCAGCGTATACGTATTACGCGCATGTAGATAAAGAAACAAGTCTATTCTGTGTATGGTGACCTCGATTTTACATGGGATATGAGAGTGGAGGGGTTTGAAGGTCACCTAACAGATACAAATAGAGGCACAAAACTTTCTTGTTTCAGTCTGCATTTCAGTACTTCCAGAATACTACATAGTAATTTATTTTCTCAAAATGCAGTCACCAAAAAGTGAACGTCAAATTGCAGTTGTTCGCCCATTCTCTGTAAACGGTCGTCAGATGTGTGCCAATTGCGAAAATTGGGAATTTATTAGTGGAATAATGGGTTTCTGTGAATGGTGTCAAAATGAGTACCATAAGAAACATGGGATGAAATCACCGCAACAAATATCTCGTGAAAATTCTAGTGAATCTCTGCAAAGTCTCGCTGTCTCAGTGGGAGGTTCATCAGAACATAATAATCACGATACGCCGGAATTCAGTCAAGAAGGGCAGCGCTGGACTTCTTCAAGCAATTTTGAAGATCTCGAAATAATTAACGAATCACCGCAAAGTCCTGTTTTCTTAGAAGGAGGAGGAGGAGGAGTAGGGGGAGGAGGTTCATCAGAACGTAATAATAGTGAGACCATGGAATTCGACCAAGAAGGGCAGCGCTGGTAATTCCGAAAAATAGAGACAATTTAGATATAGTGTAAAAGTTTCTTATGATAGTCATGTAATTTTAAATTTATGTGAAAAAGTGCGTTTTTCTAATGATAGTGTGTATGTATTATTTAAATCTTAATAAAAATCTTTTTGTACTAAATATGTTTATTATTCACCATACATTTGAATTAACAAATCGCTCTTGATATATATTATTTCTGTGGTTCCGTTCTAAAATCCTCGCTAGCATTACATCCATTTTTCCAATTCTCCTTTGAAAACGATATCTATCAAGTATTAGTTGCTGAAAATTACTTTGTCTGGCTTGTCTATATGCAAAACACCAAACAGACATACGGTGGATAATATTTCTTTCTTCGTCAAATCTTACTTGCTTCATGGTGTATTGTAAAATGAATTTTTATTAGTTATGTCATTTATATATAGGCTGAACATAAAGAGAGTGAATTAGTTTTACTTTAAAATGGGTCGTGTTAACAACACAATTGATAAATTTGGTCGACAGAAAACTCCTGTTTGTAACAACTTATCGCGAGGGTTGCCCGGAATCGGATTTAAACTTACTTCAGATGGACATTTTGATATAGAGGGAAAATTATTAAGGAATGTTGCCCAACCGATAAATGATAATGATGCTGCTACCAAAGAATATGTCCTTACGGAAGTTCATCAACTTGGTTCGCAGATAAATACCATACTTAGTAATGTGCTAGTACCGGTTTTTCAAAAAATGTTTGAAGATGATGAGACCAAAATTACGTACCTTAAGGAAAAAATGTATCAAATTCACTCACATGCTGCACGGTATACTACAACGAAGATAAAGGATCCAAAAAATCCAAAATGGAAACCAACCTAGATAAAGTTCTATTTAAAAACATAATTATACTGTTAAATTGAAAATAAAACGAATAATTATGAAAAGCAATATTTATTTTTATTATTTATAATGCATACATACGTAACGTAAAACCTATTTGATAATATTTATACAATATCTGATTTGTCTATCCAAGAATTAAATTGATTTGGAAAACCTAACCATTTTACAAACAATTGATCGTTTTGATTGTTCTTGCGTTTTCTAAGAATTTTCTCAACTAAATAAACACCAGGGCTAGCTGTCTTTTGCAGTTCTGCTTCGTAAAAACATCCTTTAATAGGTTGACCTTCCAATGATTGCAGCAAGTAGGTGGGTGGATTTGTAATATTAACTTTTGCTATTTCAAACAGTTCCGTGGACCAGGAAGGCGTATATCCTTTGTCAAATACACCTTTGTACTTGCTAATGCGAACAACGTCACCCAAATGAAATTTTTTTTTCTTCGGAGCAATTTTCAAATAGTCATATGCTTTAATAGGGGTATCCTCTTTTACACTGTTAGGCTTCATTCCAATGGTGCGGTGTTTAGTGTTATTATAGGTCTTCGTTATAGCTGGTAATATTTGTAACCATCTGTAAGAACCTCTAGCCGAGAATTGTTTATATAACTTATTTTTCAAAGTTCTTATAACACGCTCAACAATTGCCGCTTTTTTCGTGCTATATGTGGAATAATGGTTTATATTATATTTTTTCATGAGGGCTTGAAAGGTGCTATTATAAAATTCCTTTCCTTGATCACTCTGTAAATTGTTTGGTGCATATGATGCTTCTTCAATGATGCTTTTCATGGCATTCGTAACTTCAACACCGGTCTTATTCTTAACTGCTTTGGTGTACACGAATTTGGAGTAACAGTTTATACATACAACAATGTAACGGTAACCATCATTGTCAGTAGCATATTGCTGCATTTCCGCCAAATCAATTTGCCACAAATCTCGATATCCTTTTATGACTGTACGTCTTCTAACAAAATTTTTCCTTGCTGTCCTATGTAATTCATTTACGACTTTAATTTTTTCTCGGCTAGGATCCATATTATAAGGTTCCACGTCTTATCAGACACTGAGGATGGCAACTACGTGCAAAACTTAATATATTATTCCTTCTTCTCGAAGCTCTTCCATAATTGACATAATCTCATTATCATGTCCGGTATGTCCAGCTACTTTTGACCCCCACAATAATCGTAATCTATCCACTAACTCCTTAGGTTTATTCCAATAAACATATTGAGATGATTTCGACGATAGGCGCTTTTTTGCTGGTAGTTGGATTTTGTTGTCGCCTTTTTTTCTTCCTACACCACCACCACCACCCAGTTTAGTTCCCGTAATTAGCGGTTTTATGATTCGTAAATATTTTCTCCATCGGGTTTCTCTTAAACCACGTTTCTTGTCATAACCGTCGTATGCCGCATCGGTCAATTTCAAAATGGTTTGGTATTTTCGAAGTACATCTAGATTAATTTCGTCTTCATTACCTAGGAGTGGTGGATTTTTTAGAAAAATCAAATCGTAAAGATCAGCCGTTCCATCGAATTCAGCAATGTTTGTTTTGTTCTTGTATAACACCATCTTTCCGTTTGTTAGAAAACGAACCACTAAGTTGCCAATATATTTTGTTGATTTATTTTCTTTTTTACCAAAGCGTACACCATACACGGTATCATAATGAGATGGCTCCAATTTTAATCCATTTAAATAATCTTGAATAGTTTTTGCGGCTGAACTGCTACCACTTGATGTGTGTGGTGATGTGTGAGATGATGTTATCGTTGAAGGGGAAGGGGTTTCGAACAGTGACCCACGATTTCCACGTTTCGGTGTAGGAATCGGTGTAGATGTTTCAAAATCCGCTTCTGTTGGATGTTCTTCAAACATTTTCGCCATTCCCACCGAGCTGCTGCTGCTGCTACTCCGACTTTGTGGTTTAGTCGTAGTACTTGATTTTTTAGTTACGTACTGCTGCTGCTGCTGCTTTACGGCTTTAGATATAGATTCTAGTGGTTTAGAAACTGGTTCATAAAACTTTTCCAAATCATGTTCATTCTGCACTTTAGCTGCTTTAATTTGTTTAAATTTTTTTCTAACCGCATTTGTAGTTTCCAGTAGCTTTCGTTTTAATTCGATTTCTTCATTCATGATGCTTTCAAAGCACCGTTCAACGATGAAATGATTATCCAAGTTATTATTATAGGAATATATAACTATCGAATCCCTTGCGGTATCTGCCCGAATTTACATCACTATCCTTGTCAATAACTAAAAAACCATATTTATTATCCCAACATTTAGCACACATCTCTTGAAATTGTGTAAACGTCAGGTCGGGTGAAACGTGATCGGAAAATATATGTTTCATATTCATCTCATCTTGTTTAAACATAATAATGAAGTTGGCATTATCCCGGACGAGCTGCTTAGGAACACGAGAATACGTTTGCGCCAAGTAAAAGGCATCCACATTTTTGTGACGTCCCATGCTAAAATACGATCTTATAACGTCCTGTTTCTCACACATAACGTCATCAAAAATAAATATTGAATTAGGTTTAGCATCTGACGGTTCCACAATGTTATTTGCGTCGCTAAAAGCGTAGTAGCCAAGACCTTTGATTGGAGATAAAATTGTCTTTAAATATTCATATTTTGGTTGATAGAGCGACTTTGAGTAGATATAAACATTTTCGAAACGCAGTCCCGATGGGTGAGTAAGCAGCGAAATCATAACATTTGTTTTTCCACAGTTTGAAGGCCCTATTAATAATCCACGAATAGATGACGGTAGCAAAGGACCATGTCTTTTAAATAATTTTTGTTCTAGTCCAGAGCCGACCTTTACATCGAGATTATCGACGGGAAGTTTTTGTTTAAGATTGACGATACGCATCTTAACAAAATCTATATTTTATACTGAACTTTCACGTAAACTATCATTCAGATGTCGCTCGTCAGACGAAGTAGACGGTCTCGTTTATCAAGTAAGACTGGAAGCGGTATTGTTAATTCAGTAATTAATAGGCTACCGTTCGAGTTACACATTCCAGGCTATCAGTATTGCGGGCCCGGGACGAAAATAGTAAAACGTGTGGCAAGAGGAGATCAAGGAATTAATTCTTTGGATGTCGCATGCAAAAAACACGATTTAGCCTATTTGCGTAATAGTGAAAATTTAAGTGCTCGCCACCAAGCAGATCAGGAACTCGAGCAAAGCGCGTGGAAAAGAGTAAAATCTAAAGACTCTAGCGCTGGTGAAAAAGCTGCAGCTTGGTTGGTAACCAACATTATGAAAGCGAAACAACGTTTTGGTATGGGTGTATCATCATCAAAATCGAGAAAAGCATCCACTAGAGGTAAACGTCGCTTCCAGCGCCGCCGCCGCCACACTAAAGGAAATGGCGTCGGTAAACATAAGCGAGTACACAAAGTAGCTTTTGGATCATCTATTAGACGACCCGTTCGATCAGAATTGTTAAAAGCTGGTGGGAAAAAACTTATCGAGAAAAATATCATGAAAGCATCGAAAATAGCTGCAGTAGCTGCACGTAAATCCCTAAGAATAGCCGGTGGCAAACGAAAAATTCGCACGCCTAGAATCATTCCAATTCCGAAGACTGGGGGGATATTACCGTTAATACCAATATTTGCAGGACTATCCGCCTTAGGTTCATTAGCAGGTGGTGCAGCAGGCATCGTGCGTGCCGTAAAAGCAGTAAAAAAGTCGACTGCAGAAAAAATAGGTACCGGCTTACATCTAAGTTCAAGAGGAAATGGATTATATTTGAAACCATATCGCACAGGTTTGGGATTATTTATAAACAACAGCAAAAATAAGAAATCAAAAAACTAATAGAATCCCTACCTCAAAGACCACTATCCAATATTGATATAGAAAAGTACGCCTTAAAAATGAAAATACCACACTTTCGAGGCGTATATATGAGAGATTCATTACCTGTACGCGGTCCCAAACGTTATGAGGCCGCCATTATAAATTTGGATAGTATGTCGGGTGTAGGGACTCATTGGGTAGCATATAGAAAAAGCAATTCTGATGTAACATACTACGATAGTTTCGGTGATTTACCCCCACCTATGGAATTGGTACGATATCTGCAGATGGGTTCCGAAGCGACGAAGAAAATTTACTATACATACGACCGTCAACAAGAATTTGGAACAGTCTGGTGTGGACATTTGTGTTTGAAGTTTCTTTTACAATCATAAAAAAGTATGTCTTTGACACCCCAAATGGAACGTGACAACTACACCAAAATGTTGCTATCACTTAAAGCATATCGTGAAGTCGGAGGATTACAAAAAATGACAGCTGAACAGTTAGAAAATACGCCCAAAGAAGTGTTGATCGCATTAGCTCCAAATGAAATAGCACTAGTTTGGGATAGGTTACCTAATCACCTAAAAAGTGACGTCGATATATTGAAATATCAATACTGTTTCGAACATTATAATAGCAATAATTCAGATTCGGACGAGGGCGATGGACCGATACCAAAAAAAATATTTTGTTGTTATTGCAAAATTAACGATGTGAATATAAAGGCAGAAAACAGTTTAAAAACGTCCAAAGGAATAAAGCAACGCTTCAGCTTAAATCCATTTAACTGTTGCAAACAGCAATAAAATAGCTACACAAATAGTTTCGTGGTCAGTCATGTCTTACACATTCACTCTAACAGGACATTCAAGTGTCTTAAGTGCGGATTTTTACCCACCCATCGAGTTAAATACAACAAGCAAATATGGAGTTGCACTGCTGGGATTTTACACATATAATTCGATTTTTAATATCGACGAAAGCAATAATTCATTCAGCCATTTGAAAACAGCTATACCAAAGCATTTAAGGATTCCACCAGGAGCTTACGAAATTAATGAAATAGCAAAAGCCATGTACACCGCTTTAAAAGAGTCATGCAATGAAGTTGGTGCCGATTTATTTTCATTAACAGCCAATAATAATACGTTAAAATGTGAGCTAAAGTCAAAATATAGCATCGATTTCCGAGGTAGCAATAGTATCGGCAAAGTGCTCGGATTTGGCTCTGTGTTGCTGCAAGGTGGACAAAGACACGAATCAAGTACCATCGTGGACATAATGAAAGTGCGCATCGTACGTGTGGATTGTAATATAATTTCCGGAGCATACCTGAATTCTTTGGAAAGTCATACGTTATTTGAATTTGATATTGACGTCGAACCCGGTTACAAAATCTCTAAAGAACCGCAAAATAATATTTATATGCCGATAATGCCGGATGGTCGTCAGTTTATCGACAACATTACTCTACGCATCTTGGACGATAGCGGTGATTTGATCGATTTTCGAGGTGAGAAAATAATAGTTAAACTAGAGTTGAAAAAAATCGTATAATGGGTTTTTGCTTTAACCGTCAACTGCATAAGCTGTCAACAATTCAAGATTCAGTTAAACGACATAAAAGTAAGCAGACAACACAGTCAAGGTTCATTCGCAAGTCAGACGGACGATCGAAAACACATCTGCACAGCAATCGCCAGCTCTCCGTGAAAGATTGCAAATTTCTACAATCGATCGGTTTGAAAGTGAGAAAAATTAGAAAATGATGGCCGCTAGCAGTGACAAAATCGAAGTTTTTACCGAACCCATTTTTGATAACTCCATTATTAGTTTTCAAGAACACACATATAAACCTTACGGTTCTCCAACATTCCGCAATTCCGATGAAATTCGTATACCTGTACACTTTCAAGATATCATTTTGGATATATCGGATAGTTACATTTACATCGAAGGAACATTTAAACCCAAAGATGTTAGTAAGAAATGTTATCTATCAAATAATGCCATCGCCTTTCTATTCGACGAATGTCGTTATGAAATGGGAGGGGAGCAAGTTGCCGTCGTTCGGAAACCCGGAATTACTACAACGATGAAAACTATGGTGTCATTGGGTGCCGCACAAAATAGAGCTCTCATGGCATGTGGATGGGGTCTAGACGAAGCAAATCAAGGTATACTAGATTCCACAAGTAACGTGTTCTCCGGCAAGCTTCCTCTAAAATATCTCATGGGTTTCGCAGAGGATTATTCAAAGGGTATTTTTAACGTCAAGCAAGAGTTGATTTTAATTATCGCCCGCACTTTCAACAATTGCTATATCGGCGAAGTAGATGCAGACATTTCAATTGAAAAAATTGAATGGAAAATTCGTCACATTATTCCAGACGATCGACAGAAGTTAAAGATATTATCACGCATGAATAAAGGTGGCAGTAACGCAAACGTTCCAATGGCTTACCGTAAATGGGATCTTTACGAGCTACCTTCTTTGAGAGAAACATCGTCAGACGTATGGGCCTTAAGAACTAGCACGAGTCTCGAAAAACCGAGATATTTGATTATCGGTTTTCAACCAACCAGCTCTTCCGACAACAGAGCAAAAGATAGCACACAATTTACAACGGCCGATATAAGTGATATTAGGCTCTATCTGAACTCTGCCGTATTTCCGTACGAAAGATGGAATTTAGATTTTTCAAAGAAACTGTATGCCGCAGCCTATTATAATTATGAGAATTTTCAAGCTAGCTACTACCAGCGAGAACTGAGCGATCCTATGATGAGTTTTGCCGACTATCTGCAAAATCCGTTATTCGTAATCGATTGCAGTCACCAACCAGAAGCCGTTAGGACGTCCACAGTGGACGTGAAATTGGAGTTCGAAACACGCAAAAGTAAATTTCCTAAAGACATTAAAGTGTACGCGTTAGTTATTCACGATGCATTTTTTAGCTACAATATACTTAATGGTTCTGTTACTAACAAATCAATACATTAGTTTGAAGTTGTGTAATTCTCCAAATTATGTACTTTACATATTTAAAATAAACTTATAAACGACACATTTCAGTTTTATTTTTACTACATACGACATATTTGAGGCTTATTTTAATACTTCAAAGGTGGGGCTTGGGTAAATAAGGTTATGAGGTGAAGAATAGAGAGAAATTTAGGAGAGGGGTGGGGAAAGAATGTATATAAGACGTGATTTAGAAAATGAGATTCACTCGAAGCCAAGATGTCATCAAGCTCGGATAATGGTTATTCCAGCGATGACGATCAGGCAATCGCACATAATGCGCAACATAGGGGTGTACGCAATACGCGTAGGTTTAGACCTAGGTATTGCATCTGGCACTGCTATGTAAAAGTTGGACCCCACCTCATCTATTGTATGCACTGCTACACAGGATTTAGGGGTCAGATAGGTGCTAGATTCATATCGTGCCATTTCACAGTGGGGGCACGATGTGAGCGTATGCAGAACTACTCGAGGTGTCGTCGGTGTCGGGAGAGACTGTTTACAGTCACTCACCGGAACTCATGCCTTATTTGCAATAGGACTTAAATTCCTATTACAAATAAGGACCCTCAAATAACAACCCTGCCTGCCCCCTGACAAAATCAGTCCTTTTCAGGACTACAGAATATTTGATCGTAGTTTGTAGTTAAACACTATGTTTCCTAAGGAAGATATTTCTCGAAGGAAAAATTGTGTTACTTTGGGTGAGAGATGCATTATGTGTTTAAATCATACATAGATAGTGAGAGAAAGAGCATTTGCAAGATTTAGCTTGTAGTTTTTATGTATGATAAGAACGCATATGCCTCTAGTTATTCAAAGTGACATAACTTTCTATCAAGAAACATATTTAAAAAAATAAATTCACTCTGGGTTGATACGCTCAAAAAGATACATCAGAATTTTTGTCGTTTCACATAGAACGTTGGCAAACCTGCTCTTAAGTATGACAAAAACAGACGTATCCTTTCAGTGTAACAAAATATTTCGAACAAGAAATCTATTCTATAGGAAATATTTTGTTACTCTGAAAGGATATGTTAGAACCGTTTAGCCCCACTCTCACCCCCACTCTCACCCCCCACCATCCTAAATGCTTTTAAAAGCGGGAGCAGCCATCACAATTTTCATTTCTCAACCAGCCATGAAGTGGGACAGGCTGATGTTAAGGACGACAAGGGAGTCCAAAATAAGTGAGTTTTGGGAGGCTTGGCGTTTAAAAAACGCGAATAAGCCAACGGCGATCGTACAGCCGATTCCAAGACCGCCGCCACCACCGGAGCCGGCTCCAACAGAGCCGGTGGAAGTGGTGGAAGGACCCCAGATGCTGCTGGGTCCGGAAGAAAGGGAGGCTCTCTTACAAGAGCTCACGGAGCGCCGTCGGAGCCGTCGCAGCACGCGACTGGAGGCACGAAGACGGCGCGCCGCACCGCGATCGGTTCAGATCGCGAGAGGGGAACAACCACTCTAGGTTTCCCTCTCTAACCCAACCCACCGCGAAAACGGTCCTTTTCAGGGCCACAAAAGATTTGATCGTAGTTTAGATATTCTTAGTCACTTTGTGTTTGACACTGAATCGGTGAAAAATGCAAAGATGACCAAGGATGACAGTTTCAGGACGTTTAAAAATAGACGTTGACATTTTTGCATAACTCTTTTCGATAATTTACCTAGAAGTGTCTAAAACTTATTTTAAGTTAAAGGTCCAAAATCCGTTAAAATTGTTATTTTTCTAACTTAAAAATTGTATCCATTTAGTTATTTCCGAGACGTATATTTTTGGAACTAAAAATCGATATTTGTCGGCCCACTAAGATTTTTATTTTTGTATATTTGTAACAAAAAAAGCAACCACATTAACCCTTATATAACAAAAATATTTTTATTTCGGATCAAAGCAATGACAACAAGCACATAACTTGTGGGTTTGCTCAGGTTTGCTTGGGTTTGTTTAGCCAATACAAATAATAAGAATTTTGTTATTAATATTATTATTATTATTTGATAGTTCAAGGACATATCAGAACATTTGACATAAAACTTTTTATGATCAAAATGATCAGACTAATCAAAATTTCAAGAATTATGGGGTTTGATCAGGTTTGCTCAGGAATAACGGGAGAAGTGTAGCTCAGATCGAAAAAAGTTATAGGAAAACATTGTAGAGTAAACGTTTTGTGATAGGAAACGACTTTTCAAAATTTAATTTGGAAAGAATTGAAAAAGAGATTTTTCAGATTTATAGTGAATTCAAAAGGGTAGTACAGGGAAGCTATGGTGAATAGGGCGAAGGCATGGGGCGAGACGGGTCGCATAATCGTTTTTAAATAAGACCTGAGAGATCCGAGCCATAAAAAGTAAAAAGAGGTGGCTCAAAAAGACCCATAGTGTAGGTATGTTTTTTTGGGAAAAGGGGGGAAAGGGGGGAAAGCATAAGATGGAGACAAAAAAGTTATAAGAAAAAAGAGTAGAGAGGGGGTTTTAACACAAGAAAATATTTTTCAAAGTGAAAAAAGTCGAAAATTCAAAAAAGAGTTTTGAAAAAGATAGGATTTTCGAAGTTTGAGGCCGAATAACTTCGTAACGGTCGGTAGGAAAAAAAAACGCCGAACCACGTGTCCAATGAATTTTAGCAAAGAATCGAACTGAATGGAAAGAATCTTTGTACGGGGAAGGAATCGAAAAATAGAGGGGTGTCAATGTGAAAAAACAGGTATAAGGGGGTGTCGGAAGGATGCGGGAGTATGCGGAACGTCACGACTTGGAGGTTTTTTTTTTTTAAGTCTCAAAGCCTGCGCAGTAGCTATTACCCCGCTAATTTTTTGGAATTTTTAAGAAATAACCTCAGAAATGGGTTAAGGGCAGTAAAAGAAACGTATTAGTCTTATTCAAGTTTTTCATAAAATGTCGGGAAATGCCTTAAAAAAAATTATGAAAATGCTAAAAAAATTGAAAATCTTTATTTCTTATTTTTTCGAAATTTAAAAAATGTCAAAAAATAGTTCAAATTAATCAAAATCTTTTGTGCTTTCCACTTTCGCCGTAGATGGTCGGGAAATGCCTTAAAAAAATTGATGAAAATGGTGAAAAATCAAAAATCTTTATTTTTCATTATTTTCAAATTTTAAAAATGCTAAAAATACTTTAAATCAATCCGCTATGCTACACTGGGGGTGGTAGGGGTGGGGGTGGGTTGTGGTGGGGGAAGCTGAGCTCTTTAAAAGCAGCTCGGCTCGACTGCTTACTTCATTACATTCGCTCATCTCAACATGGCATCATCAGATGATGATGGATACTTAAGCGATGATACTCCTAGGAATTTGGATAATTGGGCTCTAAGACAGAGGAAAGTTTTCCCCGTCCGATCCCGCCGGGTGTGCAAGACCTTAAACCTGGTGAAGGTGGGTAATGACGAGTGGTGTATTGGCTGCTATGCCGACTTGGAAAACAAGTCGGCTGGTGACCAATTCTTCAGTGGTCATGTAACCCAAGATTTCGGTAGTCGCGCGCACATACCGAACTGCAAAGGTTGTGGAGTAGCTCTTGGTACTCTACAACATCAGAGTGCGTGCCTTATTTGTAATCGAGCCTGATTACAAATAAGATATCCCGTGAAAAACGGTCCTTTTCAGGGCCACAGAATGTTTCATCGTAGTTTTAGTTACCTAATGCCATAGTATATGTGGTGTTAGATAGAAAATTATATAAGTCCAGTTGGATCGAGTATAATTTTCCTTGCAAAATCCGTCCTTTTCAGGATGACAGGATATTTTGATCTTACTTGTATTTATCTAATGTCACGACATCTGTGACATTAGATAGAAATTATGTAAGTCCAGACGGATCGAGTATAAGTTTCTTTGTCGGTCACATTTCCAGAACACAATTACACCATTTTTGAGAACTAAAAGCAGTTTTCGACAGTGAAGTCCGACAGTATCATTTTTGGATGGAGGGCATTTGTATAATAAACTCTAGTTTGTTAGAGGTGAAAAGGTGGGGATGGAGTGGTGGAGGGGGTAGATTATCTCTATTTAAGCGGTTGCGAGCGAGTCACAGAATCACTTCATTTTTAAATCTGATAGTTACCAGATCTAAATATGAATCCTGAACGTCCATTAAGTCGTGGTTCGTCGATTTGGAGCGACGAGACGGTCGACATGAACGAAGTCGACGAACAAGTCTTTGATGACTTTGACGACATAGAGCAGGGCATATTGGATGCTATCGAGTGGGACGAGGATGATCTGCGACCACTCGAAGAACCTGAGTTCGATTGGGGAGTCGAACTGCCCAACGACGATGCAGAGTTGTCGGCTGACGAGATGGAGCCGGACTCCAGTACCGATTGGGTACCACCACCGCCGCCGGAAGATCATGACGGTCCGGCCGATTCATCCACTTGGTGGATCACGGACCATCAGGATGAAGATGGTCCAGCGGATTCCACCAACTGATCCCGGAACCATGCCCGCCCCGACCTACCCCGACAAAATCAGTCCTTTTCAGGACTACAAAATATTTGATCGTAGTTTGTAGTTGATTCATGTCACATCTCATGTAACATGATATTTCTCAAGAATTAATTTCTTTTGGAAAATATTGTGTTACTCTGTAAAGACATGTACGTTCTTACCGTACGTTAGAACTAGCTAAATTTCTAGTAAGTTCTCTACGAAAAGCTGAGAGTTTGGTCTATTATCTTACTTGTAGTAAAATTCACATTTTATTACAAATAAGATGCATGTTTTTGGGCATTGTAACGGGTAGCCTCTCTTCACAGACATAACACTTTATCGCATACTTAAGTTGTGTGCATCTAACGATTACACACCTAAAGTTACGGCCCTACATTTTCCGTCTATTCGTTTTTTCTATTTTGCATTTTTACACTATTTTTGTGTGTAACTTCCGTATACTTATTTTAGAAATAAAAAATATTGTTTCATTTAACTTTTTTTTATTATCATATATACAAAAACATTTTCTTTTACTTATATATATATATATATATATATATATATATATATATATATATATATATATATATATATATATATATATATATATATATATATATATACATTACTATTACAAAAATAACTTAACTCTATATTTACAATAAAATTCTAAAACTACTTCTTATACGTTAAATTATTTATTGCTTCGAGTCTTTTAACGCACTTCTCTCTTGTCCTTTTATTTTCCTCCATTTTCACCCGCAGTTCATTCATTTGTCTTTCAAAGTCCACCTCATCACTATCACACTTTTTTAGTTCTCGTAGTAGTTTTTCCCTAGCACTATACGCCGCGGAGAAGACGCACTTTTGGCTCGCCGAAAACTCGTTCAACCAGTCCGGCTCTTCAGCAGTTGTTGTTGACTGCTGCGATTCCTCGTACGATCGCTTGCATCGCATCTTGACCGGTTTGCGGCACTTCCCACGTCCTATTGTTGGTGATAGTGGTGCACCCGCGATCGGCGATTTTTCGTCAGCGTCGGCCACCAACACCATCGGAGGCATGGACTGCGGCGGCTCGGGCGTTGTCGAGTTTGGGCCTTCATTAATTATGACGACCGGTGACAGAGGCTTCGGTGGTTGTGACGTCTCCAAAAAATCGGGGTATTGGACTGGCACTGTTGGTCGCTTGAACACGAATTTCTTCTTCTTCTTCTGTTCACCCTCCATAGCTGCATAAAATTGACTTTTATTGCTGCCGGCTGTCTTTGGCAATTTCAGCAGCTTTTCCAACTTCGTAGTGGGTTGCCGCCTCGCCTTCTTTACCACCACATCACTTATGATATTGATGCGCCCGCCGTCCTTCTCCGTCCAGTTGTTGACGTAATCAACCGCCGAAGCTACTTTTTTTTCACCCACATTCTCTTCACCCACATTCTCTTCTTCCACAAACGCAGTGTTTAGCACGTCGTCATTGTGCCACTCGTCAAACACACCCGGGGTCAGCAGGTCAATAACGTCCTGCCCCATCAACTCTGCTTGGATACTTCCATCCAAGTTAAACGCATTTAACAATGACTCACTACCGGAATTCATTTTTCTAACTAACTCACTGCACTAAACTGACAAATGTATTTACTTGGCGAACTGTTCTAGCGAACTATGAAATGCTCTGCCTAGCAAACCAAATTTATACTTATCACCCCACCATAAACTCCCCCACTCTATCTGACGGTTGATGCTTTGGAGGCCAAACAAGTTCATTCAACTTACAAGGTTGCGTTCTACGGCTAAACAGCGATTCAAGGACATATTTTCAAGGTAATCGTGTGTCCTTACTTCTGTTATTGTTTGTGCTCTCAAGGTTATATGACCCAGACAACCCATATTTATAGACACTCTCTTTCCTTCGATGCCTATTATCAGAAACTATAATGTTGCCCGCAGATCAAGATAACAGTCGTCCAGCTGAGACTTTTTCAGGAGCACAAATAATAATTTCTGCTGTTTGCTATAATTGTAAAAGAGAAGTATATATTTGGACTGACCACATGCAATCTTACAGTTACATTGAATTGTTGAGAGTAAGGATTGTTAAGTGTCATTACTGTGGAACGCTGATGTGTCGACGAGGGCCGATTAGCAGATCTGATATGTTGAGAAGACAATGGATGCTACGAGAAGTTTATAAGCCAGACATTAATTAATTTTTATTTTTGTAACTTTATTACTATATTGTAAAATAAAACAACATATTATTGAAACAATTATCTATGTATTTTACTATCCTGCGTTATACAATTTCAACTATTGCTATTACTATAGTGGTTAATAAAACTACGTGACATTGGAGTTAATATTTTTTTATTTTTCTAAAACACAGGCTTTCCAACATTTTTCTAATTATAACTAATATTTTCGGGTAAAAAACTTTGCATAGCTTGTATTAACATATTTAGGTTATCTTCAGGGTTTGTTTCGTAAAACTTTATGTCTGGGTGCCCCCAAGGTAGAGTTTTTGTTGTTGATGGTATAATATAACGTTTATCGTCGTGGTGAGATAAAGCAACTTTATTAATTATTTCGGTATAAACGTCGTGTTTATAACTTCGAAAGGTTTTCATTTTTCGAAATATCTGACCACCACGTTCTACGATATTCCGATAATCTTCCAGGTGAAGCTGTTTTTCAATTACACGTTTTTTTATACCTTTCGCTTTTTTAATTTCGCTACTGATTGAGTTTATGTAATAAGCTTTGGCTCCGGTACCATAAAAACTTATTATTGGATCACCTGGAAATTCATCCTTCATTCTACCTACTACTGACTGACTTTTTTTTATGTTAAAAATATTTCCTTCGGTATAATTGGATGTATCGAATTTATCCGGATTTTCTGCAATTATACGATAAAAATTTTCGGTGTAAACTTTTAATATTAACGAATCTGTGTCGGTATACAGTAAAGAAGCATTTTTGCCAAATTTTGCTTTAATGAATGAGTAGAAAAAATCATAAATTACTGTTTTCGACATGTCCAGTATGGAAAATCCGATATAAATTGGTTTATTATAAGTTACCTTTAATCGATCCATATGAATGGCAACGAATTCTTTATTAAAAACCGTTGAACTTTTAAAATAAGGACGAGAAATTAATGCTCGTGCCCCAATTTTACTCCTGTCATTTTCCCATCGGGTAACTAGTTTTATATCATTACGATTCTCCACATTTTCCATGGTCTTGCCAAAAACAGCATTAATGATTAATTTAAAAGTGTCTTTACCAAACTTTGTTGTTGCCCTATTGCGCAAATCTGTATTTAAGTCGATATATGTCTTTAACCACGGGGATTGATTAAATTTTAAAATTCTGTGTGTTTGCATTACCATTAGGCCGTTATTGATTGCTTGTTTTAATGTTCGGTAATGAATGATATATTTCTTTTTATCGTTTAAATTCGGAATTAACTTTGAAAATTTTGCCGATTCCGTGGGTGGTACAATATTTTCAACTAAAAAGGGTAAGTCGGAATGGTCATCATATAGCGTATCCGGATAATGAACGTCAACTTCCAAAACGTATCCTTCTGGACCACTATCATCCACATCCATAATATTTAAATTTAAAATTTCATGCTCTGATAACCATCTAAAGCCGCCAAATGGTAATGCTTGCGACATACTATGACCGTACAGATTTGTTGCATCAAGATAAACAATGAAAGATGATGGTTCGTTAGGATCGTAGTTTGGTACATATATGTTGTTGGCAGCGTGCATCCTTTCTGAACACTGACTTATACCGCCTCGAATACCTTTTTTGAAAAAATGAACCATGTCGATATCAGTCAATAGCTCTAACTCTACCTTAGAAATACGCAACATACAATCAAACGAATAACTTGGAAGGGTATGGTACTGTGCTGGATCCAGTTTATACGTTTCTAAACAAGTATCGCGAAACTGTTCAAAAACATCGGTTAATAATAAAACATCAGATTTCAAATATAAATCCGAATAGTCCCCCAAATTCTTACAATTAAATGTGTCCCACACCTTTTTAGCTCTGTCATAATCTTCATCGCTAATGTGCTCCTCTGACAAACTATCATAAAACTGATTTTTTGTGGGTAAAGTTGGATGGTTCATTTTCTCCATTGAATCGACAAAACTATAGGGAAAAACACCTTTTTTGCGCATTAAATTAAACTGCTCATTATCAGAAAAATATTTTCCTGTTTCCCTGAAACTACCCACAGCTAATCCATTACCCAAATTTTCCAGCGAAGTTGATAGAAATTTAAAACTATCGATGAACCGCAATTTCACATATTTTTTCTTTATTGCCCCACTTTTATTATCGACATAATCGTGAACGTAAATACTTTTCGTAAACGAAATATACTTTTCCTTGCTTTGAGCTAAAACATCGATCTTGTCTCCGTGACGACACAACTCTTTAATAAACATGTGGCAATCGTACCCGCTCAAGTTATGAAATATAATTGGAATAAAATTGGGTAACTTATAATTTAAATTGCAAATCGAATGAGCAGCACCAGGTCTTTTTTTCCCAGTTATGTGACAGTGGTCCTTTACTTTACAATTATTATTTTCAAAAGGTCGTTCACATATACCACATTTTGTGGCATTATTGAACTCCGCTATTTGGTCAGCCGTTAAAGTTTCCATTGCTCTTATATCTCTTAAGTATGTATTGTAAAGAGATCTTAAATCACTTTCAAGTCGCGAAACGAAAACCTGGGCTGCGTCGTTTCCCCGGTAGAGCTCAAATTTTGAAATCGAATCGTCAAAGGAGCACTTTATTAAATACGCAAAAGAATACGGTTCATGTTTGATGCTTTTGACTAAGTAAGAATTTGTGGGATTTGGTTCCACTGTATCCAGTGGTTTAAGCACCGATTCGAAATCCGCGTAAACAACAAACGGTACACGCATTTGCTTTTCTATGTTTTCAAATTTTAATATATTTTCACTTACACTCCTTCCAAATTTATCTATTTTTAAATTTAGTGATGGTGTTAATGAATATTTGTGGTTACAGTCATTTTTTTGGTGTAATATCAAAGATGATTGTGAACTAAAATATATCAAACAACCATCACAAAAATACATTTTATCTCTACGCGATGTAATTTGACTGGAACATAATTTCGATAAGTCTTTTATCCAACAATAATGACTTTTAGAACAACGCGTATCACAAATATGTTCATCATCATCTTTAATACTACAATCCTTTGTTATTAACAACAAGTTGACATGTCTGTTAAGTTTTCTACCCGAATACCTTAATGGACCGACAACTTCGTACTTTAACATATTATTTTCGAAAATTTTTTGCAAACCATAAACGTTAACTGAAATATTATTCATTTCTTCAAATTTTGATATATCACGCAACTTTACTGGAAAGTCTATACCTGTAAAATTCAGCACTCTTGAATAGTGTGGATAAGATCGAATCTGTGATGCCATTCTAGTGGTGGGGCACAAAGCAGACACGATTGACCACGCAAAACAACACTCATCTTGATTAATCACATTGATGATGGCTTTTTTCAATTCGATGAAACGGGGTAGCTTTATATATGAAGATCCACCAAAAGGTTTATATTCATTGACATTTACTTCCAGGTATAGAATTTTTTCCAGAGCCCAACCTACGAAAACACAAAAAGATTGACATAAGTATTTATTTTATTTTTAGTCGTTAATTTATAACATACCTGAATCTTTTTCCTGAAACTCAGTCGATTGAGTCTTCATGGCTTCCACTAATGATTGATATATTTCTTCCAAATCGCTTCCTGAAGTAACAATTTCATTGCGTGTATTAAATGACTTGTCACTGTACATATTATCTTGTGTTGGTAACAGATACCGACCAACAACCACCATATTAACTTTCAAAGCACAACGCACTCTTACTAGGTCACTTACTACCTCTAACACTTTTGCTTTAATTTCATCAAAAAATAATGAATAGTCAGTATGTTCATTATCACTTGATATACGGTATGTGGCAATCCTATTTCTAAAAGCACTGGACACTAGCTCAACACCAGCTGATATTGGTGAACATGCATTACTTTTATGGTGTATTGTTCTTTGATGAGCTGCCATTCGATTTGCTGGTATGGTTATATTGCAGCAAGTGCAAGTACGCACCTCGGATGTTGATGCCCCATCGTCAACTTTTCGCTGTTTTCCACCATGCATATTTTCAAATCGTGCTACGCACGATTCTCGTTTATGTCGTAACATATTATAACTCCGAGTAAATGATTTACCACAATTTTCACACACGTACGCCATGACTTTCAAATTAACTTGCTTGAACCGTTTTACTCAACACAATGCTCTATACTAAAATTTAACCCCCCCTACCCTCATTTATACCGATCCACATTTAGACCCCCCACTCGATCTTCATACCAAAACATGTTACACCCCAGTAATAACTCAAGGTAAACTAACATCACAAATGTAACCTTGAAATAAGCGTCATCCACCTGGTCATCACCAAACAAAGAAACATCTGCTCGCATTCATTGAAAATGTGCACCGCAAATGTAACCTTGAAATAAGCGTCGTCCACCTGGTCATCACCAAACAAAGAAACATCTGCTCGCGTTCAAGGCCAAGCAAATGTAACCTTGAAATAAGCGTCGTACACCTGGTCATCACCAAACAAAGAAACAGCTGCTCGCATTCATTGAAAATATGCACCGCAAATGTAACCTTGAAATAAGCATCGTACACCTGGTCATCACCAAACAAAGAAACATCTGCTCGCGTTCAAGGCCAAGTTCTTGACCTTGACCTTGGAATAACACCTGCGCATATCAAGGCCAAATAACAATAGCACACCTGGGCGTTCAAGGTCGACCCTACTGCGCATGCGGAGACTCGGGGAGCATCAACCTTTACTACTCTAGCTGTTTAACTGAAAAAATTAAATTCAAAATCGATTTAAGCTTTGCGAAATAGACACGTTTTTATTAAGTGAAATTCCACAGTGTGTGCTAGATACTTTCGAGTGTTTAGGAAAAAGAATGTCCTTTTCTGACCACTACCTACCCACTAAACGACAAGTCAGTGCTAGGACAAAAACTCAATGGAAAATAATATCAGAAGCGAATTACATGGGAAACCATTATAGTCATTTGTGGGTAAGACAACTGACGCAAAAAACTGCAGTGAGTAGTGGCGGTTGGTGAAATTTCAAATTTGTATATCTCTGTTACTACTTACGGGACCCAAGCCAAATTAAGGGTTTTTGATAGTGAGCTTACTAGGATATTTTGGCCAAGAAATAATATTTTGTAATTTGCGAAAAAAATTGCATTTTTGCTTTGACCCCTTAGTTTAAAAAATAAAGACGCTTAGGTATTTTATTTATTATTTGTTCTAAGCAAATTTTACATCATTTTGTCGACCATTTTCAAATTTTAAGAGAAAAAAATGTGTTAGTAGAAAGTAAGCCATTTGAATTTTTTTAAATCTAAAATATAATTTTTTAAAAAATCCAATTTTTCAATCAAATCAATCAAGATTTTTTTAAAATTATATTTTAGGTTTAAAAAAATTCAAATGACCATAACTTTCTACTAACACATTTCTTTCTCTTAAAATTTAAGAATTATCGACAAAATGATGTCAAACTTGTTTAGAACAAATCTATACTAATATGTATATAAAATTGTAAATTGACCTGCCCAAACTACTAAGTAATGCCAAAAAGTTGAAATTTTGCACACGGCTTTATTTTACGCCGTAAACGTCCCCTAAGAAAGGATATTGCAAAACTCGCCCTCTAAGGGGGTAAGAGCAACCCCTAAAAATTAAATTATCTTTTATTTTAAAAACTACTAAGTTCTAAGAAAAACGCCAAAACATGTCAATTTTTTTTTCATGACACTACTTTTTTTTCTTGTTGGAATTTTACCCCTAGGGGATAAAAACAATACTTCACCACTGACTTATCAAAGCCCTGCCCTAACTACCAAAGATAGAAAGCTTAAATTTTGCATACAGCTTTAGTTTAGACCCCAGGCGCTCACTAAGAAAGGATATTGCAAAACTCGCCCTCTAAGGGGGTAAAAGCAACCCCTAAAAATTAATATATTTTTATTTTAAAAGCTACTAAGTTCTAAGGAAAACGATAAAAAAAATGTAAATTTTATTTTGTTTTTTACATAAGACTACTTTTTTCGTTGTAATTTTGCTCCTAGGGGTAAAAACACACTTCTGCCACTGATTTATCAAGACCCGGCCCTAACTACCAAAGATAGGAAGATACAATTTTGCATACGACTTTACAGAAGCTAGAATTGAGCTGAACATTCCAAGAAAGATGTTTGGCCTGTATGGATCATTATTATACTCAGGTAGAACACCGCTAATGATTGCTGCTGAGAAAGGTTTTAGTGAAATCTTTAAATTTTTATTGGAACACGGTGTATCTGATAATATTGTTAATGAAAATTATTATAATGCTTTTTTGTTATCGGCTTTTAACGGCCATATGGAATGCTTTAAGCTTTTAGGCAGCGTGAATGCAATTATTAATACCGGAGCTGTACCGCCTCTAATGGTTGCTGCACGAGGAACCCGAAAGAACATCATTGAATATTTACTGGATTTAAAATGCAATTTAGATTTCTTTTAAAAAACGTGGAAATGCCGTGAACTACCTCTTGAAAGGTGAAACAAATGTAAATAACGTTGAAATACTTGAAACCATTTTCCTTTGTTGTGAGTAGTTGAATGGAACGGTGATTTTTTAAAAATTTTTGTTACCACTGAGAAAAAACAAATGAAAATTGTTGGTAAACTTTAATCACTAGATGTGTAACTATTATCCAGCTCTTGATTCGAGACTTGCCTGGAAAAATGAATGTTGGAGTGAAGAGTACTATTTGTACTATAACTGTGGATGAGATTAGTACTTGAAGAGAGCTGCAGCCGAACTCTATAACAAAAAAAGCGACAACGATTTTGATCGCTTTCTACCAAAGAAAATAAAAAGGTATGAGAAAAGACGGAACAGTGTATTTCCGTCGAAACACGAAATCAGCTGTTTTAAAGTGGGCTGAATTGCAACACTGTTTATTGACAAAACAGCTAACCTCTTTGCAGACTGAGAAAACTTTGCGCGGGAAACCCATTCAGAAACTTTAAACATTTATTGAAGGTAACGCTTAAGCAACGCACAAAGAAATAGTGTTGATCTCAAAATTTTCATTATGTTCTAAAGACCTACTTAAACGTTCGACTTATTCATAGTAATCTACATAACAGGGATAATGAGCAAGTAGTTTGACTTACCCGATAAAACAATTTCCCAAAGTTAAGAGAAAAATATGTACAGCCAGATTCTCCAACGCTAGTCCGGTCTAATTTGACAACCAAAAGTTTTAAACTGACAACTGTAAGAATAAGACAACTAAATTTTATAATATGAATTTATTTCGGAGCTTTTTCGAAAATTTATAAAGAAAAAGGCAATTTTAGTACACACTTTCGACAATAATAGAACTAAATTCACTTTAGCAACCCGTTCCAAGATGAAAATCATTTGAAAACCAAGCAAATCGCTGAAATATCCGAATAATTCATAAATTTTCAATGACGTCTTATTAACAACGACAGGACAAAAACTTGTCAAAACACAACTGATCAACTAGAAGATCTTAATTTAAACCAGTACTAAATCTTAAACTTTCTTAGTGAATCTGGACGGTAATGTTTATTTTTGTCAATGTTTTTACTACTTATACCTGTTATTCTGTAAGAAACAATGAGTAATACATTTAAAAGGCCTTTAGAACTCATTAAGAATTTCGAGAACCACACTAAATTTTAGTACGATGCTTAAAGCATTACCTTACATTTAATTTTGAATCTGTTCAGCTTAACATTTTGAACGATGTTTCAACACTAATTATTACATTTTAACGTTAATTAAACCTATGACTTAATTAGAATCTTGAGCTATATCATGTTTCTCAAAATTTTTAATCCAGTAGTATATTTAATTGACGTTTAGGCAGCGACATCAACACGAGTGCTGATAATTGCTTTAATTCTTGATCAAATTGTCTGTGCAACTGAACTAAGACTCTTTAAATGAAGGAAGGGTAAATGAAAACCAAAAGTTATAAAAAAGTAAACTTTATTTGAAACATTAATAATGTTAAAATTGGAAATCGTAAACAAAAATCCAATTGGATAATAATAAATACCTTTATTCTTGGTAACAATTAACTACATACATACATTTTGTTTTCGATAAGTAATATTAATATTATATCTATACGAGTAACTACATATTTTGAGTAGCAGCATCTTCAAGTGGCCTACATAAGAAACAACTTTTTCAGCAATGGATGTTAAGTGACTTTGTTAGTGTTATACAGAAAATTAATAATTAGGCATACATATACAACTAAGAAGTTAACCAACATGCTGTTAACTTCAATATTTATTATGTAACATGCCATCAACTCCAGGGTGTACCAAAGCTACTGTCATCACCGGGTTTCTATGGTATAAGGTCGCATCAGATGTGTCAAAATATATGGTACATACATAGTCTCACGTTAGGTAAATACTCTAAATCAGGTAGGTCATTTCTCTAAATCAGGTAGGTAATGTCTTAAAATCAGGTGATAATGTCTCAAAATCTGGTAAAATCTCAAATTCGTGTATTATGTCATCATCAGGTACTGTATTATGGTCAATAGCTGTCCCATCGAACGGTAAATTATTAATGGCTATGTGTGTCTCTACGTCATGGTCAGTATTTTCTTTCTCATGGTGATTACTTGTTTTGTGGTTAACTCTTCTCTGTACAGCAACATCCGTCCTTGATTAGAAATTGTTGTGCGGCAAAAGTAAGTGTTTCATATTTTATATCTGAGTATTCCGAGATTTTTCTATCGTCCCTCATGACTTTTCCCACATACTTGATTTTTCCTTTATTAGAAAGAATTTTGCTGATTTAGTTGGACTACAAGAATATTCTTAAAATAGCATCACGAGGTTGTTGCATTATTACACGAGAAACTGTAACAATAAAATTCGTAGGATCATTTAGAAATCACATTACCAAAATGTATTAATTAATTAAGGTATATGTATATGTCTGCTATTGAAATTTTGAATTGGAGCTATTGTTCGTTAACACCAATTTTTATGTGTTTTCCTAATAGGAGTTAACTTCCTAATTAATGAACACTCCAAGCCTATTAGGGCAATTATATTCTAAACATTACTGTTTACTATAAGTATAGCTGTGGAAAATGCGCGTAATTCCAGTGGCGTTACCGTTTTATTTATTGGTAGCAAGTTAGCATAAGAAATAACTTTATTACCTGTATAGTAAAATTCCTTACTTTAAAATACACTTCTTTTGAAAATACCAATATACCAATAAACACTGACAACACAGTACAGCCATTAATTTATTTCAAAGAACCAACCCCTAACTAAAAACAGTTTCAATAATGCATCAATCATAAATCACAAAATTTAAAAGATTCCACAGTATTAGGTATGCCACTACCCGCACTACTAAAAACAGAAAACTAATGTTTTTGTTACTTTTAAAGTAAAATTCACTTCCCTTATTATAAAAATATTTTTACATTAAACTTATCACCAATAATAATAAAACCGTAAATGCGCGTAATTCCAGTGGCGTTACCGTTTTATTTATTGGTTGGTACTGCAGTGATATAAATAAAATAAACACATGATCGATACCTATTAGTTCGTATACATTAAATGTTACTGCAGTATGTCTGCACTCATAAGCATTAATACTAACTAGGACTCCCAAGTTTTCCTTACGTCCAGCGGCGTCTTTTACATATTTACATCATACATTGCCAATATTGGGTAAATAAGTTTTTGAGAGCATTTCAGCTTTACAAACATAAAAGCTTTTCTTTTACAAGTAAATTTTTATAGTCCGAGGCGTAGTATGAATGTTTTCAAATAACATTTTTGGGGTAGGTATACAGGGTGTTATGAAATTCACTGCATAATTGAAACCGGTAAATCCTAATATGAATTCAGATTGAAGAAAAATGACTCTTCGCAATAATAAGCTGGTAATCGCCCCTTAAATTTTCTCCAACCAGCGGTACCCGCCTCTGACAAAAAACATGATACCGAATAAGTTGCCAATTCTATCAATAAATTTTTTATGCAGCAAGTTAGCATAACAAATAACGTTATTATTACCTGTGTAGTAAAATTCCTTTAAAATACACTTCTTTTGAAAATACCAATATACCAATAAACACTGACAACACAGTACAACCATTAATTTATTGCAAGGAAACAACCCATAACTAACACTAAAAACAGTTCCAATAATGCATCAATCATCAATCACAAAATTTAAAGATTCCACAGTATTATGTCACAACCCGCACTATTAAAAAAGAAAAGAAGAAAAAATTAAACACTATGATACTTATGGTACATTTTAGGATATTTTACGTATACTTTAATTTCACTTTCATTCGGAGGGGGTCCGGGCCCCTGGGCCCCCCTCTAGCTACGTGTCACTTACCATGCGATCAACCCCTAAGTAGGAATCAAGCCAAGCCATCGCCAAAAGATATAAAAGCTTGCTCCGGGCTGTTGCGTATTTTAAATGGGCCTCGTGGGTTTATATGGACGATATAAATTCATTAAAACTAAGAGCGAAACAGACATACGCGCTTAAAGAAGTTAAAAAGAGACAAAATCTGTCGACGGCCCACTCCCACTATGAAAATACATTCGAACGTTTAGCCCTTGTTCCTGGATAAAATGTTTTTAAAATTATCGGTAATCCGCTTCTGCCGCGACTTCCGGGCGGATTAAGGTCGGTATAAGCATTTTTTCCTTTACCATCTATCGCTCCCTACCTGCATGCAAATTTTCACGTCGCTGGGTAAAAGGAAAAATTTGTTTAAAAAAAATAACCGGAAGTGCCTATTTTTATTAACATTCCGGGCAAAACCAGTCCGGCAGACATGTCATTCCCTGTTAATCTAAATGCTGAGTCAATAAAAGAGACCTCATGTCGCTAGCTTCCCTGTGCAGCAACGAATACCAATTAAGAGAAGCCCGGCTTTCTTGTAAAAAGAGATACAATTTTTGACATTTCAAATTTAATACTAGCGCCACCAACACCTGATGAGTAACTAATGCATAACCGTCACTGCTGGTAAAGACGCTTGTGACAGTTGTATCGATCGCTCGAGTGACGTAGCGAGTAAGTGGGGTGAGGGACAATCATGGCGGATGTTCAAATTTATTTATAAATTACTATTAAATTATTATTATTAAATTTATAAATTACGAATTTTTGTTGATATCAACAAAAATTCGTTATTATGCGCTTTTGGAAAGAAAGAGTTAAAATAAATTTGATAGCCGAAAGAAAAACTAGTTGACTATTAAACGATTTAAACGGATAATAAAAACATATTCGAAGAAAAACTCTATTAACAAACAATAGATAAATAAAAAGTTACGGAAATATATAAAAGACGATGACTTAAATATCTCTTAAAATTAATTCTTCTCTAGATTCTGTTGGATCTTCACTAATGAAGTTGATACCTGAAACAAATAAGTTGTAAACTGTTCTAAGTTAATATCACTAATTTGTACGCATACGACATGCAGTGAATAAACATTTTTAACTAGAGCAAAGCTGATCGAATCCAGGAGGGCAATGCAGAGTTAACGAGTACTCGTCAAGACGTACACATTTATTTCCGAAGCTTAACGGAGGGGAGCTATATACAAATGTTTACCAATCGACTACTTGTTTTGGAGAAATTGTAATAATTGAAAAACCAAAACTATAGATTCTTAAAATAACATCAAAACAAGTTAACGGAATATTCAACCTTGCTTGAACCTAAGTCACTGTTAAGATTAGAAAAAAAAATGTGTCAGAAAGTACCACGCGAGGTTTGAGGGAGATGCCTGCATAGTTATGTTTCATCTCAAGTTGGCATTTTGAAGGTGACCTTGACCAAAAGCAAGTTTAGATGTCAATTTCTACAAAATATAGGTACTGTGGGCGGAACTATAATTAATAAGAACCTTGTAAGTATATTTAGACAGCTTAAGAACCAAAACCACAACCTGGTGAAGTTGAGATTATAGATAAAATTGTAAATGTTTGGAAAACATGTCTACAATAATATTACGAATTCCCTTGGCAATATTCCACCGAATAGTTTGTTCAAATTGTTGTAAGGTCAATGACCCAGGTTAACAGTTTGGTGTTGATGTGATGGAAAAGGTGTAAATAAAGAATTTGTTGTGTTATTTGTGATTTATGATAAATAATTCATTATGTACTTACCTGAAGTATGAAATAATAATCCATTTAATGCCTGTATTAATAAAAAAACTTAAAAATTTTCAACAGGACCTTCTCAAACGAAAGTCATAACTCAAGGAGAATAGAAAATTTTCATGCTACTCTAAGCGCAACTTTTGGAATAATTTTAAACGCACACTATTGACCTTTTTCATAGGTTAGAAAGAAATAGCTTATTTACACCAGATATGGGTAGTAGATTATGTCACGATTATGACTTTCAAATATCGTGACAGCATAAATGAATAGTATTCCTTTCATAGCGAAGACGAGCTCCTAAGCTGATACGGTGCGTGACACGTATTTCTTTCATTTAATATCTGTTGCGGAAACACGCTTGTCATGCCTTGAAGCCGGTTCGAAGTAGTGTTGTAAATATCCGTATTCTTTAGATATCCGAATAATATGGAATCGGAATCAGCTAATATCCGTATCCATTATCTGAATACGTATCCATTTCTTGACCCGCGCGAAAACGGTTACAAATCCTGTATACGTATGCAACACTAAAACATTCTCTATCCGGATATGGCTAGGTAGGTCGATGCGGTATCATATCATTCGAAGTCGAAGGTTAGAGATAAGAAGGCACCGTCGTTCGTTCTCGTTTGAATTCGGTTCGGGTGAGGCGGGCCAAGTTTAAAAAATGGGTCTCATCCCATATGATACCCGTTACCTCGATAACTATGCTATCTTTTTTAGGAAATGTCATTAGAAAGAGAAAGCATAAGATCAAATATGCCAAATCGCAGACCGTGTTGTTCGCTTACACTCGATTCCGATTCCGTTTTCTCTTTGCACTTTGGTTTAGTAACCACCCGATGCGAATTTATTTTGAATCAAGTTCTCGGCCGGTTACGGATAATCCGGATTCTTTTAATATTTGAATCCAACGGATTTTTGGATACGTATCCTTACATCACTAGTTCGAAGCTCCTCTTCACTGTGAAAGGAATACAATCTGTACCCCGTCTTACCATGTGAAAACCCCTCGTCCGTGTTGTACATGCGCCAACTAAGACCTTCAGACCCCTGCTGTACAGGTTGGACGCCCATAATCACCTACTATCACATCGCGACCATAGGTGTTTCTAGGTGGGGGCTTGGGGGGGCTAAGCCCCCCCAAATATCGGATTAGCCCCCCCAAATCCAACTGAGTGGCCTAGTATATGTATAGCGAAATATGTAAACCGGGGGCCTAGCAGGGGGCTTAAGCCCCCCCAAAAATACAGGTCTAGAATCGCCTATGATCGCGACTCACTCTCACTACGTATCGTATCATTTCTTGATGACACGATCAAAAACCGACAAATGGGCAATCGGGCCCGTTGCATTTCTTTGTATCGTATTTTGATACGCAACTATGCAACGTTTCCTCGTATCAACTGATACGTAACGGTGATGATGGATATCGGCCTTCAGGCAAGTGTTGCGTGAGAAACCGAGCAAATTTAATTGCTAGGGCAGCAATCTTTCTGGCGCCTTCTACCAGTATTAGTTTGCTCGGTGCTCGGACGAGTTCGCTTGGAAAGTTTTGCAAATTCGGTTTCGAATCATATGATACCGCATCCACCTATCTACCCGTATCCGAAATAATTCCGTATATATGTCGTAGGCAGAATGCAAATTTAGGCTTTTTATAAACTTCCTAGGCATTTTACAAAAAGCCGGCAAAACGCGAGCATAAAATGCATTTTTCGTTATGACTATCACCAATTCAGGCAATTGATAAAATGCCGGCAAAACAAGAACAGAGGAATGTATATCACGTTGTGACTGATTATTTTTAGGCATTTTACAATTTGCCAAAAACGGTGCCGTCAAAACGTGAAAATAAAATGGAAAATACTATTAAGTATTGAGAACACTATTTTCTGTCACCTAAGTTTAGTTTTGTCACTAATCTGCAATACCCTAATTATACCGACTTAGAAAAGGTTTTTATGCGAACGGTGGATCGGAGGGCACCCTAAGGTCGGAACAGGGTTAGCACCTGGTTAGGGCCCTGACAAGTCTCTTTCCTCGCAGGCGAAGAGGGATCGGTGCGCCAGGGTGTTGGTTGGGGTCCTCTTCGGCTGTGTTGATTTGCACGTCTTCGCGTGCAAAAGTCGACTAGTTTAATATTCACATTTTGACGGCACCGTTTTTGGCAAATTGTAAAATACCTAAAAATAATCAGTCACAACATGATATACATTCCTCTGTTCTTGTTTTGCCGGCATTTTATCAATTGCCTGAATTGGTGTTAGTCATAACGAAAAATGCATTTTATGCTCGCGTTTTGCCGGCTCTTTGTAGACTGCCAAGGAAGTTTATAAAAAGCCTAAATTTGCATTCTGCCTACGACATATACATGTTTCGGAACCGCTTTCGTGCGGCTCAAGAAATGGATACGTAGTCGGATGATGGATACGGATATTAGTTGATTCCGATTCCGTATTATCCGGATATATGAAAGGTACTGCCCCTCAAAAAAATTTGTTTAATCACTGCACACCACTGGTAATAAAACACATGGCCATATAAAGAACAGTCAGCTACGTGCCGTGTTGCCAGGTCTTTTCGGGTCTTGAGCAATATACGACCCCTCGAATTTTCAACAAATACAAATTTTAATAGCTTGTCAGACCTCTGGTCGAAACGATAGCGAATCGTTTGTGCACTTTATTAACACCGATGAAATGCAAACACACTTTATCTCCGTCTCTTCAATATATTTTTTGGAAAAAAGACTTTATATTTGATAGCAATCTGTTGAGAAACTGTGAGGTAAATAGTTTGTGTGTTAAACCATTTTACCCCCCTTGGGCAAATAAAAATAGTTAAGTGAAGTTTTACAACCTATAAACAATTTTTTTTGGTAAAATATGGTTTATCCGACAATTTTTTGCTTTAATGTATTTCTCTTGAGGCAAGCTTTTTAAAAAATCCAAAAATTTAATAAAAAAAACTCTAGAGAACAGCTGTTTAAACCAACAAATAACGTCAACTAACTACCAAGGAATTAGAGTTTTTCTAATTTAAAATAAACAACCGCGAACGATATTTTGTTAATATTAAATGGCTTTAACTTTTGTTAATATTTAACAGCTTTTTCAGAACACAAGAATAATGTACACGATATTATTAAACTCGTCAAAATACATCTTCCGTTTGGACTAAACAGCTGCAACTGACGTACTGACGTACACAATAGTCTAGGGGATAGAGGCTTTTTATCCCGGGCTTGCGCATGCGCAGAGGAAGGAACGATAGTGGACTTTTTCGCACCGATCCCTCTTCGCCTGCGAGGAAAGAGACTGGTCAGGGCCCCTAACCAGGTGCTAACCCTGTTCCGACCTTAGGGTGTCCTCCGATCCACCGTTCGCTAGATTTTCTGGACAACAAACAAAACATAATTTTTAGGTTAAGGTACCTAGACACGATAACTTTTTTGCTCGGGACCTTTAAAAAAAGACAAAACAAAATTTTTATCGGGGAAGGAGTGCTAACCCGTTTCCAATACACCTTTTAGAGCCGATTTCCTAATTTTTTATAATATTTTAAGTGACAAAACTTAAAAAAAAGATGCAGCCGAGCACGGATTCGAACAATACATCTCGGTCAATAAGCGGATTCTTTACCACTGCACTACGTGACTGATGCTAGGAAATCGGTAAACTTATTGACAAGTGCATCATTTATTATATTTTTGAGGTTATCACGCATGCGCAAGCCCGGAATTAAAAGTTGGCCCCATCACCTAGAATCTTTACTGACGTACGATTTCCGCCGGCCACTGCATTTACAAATCAGGTAGGCGTTTACTCTGCGGAATGGGGTCAACAACTCTTCAGCGTGCCTTCGGCGGCTACATAATATCTCACCGCCGAAAGATATCTAATATTATTATGTATTTAAATAGAATATTTTTTACCAAATTTCCTTCTGTAATCAAAGAATTTGGTTAAAATTTTATAATACTGTGTTGTTGTGTTCAATTAGTGTGATAGTAAATTATGTGAAACCATATTTGCGACTATCGTCTGTAAATGTGTTAAAATTAGTGGGATACGTTTTAATTTCTACAGTTTAAGCTAGTAGGAATAATTCTCATCTCATTATTAACGTAATAGGTAATTCATAATTGTTTGTGTTACCGTATAACATTGCCTATTTTATTCTGCTTGCAATGTCAACCTAATTTCACGAGTGCATATTTTCCCATATTAAGTAAATTACTGTTAAATTAAAATAGACATTTTTGGTAAAATTTATCTGTGGAACTAAAATTTGGATTATTTTCGGTTTTCGCTAAAACTGATAACAAAATGAGATTTCACGATTATATTTCTGTGGCCACAGGCAATAAAGGTATAAGTTTTACAGAGTAACTTTACAGTATAAAGGTTTTTTTATTTGTGGCAACTAATACTTAAGTTATATCAATTTACAGTTTAATTAAATTAAATGCGTGATTTTAAAAGGCAGCCCAATAAGAGTACGCTATCCAAAGGGAGACTATTTTTATGTTTTTTACAAAAAGGAAACTACTTATACTCTTAGGGCAAAAAAGAAAAAAATTTTAGTTTTGATAAAGGATTATGTTAGCATATGCCTTTAGTGCAAGCTTTGTATTATAACATTTTGCAAACTAGTTATCTACAGTTTTAATGTTGCTACAACCTAAAAATGCTACTAAAGTGAAATGTAAATATTAGTAATGCTAAAGAAAAAACAGAATGAAGACATGAAACATTTATTGTAGTTCGAAATTACATGTTCAGCAAATTTGTTTAGCAAAAACACGAAAAAATTCACCAAAAACAAAGTGGAAATAACGTTAGTATACGATTTCTTCCTCTAACTTGTCCAGATCTGGGTCGATATCAGGCATATCTTTAGTGGGCTAATTTCTGTAAAAATCTCTGGCGTCGGTATCTATTTGGTCCAAAAGAGATAGAAGGTTTTCTTTTTTCTTTTCCGATATGGGTAAAATATTTTTGTATGGATGGTTTAGTGTGGTAGGAACAGCCACGTCAGAATTATTTCTTTTATAGCTCATACTTTTAAACGGACAGTCAGTTTCAAGTGTGGTTTTGTACTTAAATACTCTAAAATTTGCACCAAATTCCTTATCAAACCTTAACCATTTGAGTTGTCGAAAATTAAATTGCTCATGAGACTCGTCGAGCTTCCGCTTCTGCAAAATTTTTTTAAAGAGCTGAGGGAAATCATAAAAATCTTCTTGCATCATTGTTTTGACAACAAACCTGTTGTTTTTAGCGGCAATACGCACAAGCTGATACCAATCACGTGGAATATGAATGGGAAACGGACTTCTTTTACTTTTGTTTTCTATAAGGGCGTGATCGGAGTCACACTCCATATGTGTGTGACCAGGAGTTAGAAACTTATGTTCTATTATTTCCAAATTTTGGAAGTTACTGAGGACATACATAAACATTGCAATTACATTTGCATTTTTATTCTGACCTCCGCACGTGTCAGAGTAAAATATGACATGTTTTATTTTTGGTTCCAAAGAACCTATACAGTGAGGGCATAAAGTCTGGAAACACCTAGTTTTTGACGAAACTATACATTTTCGGAAGAAACGCCGAAACACGTCGATTTTGTTCTCATTTTCTACACATTCTGAAAATATTTGATTATATACAGGGTGTGCCGTAAAAGTTGGGCATTTGTCAAATTTGATTTTTTAAATAGAACACCCTGTATATTATTCCATTTTTGAATTGTGCGTTAGAAAATCAACATCTTTTGTATAAACCACCCTTCCTCTAAAATCAATTGTTTGCGAGATATTGCAACTTGAAAATTGTTAGCCCGCAAAATTAAATAAAGTCAAATAATAATTTAACACATTTTTATTTTCACAACAATAATCCAACTGAGACAATTTTAGCGCAGCAAATGCTGAAATTGTTCCCGGCAATATCCTAGCCTATCCATAAACTCCTCTTGTACGTTACGGATGAAAGGTGGTGAAATTTGCCGAATTTCATCCCTTATACGATTTTTTAAAGCTTCTATGTTAGGAGGTCGGTTAAAGTAATCTTTACTTTTTAAATAACCCCGCAGGAAATAATCAATGGGGGTCAAATCCGGTGATCTCGCAGGCCATTCTATGGGGCCACGACGTCCTATCCACCTGTTAGGAAATATCTCGTTGAGATATTGCCTAACAGCTAGCGCATAGTGAGGTGGGGCCCCATCTTGTTGAAACCACATTGTTAAGGCTGGTGTATCAGGCTCATCACCTGGATACCGCTGAGCTAAGGCAGGAATTAACTCTACTTGCAAAAAGTCTAGATACATTTGGCCGGTCAAATTTTCGTCAAAAAAATAGGGACCAACAATCTGGTCTTGAAATATTCCTGCCCAATGACTTTTTCGGGATGTTGCGTATGAGCCACTTGAGCCCAATGGGGATTCTCTTTAGACCAATACCTACAGTTTTGCCGGTTGACAGTACCATTGAGAAAAAAGGTAGCTTCATCCGAAAATAAAACATTTGCACAAAACAAGGGATCCATGTTGCACCGTTCTTGCATATTTTCACAAAACTGGAGTCGGCGGTCATAGTCATCTTCGTTTAATTCATGTATTAGTCTTATTTTGTATGGATGATATTTCTCTTTATGCAGAATATTTTTCACTGATGACTGACACACGTTTAAATCTACTGCCACTGATGGGTTGACAAATGTGGATTCTCGTTGTAACTGAGTAAAACATCTAATTTAATATTATCATCTAATTTGGGCCTACCTGTCCTGGGCAGATCTTTTACAGTCCCATGTTCATGAAATTTTTTGATAATTTTGCTGACCGTCGATTTTGTAATTGCTTGTGGCTCTGGATGTGTGTTATTAAAAAGTTCGCAAACTTCGTCAAGATGCCTACGACGATCTCCCCAGCCAAACATCATAAGGATTTCAATCCTTTGGGTCTCGGAAACCATATTTTAAGATACAAATTACTATCTTATTTAAATGTGTTGATTTTTGACAACTATCATAATGGGACATGCTGGTTTCCAGGGTAGTGCAATAATTCAAGGTGTAAGAATTACCAATTTTCAAGTTGCAATATCTCGCAAACAATTGACTTTAGAGGAAGGGTGGTTTATACAAAAGATGTTAATTTTCTAACGCACAATTCAAAAATGGAATAATATACAGGGTGTTCTATTTAAAAAATAAAATTTGACAAATGCCCAACTTTTATGGCACACCCTGTATATAATCAAATATTTTTAGAATATGTAGAAAATGAGAACAATGTCGATGTGTTTCGGCGTTTCTTCCAAAAATGTATAGTTTCGTCAAAAACTAGGTGTTTCCAGACTTTATGCCCTCACTGTATAATGGTAGAGGCAAGAGGCTATTTCTATAGAACCTCTTTTTGCTGTAGTTTCATCCCACATGTAATGGGTTGCTGTCCCTGTGGTGCAATCATGAATTGTTAGATTATACACGGAAAATTGCCTTTTATAGAAAACTTCTCCACTCGTTAACAAAGGTGTAGGTAATACCTGCTGCAAGTCAAATGTAAGTACTTTTTTATTACCAGAACTTTTCGACAGTTCCTTATCTTGTTTTTTCATGGAATATGCAAAATCTGCTTGGGTGTGATGATCATTAAGTTTTTCTTGGGCTTCCAATCGGATGTTATCTTGTTTTGATTTTACGGCAATGGCCAAAGTTTCGCAAGTACCACACGTATCTAATGCGGGTTTTTTAAATTTTAAGCCCGTTTCCGAAAAAATCTTTCTGTAGCTTGACATGGAAATTCATTTAGATTCCTCCTCAGTTTCACAATAAAGGGTATACATTATGGACATATTTAAATCACGTCCCAAATACTTCTGGTCTATATGTCGGCGGGAATAATGCGATTTATAGGCGGGAAACGACAAAATATGACGTCTAGCCTTATCAACACTGTCTTTGCTTAAAGAATTTTTAGAATGTTTTCCCCTTAGGTCTCCTGTAGGTACACCCAATGGAGATAAAATTTTATTGTTCATTACACTGGTAACAAAACGATTTGTTTCACCCAATGTATTTAAAAAACATTCCTTACAAACATGTAACTGCTTGTGCTCAACTTCAAGCTGATATACATAAGTAAAAGTTCTATTTTTGTGCTTCTTGCCTTTAATTTTAGTTCTAGTTATTTTTTTGTTTTCAACACGGATTGAGTTAGTCACAAAGCTTACTCTTTTTTCATAGCTTCCAAGAGCCCAATAGGCATCAAAAATGTATTTTCTTTATCCTTCGCTAACTCTTTCCTTGCATTTCTTTTGGCATACTCTCAAATCTCTTATGCTCCTTGCTTTTATTTTTTTGCCTTTTACTGTGATATATTCTTTTCCCTTATTGCGATTGTTTTTTCTTAACAAACGATTTTTCACGGCCCATATTTTTTCTCTATCCTTTTCTATATTTTCATCGCTAGCATACTCACTGTCACTTGGGCTATATGTTTTATCTTTTTTAATCTCGTCTACTTCTTCATTATTATTATTTATGAATCTGTTATTTTCCAACATTTCAGCGGGCTGTTGGATAATAATATCGCTAATAATTTGAATTTGTTTAGCAGTACCTTCATTATATAAGGTGATATCCATATCATCAGCAATATCAGTAATATTAGCTTCGCCGTCGTGTTTAAAATTATTTATTTCCATTGTGGTTAAAGGAAAACCATCCTCAGTAAAAATTTCGATGTTGTTAAGATCTGAGTCTAAAATTTTATTTGCGGTCCCATTTTTTATTAGGCCCTCTTCATCTGAAATGAAAATATTATGTTCTAGTTCTACTAATCACAACGGAAATTTTAAGACGTAAAATTAGGTAAAATGATAAGCATATGACATAAAGGAACAAATTCTTGCTAAAAGTCCTGATAATATAAAACTTACCAGTACAAACTACAATATTGTGAAGATCTAAAATTTTATCTTCGGTCCCATTTTTTGTTACGCCATCTTCATCGGAAATTAAAATATTATGTTTTACTAATGACAACCGAAATTTTAAGACTTACAATTAGGTAAAATGACATAAATAAACAAATTCTTGCTAAAAGTCCTGATTATATAAAACTTACCAGTACAAACTACGATATTGTGAAGATCTAAAATTTTATCTTCGGTACCATTATTTATCACGCCACCTTCATCTGAAATTAAAATATTGTTTTACTAATCAAAACCAAAATTTTAAGACATAAAATTAGGTGAAATGATAAGCACATGACATAAATGAACAAATTCTTGCTAAAAGTCCTGATGATATAAAACTTACCAGTACAAACTTCGATATTGTGAAGATCTAAAATTTCATCTTCGATCCTATTATTTATCACGCATTCTTTATCTAAAATAAAAATGTCATGTTTTACCGGTATCTGTAAATTTGATGTTTCCCTATTTATGGCGGGAAATTCTTTATTACATTCTTGCTCATCACCTGTAACAAAAGTATTTTGAGGTTAAAATTAAGAAATTAAAAGTCTTAGAAGATTTAACACTTACCTCTAAAGTCTTTGCATAATGCCAATATTTTGTGGCCCCGTGAACTCTGAGGAAACATATTTTTAACAATTTAAGCACCGAATAGAACACTAATTTCACTTTTAAAAACACTAATTTCACGAAGGTGTTAATCGTGTGAAAACGTCTAAAACAATAAACGGCAGATTCATCAACAGATTACATGCTTAAAGAATATAAGTATATTTATACCCAACGGTCAATTTGCTTTAGTGATATAAGTAAACTTGTTCTCTCGTAGCAGCAAGATATACAAAACTAAATATTAGGAAAACTTTTACTATAAAGGTATAAGTGTATATATTTCATTTTAGCATAATCTAATTATATTTTATTCCAGAATAAGTATACTTGTATCTTTAGAGGAGACACTATTTTTGGTTTTTGATACTTTGCCTATAGTTTCCAGGTATAAGTATACTTGTCACTTTTTAAATACGGCATTTTTCTCTTTCAGTATTTTAGATACACTTGTACCGATTTGGCATAATACAATATATTGGTAGTAGGTAAGTAATTTTTAAATAAAACATATTTGAAAATAAATCGACTTATATCCTTGTTGCATATGACCACAGATTTAAGTTTGGCAATCTCTCATCTCGAGATACACAAAAGTACAGACCAAAAAAAAAACGCGTAAGCTCGAGTGCGACATGACTTTTTATTGTGTGAGGTTCTAACAAATGTATACTATTTCATAATGGACGAAATATCTAAACCTGTTCTTGCGAAAACGAAACGGTTTGTCATTCTAACTTAAAAAAAAAGTTTAGCATATTTTTAATTACTTCTGTCAATTTGGACTGATACATGAAGACAAATTTTTTCGAAAATATATTTTCTCGAAAACAGAACTTTTTCAGTAATACAGATATTCGATAACTAGGGATGTTTTCAATTTTTTTTTCTGAAACCAACTTGGAATTTTTTTAACCACTTTTTGAAACTAAATTTTTTCAAGAAAATGTGTTTTTGGAAAGAAAGACTTCGAAAATTCATATTAAAAAACAACACTTTTTTGAAAGTTATTTACTACAGAGTAATATAGCAAATACAAGGAAACATAAATCCGACCAAACACAAAAAAGGTTCGTTTAGGCTCGTTTAGGATCTTTTTGTCATTTTTTCATTGACATTTCATTCATTCATTTATTCATCATTTAAATTTAGAAAAACTATGTTTTATAAAAAATATATTTCCGTGAAATGTATTTTTAAGAGTTTCTGTTTAAAAAAATATATTTTCGGAGAATCTATTTTTCGAAAACATTTACGTAATTTAACATTAAAAAAGATATTTGTTAAACAAGGAAACAGCTAAAAGAGTTGGTCTTCTTAGCTTACACGCGACAGGACAAACTGTTTGATTAATGTGTAAATATTCTAACATTTTTTTTTTTGGCCTTCTGCTCATTTGGGGGGATATATGACTTACGAAAGTACCCTCGTGCAGATAAAAAACTAGGACAGCAAAATTTTCTTTTTTCACCTAGACTATTAGGAATTCTTTACTGTCGAGCCTTGTACCAGTAAAATTTCATATGAAAATTTTACATGTCAATATAGAGTGTCACTTTATCATTAACTTGTCAAGCACAAGGCTATTATTTGCAGACGAACTGGGAGTAAACAAGAATACCGTGCTCTTGGCAAAACAAAAAATAGCAAAGCATGGGACTATTATTAGAAAAGCCCTAAAATTTCTACTGAAGATCAAGATAGAGAGAAGACTGTCTAATTATCTAAGGGATCATCCATTCGAAACTGCAATAAAGGCGAAAGAAGAGACGAACTTTCCAGGTTCAGCAAATATTGCTAGAGACAGGGTTCGAAATTCAGATGTACGAAGTCGTTGTGCTGCTAATAAAATACTTTTAACGGAAAGAAATAAACAGGGCAGGTTAGGATTTGCACTTGAATATTTAAATCAGAATAATTTGTAATGTGTGCAATAATGGGATAATTCGGGTTTATAGGCCTTCCAGCATGCGGTATGATGAGATATGCACCCACAAAACCAACCAAAGGTCTCTATAAATGTTTGCGGTTGGATTAGCGCTAGAGGGCCAGGAGTTTGCCAAATCGTGGAAGGAAGACTAACTGCAGCCTTATACGTTAATATACTAAATGATACCATCGATAAACGCTGTATATGGCCAAAATTTTACATTTCAGCATGATAATACACATAGCACGCATTGTCCAAGAAAATAATATAGCAGTTCTTCCCTGGCCGTCGAAGAGTCCCGATTTGAACCCGATCGAAAACATTTGGGGCAAAATGGTCAAATCCATGTATAAGCATGATTTTCGACCAAAAAACAGGGATGGATAACGCTACAGGATAAATCAAGCTTGGGATGAAGTAATGGGCGAATTATGCATAAACCTAGTTTTAAGTATGCAGCGAATGCTTCAATAAGTAATAAACAGATGTGGTTCTACAGGTATAACCAAATATTAAAAACTTTGTGTTGCTTTGACAAATTTTGTGATTGTATTTTTTTTATCTTTATTGAATTTATTTTATTATTTGGTTTTATTTTTCATTTTCAGGCGATGTTAAATATACTTTAAATAAAATATTTGACTTTTTCTAAATAAAAAAGACCCAATAAATTTAGTTTCTCCATATAAACTGTAACTCAAATTTATACAATAAGAAATATATTTTGATGCCACCTCGTATTGCAAAATACAAAACGTTAAATTATGTAACCTAGGTTACTTTTTAAAAGTTTGGTGTTTTTACCTTTCCAGCTCTAGAGCACCTTATAAAGTGTAGGAGATATGTATTTCCTTTCCCAGTTTTGTGATTTTGCTGTCCTAGCTTTTTATCGGTACTATGGTACAATTTGTCTAAAACCAATTTTCCAATTTTTTTTTTAAAGCAGTTTTGAAAAATACATTTTTTCGGAGAACATCTTTTTCGAAATTTAGTTTTTTCGGATAGAATTCATGTTTTCAAGCAACGGCTTTTTGAAAGGGTAATTTACGAGAAAGTAACGTACCAAACCTAAGGAAACCTGATCAAACCCAAAAAAGGTTCGTTTGGGTTTATTCAGGATCATTTTTCGTAATTTTTTCATTAACATTTTCCAAGCTACTATAGTTCATAATTTAATTTTCTAAATATTATTTTCAAAAAAATACTTTTCGAAAAATATCCTGTTTTAAAAATTATTTGTTTGGAGACATTTCTGAAAAAATGTACTTTCGAAATACGGGTTTTTGGAGAAAATATTTCATGAATCCGTTTTCTAAAAAGTGTCTTTGAAAAATCGGTCAGGACATTTTTGAAAAAATGTAGGTTCGAAATATGATTTCAAAAAAATATTTTTGAAAAATTTCACTAATCCATTTTCGAAAAAGCTGTTTTTCGAAAAAAATTACTTTCCAAAGAGATGTTTTTTGAAAAAGAAATTATTAGGTATGTTGTTAGAAGTCAAAATTATCCGGCGCAAATTCTGAAAGATCGCATTAAGATGTGTACCTAAGGAATGTTTTCAAAAACAGTCTAAGTGCATGTAAATTAAAAATGCCCAATAAGGCTTGCATTTTTATATTACATATTATTATTGATCTATTATTCAAATTTTTTTGATGTAATTCATTTTACAGACCTTACATAGACGGCAAAATGTTTGTTTTTGTTTATAATATTTTGTAGAATATGTAGAAATGGTTAATGTTTATGTTACAATAAATACAATATTTATTTTTATAAAATTCGCTATTGAAATCCTTTTTATACAAGGCCCTAGGAGGGAGTGCCCCCTGCATCCCTCCTCAAAATCCGCCACTGGTAGGCCACTGCGCCACTGAATATTGTCCATTACGGAAAATATAAGCAAAAAGCGACAATTAGAATTGACAGGGACCAACCAAGATTCCTTAGCTTTTATTTCGGTTAGAACTTCTTTTCTTGACGTATCTTCCGCCAGAAAAGTGCAGAACACATTGTTCCGTATAAGACCTACGCATTTATTGCTGCGTGTTCCCGTCTTAAGTTCCGCACATGGGAGGCCAGATATATTCTAAATGTTGTCACACTTTATGTTCCAAAACATTTCATTCGCTTTAGCAACGCATCACAGCAGCAGTAAACTAAAAAATTTTCGTTTCGGTTTACTTAACTTGTCATTGCCTCGTTTCGCTAGCCGGTGTTGTTATTTAACAAACTCGTGGATCTCTGGAAATATTCGTTATCAGTGCGTGATTTTCGTTAAACTGGTAAATATTATTTATTACTGTTTGATTTACTTTTCAAAAAAATGTCCATTTTCATATCTTTGTGCGTTTAAATACAGCATAGTTGCGAAGAGGCTGTTTCTTTCACCAGTTCTTGTGTGTCCTTTTTCTGAAAAGTGCATTAGATTATTGTTTGTTGTTGCTTTGTTTTCAGCACTATTTTATGTTTTGTAAGCTTTGACCCTTTTTTCCTATCATTATACCGTTCAGCGCTAACTAATACAGTTCCAGTTTTTTAACATTGTGATTGCTAAGCTATTTGATATAAGAAACCAATATCTTTCTGTTGTAATTCATGTAATTTATTAGAGACATTAATATTTTATTCTGAACTTTTCTTTTAAACCGCGCGCCACGTTAACGGCTCATATAGCTTGAATACAGGGATGAATTCAAGGGGTAGCCCGGGGGATTTTCCTCCCGGAGCAAGAAAAATCCTTTCGGGGAATGTAATATATAATGTAAAATATAGAAATTGACGTGCTGAAAGCATAGTTTACCTATATTCCCTCTCAATAAGAATGTCCCCCCCCCCCCGGAAAAAAATGCCTGGATTAAACACTGGCTTGAAATAGTATATTTCATTACCAGTCCGGAAAAAAGGATTTTTCTGTGCGCGCTTGACAAATTCTCGTGTGAGGCGCAGCCGAACACGGGAAGTCAAGCAAGCACGGAAAATCCATTTCTGGACGTGTAATGAACGATATTTTTTATTATACTTCTTTGAAAACGATAACATAAAACAAAATATAACATAAAAAAATACATACATACAAAATAAACTTGGAATATTTTTATTTTCACAACTGTTATCGGAATTTAAAAAAAAAACTACTAGAGTAATTAAAAATTAACTATTAATAATGAAAGATGCCACTTTTTCAGGTTGAGAGAACATTTTATTAGAATGAATTTAATTGACAGAAAATTAACAACGCTGACAATATGGTCTTTGGCAGGTATGATGCGTTTTCATGGTAACTTTCAAATCATTTAAAAGGTGATTTAAATTTGTCTATGTCAGATAAGATTGACAAAACGTCAAAAAATATTTCAGAAATTCATCTAAATATTCAAATATTTACGAAATAAAATACAAAATAGGTACATATTAAATATCAGATAGCATATAGACTTTCTTGAGTTTAGTTTATTTTCCTATACCTATATTTCTATTTTAAAGCCAAAAAATAGTCGGTATCTTCATTCAGCACACTGAAAGAACTGGAGACCAGGAAAATTTTTTCCGTGCGCTCTTTCCGTGCGCTAGCCCGAAAAAGCCCATCTTACATTATTACTAAAACAGATGAAAATAAGGTGTTTTCAAAGAAGTATAATAAAATAGTAATTTACGTTATAAGCCCGGTAGGTGACTTATTACAGTACGAGTTGTTTTACTTGTCACTGAAAAATAATTGCTTCCTAATAACAATCACACGATAGTGTTGCTAGGTAACACATAACAATATCAGATACTGTAATGTTAGATTTGCCGGCCGCAAATAAGTTCGGGAAATAGTCATTTACCGGACAGTATGAAATAAAAAACATTACGGTCAGATTCACTAAAAAGGTTCAAGATTTAGTTCGGATTTAAATTAAAATTTTTGTTCATGCCCGTCCAGTATGAACTACCCCTATATCTACGCAAGGGCGTAGATGAGAGTAGAGGGGTAATTACCCCTCCCCCAGAACGGTACGAAAAGATTGCTAGATGCAGATGTAAAATATCAGAGAATATATAGAATAAGACCACTAGTGGGAATTATGGCAGTTTTAGTTCTACTAAAAAAATAGTAGATGTCGCTACTCATATTTCACCGCGTGGCCAACGGCCACTAGGGAATAATTTTCTTAGATTTCCTGACCGTAAATAACCCCGAAAATTTTGGTACACATTTTTGAAAGAAATTGTCAATCGCTCTCTTTTTATCCCCCCCTCCCCGTTAATTTTTTTACCACCTGTTAGACAAAATTTGATTTTCGGACCTCAATAACCCCAGAAATGATGCATCGAACATTTTTGGAGAAATTTCCAGCCGCCTCTTGGTATCCCCCCTTCCGTTACATTTTTTAACAACTCTTAGACAAAATTGAATTTTCTGAGCTAATAATAATTAATAACCCCGAAAATGACATATTAGTTAACATCTTGGGAAGATATCCAGCCGCTTTTTTTACGCCCCCCACCCCCAAACGTTAATTTTCTTAACATTTATTACGCAAAATTACATTTTCTAAAAAGTTATAAAACATGTGTTTATGTTTTATGTAGTTTCACGGTAATAGAACCGTATAACAATTTTACTCCATTACAAACTTTGAACTCCCTTAGGGGTTGATTTATTAAAAACTGGAAATCACCCGTTTAAACATTTATTTTTTAGAGTAAGTACTTTTATGAAGTTTGAAGTTAATAGGACATCTTTTCTCCATGTAAAGTTTGAACCCCTATTTCACACCCTTAGGGGTTGAATTTTGAAAACCTCTTTGTTAGTGCACTCCCACAATAATAAGAAACCTCTGTGCAAAATTTCAAGTTTCTAGACCCAGCGGTGTGGGCTGTGCGTTGATACCTCAGTAAATCAGTCAGTCAGTCAGTCAGTCAGTCAGTTAGTCAGTCGGTCAGTTAGTCAGTCAGTCAGTCAGTCAGTCAGTCAGTCAGTCAGTCAGTCAGTCAGTCAGTCAGTCAGTCAGTCAGTCAGTCAGTCAGTTTCCTCTTTCATATATAGAGATTAACGTCACAGTAATACTTTAAAAACAAATTCTATCTTCGTTTCTAAAGGACTTCGAGCGATGACCTTTGTCTTAAAAGCTGCATATGAATACTAGTTAACCAAAGCATCAAGTCCGACGAAGATCCGATGGGTCGTTCCCGAGATATGTTAAATGTTTATTAAAAAATCAGGACAGTTTTTGAGGTTTTGTTTTTGCCACAGTAACAATAAGTTCAAAATAACATGAAACCGGTTTGCTCATCACATCACAGGATAATATAGGTCTCAAAGAAATGTTTGCGCCCAACCTGGGGTCTGTAGCCTTTCCAAAAAAGTCGGAAAAGAATTTTAAATATAGCTCCTGTGGAACCCAAACCGAATAAACGAATAGAATAACTTTTGAACCAAAAATGCCATCGGGCTGAAACGAATAGGGCCCATTAAGCATATAAACAGTCATCTCCTGATGTACTTTGAGAAGCCCAAAACTATTTTTTTTTTCAAAAGTTATATCTAATGTTAAAAATGCCCATTTTAGTTGTTTTTTTGGAATTATCTTGTTGACTATTAAAAGAATTTGGGCGATCAAAAACTCAAATGGAAGGATTTTTCAATACCTACAAGATTCCTGTTGACCACTTTTACATACAGTGCAAAAGAAAAGAGCTACGGACCAAGAACTAGTTTTAGCACATTCAAAAATTAATTAAAAACCATAGCAGCAATTTCAGCTGTTACTGGGATAGCAGATGTCCTCAGACAGGACCTCTCCCCCCTCCCCTTACAACAACAAATGCCTCTAAAAATTTCACGTTTCACGTTTTAAGACAGCGGGACTGGGATAGTCTGCTAATATCGAAGTAAATTTGACGGAATATGACTTGTTTTATGGTTAACTCTTCTCTGCACCGCAGCATCCGCTCTTAATTATTCCTTTCTGCGCAGCACAAATTAGTTCTTCATGTTCTATTTTACCGACGAGAGAGATGAGAGAAGGAAAAATTAATATTAGAAAAAAACTCCTTAACAGTTATGTGGGGTAAAACTCATTTAAGAGATTTTTTAAACCTTAACCGCCGTCGTGCGGTCATCGTGACCGCAGCTGAATTGTGATTGGTATTTATTTGCCCCTCCTTAAAAACAATGCTTACAGCGTCCTGATACCTTCAATTCACATCTTTGTCAGTACTTCAGTAGAGTGCTGCAAGCGAGCGTTGACTAGTTTAATTTTTATAACCAATTGAAATTTACGAGCGGTCACTGTGGCCGCACGCGACGGCGTTAGTGTTACTTTTCGGGTTCGCATAAACTTTGATTTACGGCAATGGCTGATCAACCATGGGCCATCCAAAAAGTTTAAATTAGTTGAACAAGTGAGTGTATTGGATCCTAAATTTGAGGAAACAGATTTGAACTGGTACGAAGAGGAAAATAATGATTTTTCTGACCAAGACGATGCTAATGAGGAAACCAATGAATTCAGTGAGCATGATACAGACTCTGAATTTGAAATGGACGAACTCGAAGGTAGAGGTATAACAGAGAAACAGGAAGGAAATGCAGTCATGAGTGATGACTCCGATGAAGAAAGTGAACCGAACGCTCCAAGAAGAAATTATTATAGTAAGAATCGTTTCAAATGGTCTTCTGAAACTTTTCATTCTCGCACCAGAACGCTAAAACATAATATTGTAATGCACCTGCCTGGCTTACGACCCTCTGCAAGGTTGGAGAATTCAGCAAAACCTCTTGACGTATGGAGCTCGCTGTTTACGGAAGACATGTTGGATATAATTTTGCGATGGACAAATTTAAAAATTGACAGGAAAAGAATAAAATATAAAAGGATTTCTCGTCCTGAATTAAGGGATTTACATAAGACTGAATTAAAAGCATTCATTGGTCTCCTATTTTACACGGCTGTTTTCGTTTCTAATCATGAAAAAATTGAAAGGATATTTGCCACTGATGGAACTGGAAGAGAAATCTTTCGCTGGGTCATGAGTAAAAATAGATTTGCTTTCTTACTTGTATGTTTGCGATTTGATAATCCAGAAGACCGAAATGAGAGGCAAAAAGAAGATCCTGTTTGTGCCATTTCAGATATTTTTAAACAGTTTATAGTCAATTCTCAGGCGGTATACTCCATGGGAGCCAACACTTGTATAGATAAAATGCTTGTTTCTTTCAGAGGCAGGTGCAAGTTCAAAATGTACATGCCTCTGAAGCCATGCAAATATGGCCTAAAGATTATGTGCCTAACTGATGCGAGAAACAATTATTCCTACAATGGTTACATATACAGCGGTAAAGATACAGACGGAATTGGTTTATCTGATGAGTTAAAAAAAACTTAGTAAGCCTACACAAGCGATTTTAAGGTTTTTGGTTTTCGTCAATTGAATTGGTTGATCAGCTCCGGAATAGAGGACTAGCCTACGTAGGGACGATGAAAAAAAAAACAAAAGAGAAATTCCTCCAGAATTTTTAGTCAAAGCAAATAGAGAAGTTGGCTCATGGCTATTTGGCTTTACAAACAATATGACCTTAGTCTCCTCTGTGCCGAAAAAAAAAAACAAAGCAGTGATCCTCGTTTCATCAATGCATCACACCAAAGCGGTTGATAAAGATATTAACAAGCCAGAAATCATATCATTATATAATTGCACAAAAGGAGGCGTCGATGCGCTTGATGAGAAATGTGCGAAGCATTCCTCAAGTCGACGTACACAACGCTGGCCAATGGTACTTTTCTTTCGACTGCTCCATATTAGTGGTGTCAATTGTCAATGCACATGTACTTCACCAATCGTATAAAAATAATCCTACTCTAGAAAAAGCAGACTTCCTCAAATTGCTCGCTGATAAGTTGGTTAGGCCCGAGCTCGAAAGACGAGTGCAAAATGTTCGTATACCTTGCCAGCTAAGGGCAAACATTAGAAGCATGTTAGAAATTCCTGATAATCCAATCCCTGCTATTCAAGAAGAAAGATTAGAAAAACGCAAGACATGTTATACATGTCCTTCTAGAATCAAAAGAAATACCTTCCATCTATGCTTTTTGAGCCATAAAGCTATATGCTTAGAGTGCAGTGCAAAAGTGTGCATAAATTGCAAACAAACTATAACCTTTAAAAAATTAGTATTAGATTGTTGATATTTTTTTTAATATCCAGCAATAAAAAATTATTTCGTATTTTTAGCATAAATGCTCGCTAATGTAAACTTTGGGGTTAATAAAATTGTCAATTTCATTACTGTTATTGTTTTCCTGTCTTGTAAATATAACAGTAAGTCACCTGTTGCATACAAATAATAAGCACCCAGAACGTGTGTGAATTAATCCAGAAAATAGGAAGCTTGACCGCACGGCGACGCCGACGGTGATAGTCTGATGTATATTTGACGTCGGTGGTTAAGGGTTAAGTGTGAATCCACCAAAATCATATAAACAATTTTTTCTGAAATTCTTTTATCTTTCCTCATGACTTTTTCCACATGTTTAATTTTTACTTCCATTAGAAACACGTCAAAGAATACGCAATAAAATGGCGGATAGCACTTTTGATGCGGTTTTTGTTTATTTAATTGGACTACAATAATTGCCCTAAATAGCATCACAAGGTTATTTTAATATTTTGGATATAAATAATTACACCAGAAACTATAACAATAAAATGCCTAGAAATATTTGGGAAACACATTGCCAAAATTAATTAATTTATAACGGTATGCCTGCTGCTGAAGTTGGGAAATATTTGATGAAAACCCTAACAAATCATAATGTTTATGTGTTTTTTTAATTAGTATTAACTTCCTAATTACTGAACTCTCCAAGCCTATTAAAGTAATTAATTATATTCTTGACATTACTGTTTGCTATAATAATTACAGCTGGGCAAAATGCGCCTGATTCCAGTGGCGTTGCCGTTTTACTTATATGTATAATATATAATAATAAAATAAACATATGATGCATAATATGAGTCATTCTATAACAAATCGTACGTATTTGAGCAGAAAAAGCTTTGCAATTTTTAAAATGTCACAAGAAGATATTTTAGCGTCTTCTTATTATTTGAGTCGACACGTGTATCGAAATTTAAAAAAAAATATCTTCCAAGTTATGCTATTTACAAATTGTACCTAATAGTTTGATTGTTTCCGTCACCTCGTAAATTCATTAGCTCTGGTTCTAATCATCGGATGGATATCGTTGTCCCGCCGTTTTATTTATTGTTGTGTAGCCTTTCTGATTTTATGCTGAAAATAACTTTATAAATATCAGTAACAAATTAATTGTTTAAATATTTTTAATGCTCGCCCCCCCCCCCCCCCCCACAGCGTAAAAACTCGAGAAATACCATTAGATGCGTTGTTTTATTTATTTCGAGCAGGTGTCGCGCTCCGAACGCTATGAGCTGCATGCCTTGCGCCGCAGGTGGCGCACGATGTACAGTCAGCCGTCCGGCCCACTCTAACCCAACGAATACTAATACAGAAAAAATACCAAGTAGCGTTGTTATCTGTCGCAGCACGGATCGAGTCGAATGTCATATGAAATGTCAATCAAACGTCAAGTTACAGCGACAATTGGTCTGGCCGTGTCTGGCAATTGAACTAAAGGTGGCGTAGGCGCCATTTAAAACATCATATTATTTTTGGTTTTTTAAAATATTTTAAAGTAGCAAATAAAACTTAAAAATTTCGTTCGAATCAAAACCAAATAGGTTTAGTGCCAAGTAAATTTTTAAGTTTTAAATCTACTTTGAAATATCACGTCTAGCATGAATATGAAAAGGAAAATCAAACTTGATGAAGTTGAAATCTGTAACTTTATTATTAAAAAGAAACACAAAAATAAGCATTCCATAAATAGCTTAAAACGATGCAACACTTTATAGACCCTCACCCATATGTTAATTTTAAAACAACAAAATTTATAGAAATCAAAATTAAACAATATACATTATATTCTGGTCATTTTTTTACATATAGCATAAACCAGGACCACGATTTTCTTAAATTAATTTGAGGCATACAGAACAAATAAGACAATGTAAACTGAGTGTACCTAAGAAAAAGTCCTTAATCACAATCCTGTCAAAAAATAGATATAATTTGTCTTGGTGTCAAACCAAATAAGTTAGTCTTTGATTGGATAGTCTGTGCTTTTGAACTTCTTGTATGACATGAAAAAGAAAAATGGATTTCAGGTTTTTATAATACAATACATTACATTATGTGTCACGTTTGCTCAAACAGTCTGATATTCTTCTGTGAAACTGTAATTGGAATTTTTGTCAAAAAAATATTTGCAATAATTTTTTAGAGTTTTGAAAGCTGTAAAACCTAGACGTGACGTTAATGCACTAGAATTGAAACACAAACACTTAATACCTGGACACCACAAATATACCACTGAGAAACTTATAGATATGAAACAAAACTACATTACCATGGTTCGTAGGTCGATTCTTTCTGTTTTGATAAAAACAAAATCTATAAGAGTCCCTGCTACAAAATACTTGTTTGCCTGTTGTGACCTTCCCACAATTCAACAAGAAACCTAAAACTAATGAGTACACTTTAGGTACCTATATTATAACACTATTGCCAAGAAAACAGTTATTGGATTGGTCGCATAACACACCCATCTCTTTCTGTAGTATCGTTGGTTGGACATTTAAAAAGAGATAAAGACATGTCGGATGTGGTAAGCCTATTTTACCAGTATGCTCCTTAAAAGGAGTCCTTTTACTTACAAGGAAGACAAAGAAAAATTTGTATGTCCGAACTTTATTCGAAACAAGTCTGGCCGGTACGTATGTCCTAACTAAGGGTTTTGCGATACTTGCCATAAGAAGTTTCATGGGGCTGCTCTACCCATCGGGCTAATAGGGGCTGCAGCCCTAGGGCGCCACACAGTGTAACGAAATCGAAAATTCGTAGACAGTGGTACTTTACTTTGCTGTTTTGCAAAAGTTGTGGCATATATAAAAATATATATTGGAGTACGTTAATACTGTACTAAATTTAGACCTACGTAGTACCTAACTAGGCACCGGTCGCTCAAAAAATATAATTAATTTTCGAAAAAAAAATTGCAACTAAGTTTAATAGACTTAAATACTAATTCTAAATAACATACTATAATTAACCGAATTTTCACAATCTGAGATGGAAACTGATCTATCAGAGTTGTCTTCCTCAATGTTAGTTTCTTTAAAAAGTGTTTCGATTTCTGAGAACAGATAATTTTTTTCGCAGTATATTTCTGTCTAGTAAAGGAAATAAGGAGATTAACAAAAATCGACCCGTGAGAATGCGCCTTAACGCTTAACAATTTCATAATATGTACATAGCGCGTTCGGCAATGCAATCTTTTCCATCGTTTTGCTCGGAATTATTGACAGGCACGTGATCGGTCGTACTGTTTACAATAATAGGTCACGTGACCGTCAAAAATTCCGAGCAAAACGATGGAAAAGATTGCATTGCCGAACGCGCTAACACTGTATATGTTACGGTTAATTTGGATACTTCGCTAGTTTACAAACTAACCAGCTAGTTTGCAAACTAACTAAAGACACTGTTATTTTGAAGGAATCAGCCATTTCCCACAAAATAGCAGATGGTTTATAAACTAGCTGGTTAGTATTCAAACTATCGATTTGCTTCAGTTAAGATGAGGATTTTATGGAGGTTACCTTAACCTAAAAATTATGTTTTGTTTGTTGTCCAGAAAATCTAGCGAACGGTGGATCGGAGGGCACCCTAAGGTCGGAACAGGGTTAGCACCTGGTTAGGGGCCCTGACCAGTCTCTTTCCTCGCAGGCGAAGAGGGATCGGTGCGAAAAAATCCACTATTGTTCCTTCCTCTGCGCATGCAGTAATGAAAAATCTGTACATAAGGAACAATAGTGGATTTTTTCGCACCGATCCCTCTTCGCCTGCGAGGAAAGAGACTGGTCAGGGCCCCTAACCAGGTGCTAACCCTGTTCCGACCGTAGGGTGCCCTCCGATCCACCATTGGCTAGATTTTCTGGACAACAAACAAAACATGATTTTTAGGTTAAGGTAACCTCAACAAAATCCTCATCTTAACTGAAGCAAATCGATAGTTTGCATACTAACCAGCTAGTTTATAAACCATCTGCTATTTTGTGGGAAATGGCTGATTCCTTCAAAATAACAGTGTCTTTAGTTAGTTTGCAAACTAGCTGGTTAGTTTGTAAACTAGTCAAGTATCCAAATTAACCGTAACATATATACTGCGATTCAGAGCAAGGCCGCATATTAGCAGTCTGAAACGCAGTATGCAATATGCAATATATGTTTGACAGATTAGCGTTCTATTGCTCCGATCTATACACGATTCAGCCGCCAAGAAGAGACAATTGTTTTAAATTGTTTTTTTCAATGGTAACAAAAGAGCTAATCATTTTATTTTCACGTCGTTCCATTTACTGATAATTTGGTTGTTTTGAATAAAGTAACATGTATAATTTCAGAGTAGATATGAAAAACTGATAAAGTGTTTTACTCGAAATTATCCTTGTTTTAACAATCGCCGCATTGGGCAATTTGAAAATGTATGAAAATATACTCTCAAAAATAGGAAACTTGAAAATAAAATATTTTTGTAACTGAAAAACGCTGTTGTATTTCCTTGAAATATGTGAATATTGACATTGGCACTTTTCAACTAGTTACATAGGGAAAATAAACATTGAGAATTTCGCAGAACACTTCAAAATCTAGTAATGGATAGAACATGTTTCATTAAAATGGTATAAAATCAACACGCTTTATTTTCTTTGATGATATTTTGCATTTTGTTGGTTTTCTAAGTCGTTTCTTTCCAGATGTGAAACCATGTCTGCTAATCGAACTAGGCTGTACATGTACATATCTATTTGTTCTGACATTTCCTTAAATTGTAAAATAAATTTGAAAGCTGCGTTGGAGTTCTAATTTTGCTTAATTTCGCATTAGCCTTAATAATACAGCTCGTAAAATCTACAGAGTGTAGTATTTTGTGATATCATTTCTAACAGCCTTTAAAAATTCCGTTTTAAGCTTTCAGCAGCAGAAACGTGTTTTTGGGAGCTCCTGAATCAATTTTTTTTATATAGCTGAAACAGGTTCAAATGTCTGTTCAGTTCCCTCAGTTCCCTGTTGGGTTTCATTATAGTATCTAGATCTATATTCTTAAAAAAATCTGCCAAAGCATCATGTCCCAGAGCCAGCTTTGCTAACATTATTTTGTCGGCTGCTGTAAGTAGAGCGGCTTTCGAGTATCTTCCCTTTACTGACAGTGCTATGTTGGCATTTAAAAACTTTTCTATATGCGTATGTTTTTGCCGATGGATATGTGTAACGCACAATCCAGTTAATGCTTGTTTTATTACTGAAATCAGCTAGCCACTTGTCACACCAAGCACTGTTATCCTCATCATCTTTCTTTTTGATACGAATTTTTGGCTTTAAAACCACTATCTATTAGCTCGAGATATCGATTATTGAAGAGGTTCCCTCATTGCACATTTCAACCAAAACCTCCTTATAATTCATTTTTATTGAATTTCAGTTCACGTTTTTGGAAAGAAATCAAAAACACCACTTTCATACACGCGGTTGATTTCGAAACAATAACAAAAGACATAACCAAATTTTTTCCGCGTGTTACCGCTTTGCTCGGGTTCTGAATCGCAGTGTAGATTAGCCGAGACACACGGCGTTAACCGATCAAACTCATTGTATACTGCATTTCAGACTACTATAACATGGCCGTGCTCTGAATCGCAGTATATATTGTCTTATAAATACTACGATTCAGAGTACTGCTGCTCTGAATAATAGTATAGAATGCCAATACACTGCCTGTGGTGACTGACTCCCCGTTGTTTAAGTTTCCAACAGGCAAATCCTAAATATTTATTTTACTTATATCACCGCAAACATATAAATAAAACGGCAACTCCACTGGAATCACTTGTATTTTCACAGCTCTACCTGTAATGTTTCATAGTATAAATAATTGGATGTATAATTTGGGAAAGAACCAGTAAACCAGATGTGGTAGATATTACCAAACAGCAAGCAAAACATTTATTTTATAATGAACTTCACAAGAGAAGGTTATCAATTCGACCCGTATTTTCAAGTACTAATATGAATATTTTTTTAAATGTTATTTATTATTATTTATGCTATTAAAATAGGATGATACTTAAACATTTCCTTGCAATAATATGTCATTTTGATCAACGGTGTTAGTTCCATATTAGGTTATTCGAAAGGACTATCCTGTGGCAATTGTATTTTTGAAAAACATTTTTCGGAAATTAAATTTTGAACTTTGATAGTTTAGAAAATGTTAATTAATGAAGGAAAGACATACAATGATGTTTATTGCACCTGAGTAAACCAGCACATAGTCGCCTTTTATGGGTCTTAGATCTGTTCAATAAACTAGAAATCGCGACAAAAGCCCAGGGCCGGATTGACAGATTTTTTTTTTACCGAGCTGAGGTCAGACCGGCCTCTTGTCGGAGCGGCCTCCTTGGGACTCTTGGGACGCACAGAGGCGTACCGCTGGGGGTTACCCCCCATTGATGTCTTATAGTAGTTATTATAAACATTATACAGCACGGTAGTATATACATATGTATATAAAATCAATGGTCTTGTCTACCAACCCCCCCCCCCCCAAACCAAAAGTCACGGTCCGCCCCTGGGGAGGCAAATACAATACAAACGGATTAAAGACATTTAACATTTAAATTTAAAAGGAGTAAATATTTTGTTAACCATAAATATATTATGATATGATTTACAAACAAAACAGATATACAAAACAGGAAACCCAAACATAAAAGAATACTCTGTTAGCCTTAAACAACAAAAATAAAATGTGATTGTGAAAAAAAATCATAGTTAATAACTAAGAAGCTTCCTTATTGTGCTACTTTTTTCGACTATAAAATCACATCTTGCGCTTGAGCTTTACTTAAAAAACACGATTTTGACGCACAACGAATTGTCAAATGCGGAACAATATTCTGCGTTCTACCTACAGTTCCGACTTGTAAATTTATATCCTAATATTCGAACATAAAATTTCTTTTTTTTTTCAAAAATCTCTTTAACAAATATTTAGGTTTTCAGTGACGCTGGTAATTTAAGGCCAGTGCGGATATTTTCAACACTTGAAGTAGGGAAAGTTGGATGATTGCATCGGCAGCACTGAACGCGATAGCGTCGCACAGTGTAACGTTTTTGATAGTTCGTGGGCATAGGGCAAAACAGCGACTATCGAATTTTAATTTGTTTCGTCTCTAGATTATTCGTAAAATGTATCACCGTAAAGTACTTCCTTTTTAAGCAGAAATTTGACTTTTCTGAGAGCAATAAACATAATGCGAAAATAAGTCTAACTTAAAAAAATTCATAATATGTGTTCTATAAAAAATGTGAAAGCAATTTTTGTTGTAGCTATAGTATGCTAACTACCCTTGATATTTTAAGATTTTCGCGGAAATATTTGTAAAGTTTACTTACATATGGAATTTTGAAGAATTGTGGTCCTAGTCGAAGAAAAAACAAAGTTTGGTGTGATTTTAAAAAAATGCCTAAATATGCCTAAGTTGTCGCATACATTAGAGTAGAGGATTACACAACTCATACATTAGAAATATCCAAAAATTTCATTCGACTTTGTCCGATTATTGAAAAAAAAACAATTCTTTAGTATTGTCGCACATGCAGGAATTCCAAGTTGCTTTTTAATGCCGCTTTTGAAGATATTCCAGGTATGTTATTTTACATTTTCTAAGAAGTTACAAGTAATTTAACTTTTAGTAAGAAAAGTGGCTAGAATAAAATTAAATAAAATATTCATGAATCTAAGTACCTACTTACATAGTTTTAAAAATACGTTATTACATCCAGTTTTAAATTGTTATTTTATTAAACATATTATTCTAAGAAGGAGCTAATAAGTTAACTCATTAAGTACGCTTTGTAATTTCATTTTCAATTTATTTCTTCATGTTCTTAAAATCTTCACAAATTTTTTGCATGCGTCAAAGGATTTGCTAATGTTCAAAATAACATAACAAGTAACAACCTAAAAATATTACAATAAAAAATGCTAAAATCACAAAAGAGAACTTACATACGACATATATTCTGACTTTCACAATAATTTATTTTTATTTTTTATTCACGGGACACTGACTCATTGATGCCACAAACACTGTGGGGTTACTTAATTAAGGATGCCACTAAGGTTGAAAACAAAGTAATAAAAGAGCAAAGAAAAAAGAAAATACAAAATGATTTTCGAAATGAACTTGGGATACTAACAGACGTTGTAAAACATAGTGAGGGCACTACAAATGACGGCAATACTGCTGGAACTTTTTTCCGGCAATACGAAAATTCAACAGCAATCACTGGATTCAACAGAAATTTAATTAACACATTTGCTGTAATTCTTTAAGCGCTTTCTTCCATAAGACAGATAAGTATTGCAAAACTGTATATGCCACTATATAGTTGGTGCTATATGCCATCCAGAATTCACATGTTATTAATACATGGGGCAGGAATTTGCGAAAACATTTCTTCTATTCCTATTGGATTGGACATTTATCTAAAGAGGCATCAGAAGCTAGAAATAAAGAGTTTCGTAAATTCCGAGAACATTGCGAGCGAAAGCGATGACGGACCGAGAATATTGAGGACATACTGCACAACTTGTTAATTTCTTCAAATCGCCTTATTTCCTTTATTATGCCGAAATATACGGCAAAAAAAAATTATCTGTTCTTAGAAACCGAAACACTTTTTAAAGAAACTAACATTGAAGAAGGCAATTTCTAATGGATTAGTCTCCAGCTCAGATTGTGAAAATTAGGTTAATTAATGTGTTTTATATATAGTTAGTATTTAAGTCTACTACGAGTAAACCGAAAACAGTATTTTTTTATTTATTTTGTCGTAAAATAATTATATTTTTTGAGCGACCGGTACCTAGTAAGGTACTACGTAGGTATAAATTTAGTACAGTAATAACGTACTCCAATATATGGTTTTATATGCCACAATTTTTGCAAAACAGCGAAGCAAAGTTCCAATGTCCATGAATTTTCGATTTTGTTACACTGTGCATCGGTCTAGATAATAATCACCTATCGGGGATTTAGTTTTTTCCGTCAAAGTGTTGTCAACTTGTGGGGAATTTCCCGATTTCTGGGATTTCTTTAACAAAACTGGGAAGAATTTTTGTATTAACAATTGTAACAAATTCTGAGTTTTTGTTTGTAATTTACAAATTGTAAATCAAACAATTTGAATACGTTTGAACGTTTGCTTTGCACATTCCTACCGAATAATAACAAAATATAAATTTGACACTTTTTAATTACTTTGTTTTCAACCTTAGTGGATATTGCATGTGGTGGCATCCTTAATTAAGTAACCCCACAGTGTTTGTGGCATCAATGAGCCAGTGTCCCGTGAATAAAAAATAAAAATAAATTATTGTGAAAGTCAGAATATATGTCGTATGTAAGTTCTCTTTCGTGATTTTAGCATTTTTTATTGTAATATTTTTAGGTTGTTACTTGTTATGATATTTTAAACATTAGTAAATCCTTTGACGAATGCAAAAAAATTTGTGAAGATTTTAAGAACATGAAGAAATAAATTGAAAATGAAATTACAAAGCGTGCTTAATGAGTTAACTTATTACCTACTTCTTAGAATAATATAATGTTTAATAAAGTAACAATTTAAAATTGGGTGTAATACCGTATTTTTAAAACTATGTAGGTAGGTACTTAGATTCATGAATACTTTATTTAATTTTATTCTAGCCACCTTTCTAAGTAAACGTTAAATTACTTGTAACTTCTTAGAAACCTTAATATAACATACCTGGAATATCTTCAAAAGCGGCATTAAAAAGCAACTTTGAATTCCTGCTTGTGTGATATTACTAAAGAAAACATTTTTTTTTTCAATAATCGGACAAAGTCGGATGAGATTTTTTGATATTTCTAATGTATGAGTTGGTAATCCTCTACTCTAATGTATGCGACAACTGAGGCATATTTAGGAATTTTTTTAAAAATCACACCAAACTTTGTTTTTTCTTCGACTAGGACCACAATTCTTCAAAATTCCGTATGTAAGTAAACTTTACAAATATTTCCACGAAAATCTGAAAATATCAAGAGTAGTTAGCATACCATAGCTACAACAAAAATTGCTTTCACATTTTTTATAGAACACATTATGAATTGTTTAAAGTTAGACTTATTTTCGCATTATTTTTATTGCTCTCAGAAAAGTCAAATTTCTGCTTAAAAAGGAAGTACTTTACGGTGATACATTTTACGAATAATCTAGAGACAAAACAAATTACAATTCGATAGTCGCTGTTTGGCCCTATGCTCAGGAACCATCAAAAATGTTACACTGTGCGACGCTATCGCGTTCAGTGCTGCCAATGCAATCATCCAACTTTCCCCACTTCAAGTGTTGAAAATACCCGCACTACCCTTAAATTACCCGCGTCACTGAAAACCCTAAATATTTGTTAAAGAGATTTTTGAAAAAAAAAAAAAGAAATTTTATGTTCGAATATTAGGATATAAATTTACAAGTCGGAACAGCAGGTAGAACGCAGAACATTGTTCCGCATTTGACAATTCGTTGTGCGTCAATATCGTGTTTTTTAAGTAAAGCTCAAGCGCAAGATGTGATTTTATAGCCGAAAAATGTAGCACAATAAGAAAGCTTCTTAGTTATTACCTGTGATTTTTTTTTACAATCACATTTTATTTTTGTTGTTTAAGGCTAACAGAGTATTCTTTTATTTTTGGGTTTCCTGTTTTGTATATCTGTTTTGTTTGTAAATCATATCATAATATATTTATGGTTAACAAAATATTTACTCTTTTAATTTTAAATTTAAATGTTAAATACCTCTAATCCGTTTGTATTGTATTTGCCTCCCAAGAGTCCCAAGGAGGCCGGTCTGATCTCTGCTCGGTAAAAAAAATCTGTCAATCTGGCCCGGCACATACCCACATAGCGGATGTCCCCAAAAAGTTTTTATTTTAATTTTATTTTTACACGTGAGTTAAATGATATTGAAAAATATAATATTTAATATAAAAAATAAATAATTTAAAATTAATATATAAATAATAATTTACATCGTTTTCAAGGTTTTATGTTTGGGGTTGGGAAATGCTATGATCCGAAGTGGGATAAAGTCTGAGTGCCCAGGCCTTCGGCCTCACCGGCCTCACCGGCCTCTTTGGGCCGGCGGCCCACCGAGATTTTCTCGGTTGCTCGCCTGTCCCAATCCGGGCCTGCGAAAGGCCATCCGTAATAGAGAATATCGACGCATATCTGTTGTGGTTGACGGTCACTCATCTAACTTCCATCCTATCAATGCTGGTGTCACCCCAAGGTTCAGTCCTGGCACCAAGCCTATTTCTTCTTCACATTAATGACCTACTCTCTTCAACTACCAATCCCATCCACCGTTATGCTGACGATAGTACTCTTCACTCCAATATTCATTTTCCAGACAAGTTTCGAGTCAGGAGTTGGATAATAGCGCAGATCTATGTACCTATTCCTTTCCCAAGATCTTCAGTTAATCTTAGACTGGGGTGCCATGAACCTTGTTCAGTTCAACGCCTCCAAAACCCAGTCTTGCTCCCTCTCACGCAAAAAATCTGGAAACGCTCACCCCATCCACATGAATGGCCAAGCCCTACAAAACAACGAAATTGAGAGCTAGAAAATACTTCTCCCCTTCCAACTTATACACTCTCTATGTTTCCCAAATAAGACCTAAGTTAGAGTACTGCTCCCACATCTGGGGAGCGGCATCACCTTTGACACTTAAGATCGTTGATTCTATCCAAAAGAGAACCATTCGACTTATCAATGACCCAGCCCTCACGCGAAAACTCCCTTCTCTCGTTCATCGCCGCGCTGTAGGGGATTTATCCCTTTTCTACCGCTACTTCCACGGATTTTGCTCTGAAGAACTAGCCGGTATTATTCCCCCCTTGAATATCCCTAACAGAACAACAAGAGGCGCGTTACGTATGCATCCCTTTACTGTCCAGCTACAAGAGCCTAGAACAGACCACTTCTCTCGCTCATTCATACCTAGGGTCTCCAGATTATGGAACAAATTGCCTGCAGATGTTTTCCCTTCCCGTCCCAACCTCCAATCCTTCAAATCCCGTGTCAATAGACTACATTTCCCTTCTCTTCAGACACCCACGGTACGTTAGTACTTAGGCTTGAAGTCTACGTGGGATGTCTTAGATAAAAAAAGCATTAATTTTTTAATTGCATAAATTGTTTAAGCAAGTCAAGTCGCAGATTAAACAAAAAAAAACAAATATACAGTAAGTATTACATTTAATTTATGACTCGCATTTAAATAATATAAAACAATTATCATAAAAAGAAACAGACAAATGCAAATACAATAGTGCTTTTCCCTCTGTAGAGTTGGTTCGGAAAAAAAGAAATATTTTTTTAAGAGCAATAATTCATAAATACAACCTGACAAAATCTAATATTAATTTCATTTCATTTACCATTTCTCTCCGTTTCCTGAGTCCGACCCCGATTTCTGCCTCATGTAATATTGAAATCCGGTCTCTAGGTATATATATGTATATATATATATATATATATATATATATATATATATATATATATATATATATATATATATATATATATATATATATATATATAATTATATATATACGTATTACTACCATATAGCGAACGACGAAAAAATGATAAAACAAAGACGTAACCTTCGGAAACAATTGCTAACCAGTCACATGACGTACTGAACAGCCCTCCTAAACAACCACGATTTGCCCAGTTAATCAAGCTGAGCTTAAATAATGTGTTTTTGTTTTTTTAGATTTTCAAACGATGCCTCGCTTTATTTACATCCTAATGTTCTTACCCGTGTTGCCCCAAAATCTCAAATTAAAAATTAAAAATGATGTATTCACTCTTCAATTTACATTCTTATGAAGACTATCCGTCGCTGAAACTACAAGTAGTTTTTTCACTTCTTGCTGCTTAAAACTGGCATTATCGGTGCATTAGCTATGTCATTATCGTAAATAGAATACTAATTAACTTTTAATCCACTTTTCACAAATAAAAACACATTAATCTTTACTTTTGAAAGGTAAAAAGACGAAAAGGAAACCGACAAGCACACATTTTAAACTGCTGTCAGAACTGACAGTGACAGTTCCGTCAAAACTTCAAAAGTGCTGGTACGTCACGTGGTACAAAACCAAAGAATATAACAATATAGTAGTAATACGTATATGTAGGTATAACTAACCTAACCTAATATAACTCATGTTTTATGTATTCATAATGACAACATGGAAACTACACTATTATTACCTATAACATTAAATTTCGATATACCGTTTCCAAACTCAAAGCCTATAATATGCTGATGAAGTCTCAGGAGGAAGCTTGTAAACAATAAAATTTCTTTAAAACAACCCTGTACTGTTTTATGGAAATATTCAAAAATACCACTGCAAGTGCCCCGAACAAACTCAAGTAATCATATTTTGCTATTTATTTAATGTTATGGATCCTAACAACAGTTTCACCACAAATAAGGTTTTCATTTATCACATAGCGTAAAATAATCAGAAAAGAAAACGCAACAGGCGATAAGCGAGAGAAGACAATATGTTCTTGTGAAGACTGAATCATTGATAAATCGAATGGCTCATTTTTGGATAGAATCAAGGATATTAAGTATAGAAGGTGATACCGCTACCTAGATGTAGGAACAGTACTCTAGGTTAGGTCTTATTTGGGAAACATACAGAGCGTGTACCTAAGTTGGAAGGGGAGCAGTATTTTCTGGCTTGGATTCACGTAACTTGATAATTTAAATTTTTTGGAAGAATTTTTCGAAGACCGAATCATTAGTCGTAAGATGTCAGTTAGGTGGCCACCACGGTCCTGCGATCCACGCCGTGCGACTTTTTTTATGACCAAACTCGGTTTCTAAAAGCCCTTGTGAAAATTTAGAAGACCTAAGTGCTAGAATTACAAATAAATTTCAGGAGATTAACAACTCCCTCTCCCCCCCAAGTGTTCAACAACGTTTTTGATGCTGTAAAAAAAGAATGAAAACATGTTTGGAAGTAGAAAGTGGACACGTCTCTCATTTAGTTTAAATTTATAATTTTTAGGTTCTTTGCTGCATATATGTTTTTCTTAATTCTGTATTATGCAATGACAATAGTGACAATAGTGTAATATTTCTAAAAATAAAAACTTCAGAACTTGACAGTTTTTTTTTTTGATCTTACGTTATAGGAATATTTACTTTTAAATACAGAATATTTTAGCCCTAAAACGCAAAATGTGAAGCAAAGACGGTTAGTACAAAAAGCATTGCTTCTCACATTGTTCTCCATAATTACCTTTATTTCCTAAGAATACTTTTTTCGTAATAAGCAAATTTATGTTGAGGCAGAAAGGTTTTTATATTAGATTGATTTTGTATCGTTGGTTGAATGCCAGCTCGAACGGCGAACGATTCGGGAACACTGCAAAAGTCTAACCAAGCTAAATGCAGGAAAATGATTACTTCACTCGCCTATGTGACAAAACTTGCCAAAGGTTGGCAAATGAATGGCATCGCTTTCGAACATGACCTCAGCTGGCACACACAAATTACTTCAATAGCCAATTAGCAGTCAATGCGCTTAAAATATTGTCACAAGTGGAAAAACCAATAATATTTCATAGATATCAATATTTGGAAGTTCAATAAGTAAACTATAATCATATTTTACTTAATCATAATTTAGTGCCCTCTACATTGGCAGGATGTACCTTATTTATTAAATATGCATTAAAATTGCAACTATGAAATATTATATTTCCTTTATAAAATCAAACAATTACTTGAAATAATTTATTTAAACGAGGCTTAATTATCAAGTCAGCAGAATCGAGGTTTCAGACCTAAAGTCAACGCTCCTCAAAAAGAGGGGGAAAACTGCTGACTGGGTGATAGGGCGATCGCAAAGACAAGAGTCGGAGAGGGCACCAGTGCACGATCCCCGGTCCGATACGTTTGTGATTGTGATAGATTGTAGAAGAAATGATCTTCAAATCTTTAATGTAAGTAATAGAAAATTAAGTTGTCTTTGGAGAGTAATAACATAAATCTGTCTTCTGTTTATGTCATTGAATGTTTTGTAAATAAGCGATTTAAGATTGTTTTTAAATCACGTTTGATTTCAATCTAGTTAAGGTTCCGTTACCTTTACGCCCCTAGTCACACCCGAAAAACAGGGCGTGACAATATGCAAAACTTTTCAAGCGAGTTCATCAGAGCAAAACTAAAACTCGCGGAAGGCGGCAGAAGAATCGCTTCCCTGGCTACTAAATGTTGGCATTCCCATAAATGGCCAAGCCCTACAGAACAATGGAACGTTTAATCTTGTTGGCATTGCCACAGTAAGCTGTGGCATAGCTTTTGAACGTAGTTTCAGCTGGCACAAACATAGTACTTCAATAGCCACATCAGCAGCCAAAAAGCTTGGTTTTCTGTTTAGAGCTAGAAAATACTTAGAAGGTTCAGAAATTTGAGAGAGTTACAGATTTGCAACTAAGTAATTTAATAAAATCTGTGTTATTTTTAAAAAGCTAAAAAAAATACTTTTTCCGGATATTTTCTAGGCGTACTATATGTCCTAAATATGTTTTCTTATTTTTCAGAAATATGTCAAAAGAAGCTCCAGGTTATGCACCACAAGGTGGACTAGGTTATACACCACAAGGTGGAGTAGGTTATGTACCACAAGGAGGAACGTACAGCCCTCAACCACCTCATAGTGGTCCACCGCCACCAGTGCACCAACATGCAGGTGGGTATAAAAAGTTATTCTCCAGGTTTAGGTCAATGCTACAGCAAAATCTAAAACTATTTTTTTGCCATAGTGGTATGGTATTGTAAAATTAGTAACGACTATAATGCTTGTAAGCAGAAATTACCAGTGGAGCACCCAGGGTGAGCTGGAGGCAGCAGCCCCCCCCCCCCCTATACCAACATTCGAGTCGCAAAAAAATTAAAAAGTGCACTAATAATTGAAAGAATCCATCGAATTGTGACTTCTCACCTTATTCTGCAGGCTGTCAACGCCCCCCCCCCCCCTCAAGACAAAATCCTGTCCACTGGAAATTACTGCATAATACTAGTTTCCACGTCTGCATCAGGATATATTATACTGGATATCCGTAAAGTATCAGTGGCTTGCAGTGACAATTATAAAGGGGGAAGGGAACTGATAAAAATAATTAAAATTGGCAAGATGTTTTACACTTTCGTGAAAATTAATTAGGCTGTAATGCCGACTGAGTTCCAGTAAATTTTCTCACTTATATTAAAAAGTAAACAGGATGAGATGTAAAATTAAGAATCATTTCTTTAAATCCCTGAAAATTCCTTATACAATAAGGGTTTGAACAAATCATGGTAAAACAGCTATTCTCCGGGCTATATGCTACTGGTTGACGCTGCCTGTGTCATAATGCTTATACAGTTCGACATTGTTGCTTTAAGGATATACTTTTTGGGAAGGTAGGTATGTTCGTCTATCCTCTACTGATGAGAACTAAAGAGTTCGAAACCGATCTGTAGATGACGACATCCTAACTAAAGAAAGAGCTTCCTTCTTCCTTGTAGTTTCTTGAATTCAAAACAAATATTTTACTATCTAACTGTGTTAAGCCGCGAACAGACCAAGTCCCAATCCAAACCAACGCCAACTCCAACGAATGTGCCAGTTGGCGTTGGGATTGGAAACGATTGGAAAGCATTTTACTATGTCGTCCACACCGCGTTTGTAGTTTCGAATTGGATACCGTTGGATACGGTTCGGTCATTTTCTACGGAAAGAGGTATTTTAATATGTCATCTAGTGATGATGAGTGATGAGTCATTATGTAAAAGTGCCGCATTTTTAATTTAAAATTCTTTACTTAACAATAAGAAAAAGAAACTTCGACCAAGACGCTGGTGGATGGCAACACCATATAAAAACAGAAAAGTATTAATACCACAAGTAAGTTGCTGGAGGAATTTCGGAGTGATCACAGTTATCATTTCAGAACCCTCTCTGTATTTTTTTTTTCTTTATTTCAGCAACCTTGCACCTAAATTCAGTAGCAATGCTTTGCCAAATATCTATGTTCTTTTTGGAGAGTTTATAATTTATATTGCTAGGATCCCATAATATAGGGTTATCCCGGTATATAGTTCAATTAGTTTAAGGCTAAATCGTCTGCCCATTTCATATCAATAGGCGAAATAAACAAAATATTTGTCAAAAACAAAACGCACAGACCCGAGGAATACTTGCCAACGACTGAAAACATTCAAATTTCAAATCTCGTCCACACCAAATCAAACATCTCTTTGAAGTACCGCTCAACGACCGAACGCAAGCCAACGCCAACGGTCGCCTTGGAAACCGTTGGAATGCGTTGGGATATGTTCGCCAACGCCGTGCCGTACACACCAATTTACATGCTTCCGAATTTCTATAGTAGTCACATGTGCCTTGGTGTGCGTTGGAACTTCGGTCTGTACGCGGCTTTAGAGGAAAATACGGCCAATCTTGGTATGTAATCCAGCGCCCGGAGGCGTATTGGCATTGTTTACCACAGTGCAGCGCATATACGGCGTTGGAACGCAGTAAAGAATGGCCAAATGTTCGCGGCATGTATCCAGGCAAAGCTTACCGCGGTTCAGCACAAACTGAACGCGCGTTTTCAATTTTGTCGAATTTTAAGCCTAAACATTTTAGTTATTATTCGTCCAACCGATGTAATTTTTTATGTGTGATTTATATTTAAATTTTATTTATATTTAAATTTATATTTAAAATACAAACAATATTTGAGGGTGACAAATTTAAATTTAAAAATCTTGTAAAAATACGTTTTAAAAAAAGCTTTTATTATTTAGATGTACTAAAACGAAAAAAATAAGTATAGTTTTTTCATAATGCTGAATGCTATTTCTGAGTGGACGTAGTTAGCGTGGGTGGATCCTAAGAAAAGGAGTATCAAAGAATCAAAGTTATCACTGAAACAGATATACTAATATATTATGTTAAACTTACTGTCTTAAAAGCTCGTCGCGCGCGAAAAGTTCATACAGGCATTAATTTTGTTTAGCAGAAATTGTAAATACCTAAGTATGCATTTTTTTCTTTTCTATTTACGCGACAAGCTCTTGAGACAATAAATTTAACATAATATATTATAACTGTTTCAGTGATAACTTTGATACTACTTTTCTTAGGATCCACCCACGCTAACTACGTCCACTCAGAAATAGCATTCAGCATTACCACCAATGAAAAAACTATACTTATTTTTTTCGTTTTAGTACATCTAAATAATAAAAGCTTTTTTTAAAAAGTATTTTTTACAAGATTTTTAAATTTAAATTTATCACCCTCAAATATTGTTTGTATTTTAAATATAAATTTGTCACCCTCGAATACTGTTTTTATGTTTGTATTTTAAATATAAATATGCCACCCTCAAATATTGTTTTTATATCGAAAGCTTAATGTTACATCATAGCTTCCATCTCGATGTATCATTATTAACGTATGTCATTGTGTCATATCTATAATACAGATGCAAGATTATTAAATAACACCTTCGATATACAAACTATACACTTTGCCTGACGAGAGTTGAATGCCACGTGACACTTTTTTTCACAATCCGCAGTCAGATCACATCGATTTTAGCTGGTTGAAAATTGGAAAAGTCAACAAATCGGCTGCGAATTGATTTTTATCAATGGGCTTGTTTAGTCATTTCGCGTTTTCAATAAATATGTTTATATTATTGCACAATCAGTCAATTAAAATACACACACAAAAAATTATATCGGTTGGACGAATAATAACTAAAATGTTTAGGCTTAAAATTCGACAAAATTGAAAACTTTGTGCTGAACCGCGGTAAGCTTTGCCTGGATACACGCGGCTAACATTTGGCCATTCTTTACTGCGTTCCACAGAACAACAGTTAAGAAACGTTAAGTGCGTGCTAATTGGTCGCAACATTTCTGTCAATTGTGGCGCCCTCATCCGTAGGGTCCCAAAGTATTCAGGGCGGAAGCGGGGTGCGGAAGAAAAGCCACCATATGATCAGTTAAAGGTCAAATTGATGTTTTGACATTTTATAACCTTGTATTTACATAATGTTTTTATTGGACGTTTATAAAAGAATTTTCAGATAAAATATAAAAAAATGACAATCTAAAACAAATATATAAATACAAGGCATAAAATAGCAAAACATCAATTTACCTTTAAAGTCGGTACAAAATTGTATCGTATTTAAAAGTAAAACAACAAGGTCCTATTTTTACTAATTTCTTCATTTAATCAATATAAATCATAACGAAATGTTTATCAAGTCATCTCATAACAACATGGCTCACATGAGAATGTTAATGCAAGGTAAAAGTCACAATCGGGTGAAGGTTCTAATCAGATTTCTTCAGTTCCATTAACATCACGTTGGGCTTGTGTGGAGGTCCAATTCCATCAAGCATTTAACATGAAACAAAACGAAAACTTCGGCAGAATCATCTTGTACACTAAATACCTAATAATTATTTATATCACACAAATCAGGTGCACTATTTAACTTTACTCAATAAGCGAATGGTACATAAAAAAAACTCTGGTTAAGTTTCACCTTTTTATTACTGCTATTTATTTTGCTGTCAGTAAAAATGTTGTGCTTTCTACAGTGTCCAGTAGGGCAATCCAGAGTTAAAGTGTACTCGTCAAGACGTATATGTTTATTTCCGAAGCTTAACGCAGGGATGCTACGTACAAACGTTATGTATACCAATTGAGAACTTGTATTCAGTAAGCTGTTTTTCAAGCTTCTAATGTCACAAAAGTTTAGGGAAAATAAAAAAAATTTGATTTTATAATCCTTTGGAAAATTAGTGTAACAGGAATTCTTACACGAGTACTTAACTCTGCCAAAGGAAGAAGCTGCTATGACTGCAGCCATGTTGGATAAAATACAGAGACAGTAACATGTAGGTATGGGTGGCAAACTACAAAATGAATTTTTCCGACAAGCACAAAAAATATGTTAAAAAAACTACAAATTATATTGAATGTTCTGGAATTAAAATCATCTAAATAGTTACACCTAGCACGAAATATGTTTTAAATATGATTAGGAAAATGGTACTTACCAAACTACAATATCTGATTTGTCTATTTACATCTACAATAAAAAAAGTTTGATTAAAATCATTTTTAATGACACAAAGACCACAAAACAGAAATGGTCAAATTCACTATTGCCAACTTTCATCATTTATTTATTATTACGAAACTATGTTCACTTAAATAAACCATATAATATAGAAATAACTTATTAATATTAGTCTAGTCTTGGGAACTATTGGTATTGGAAATACATTTGGCAGTGTATTATTTTTGAATGCTGAAAGTATATTTTTAAATATCAAAAAATGAAAAAACTGTATATTTTAGAACAAACTACACATACAATTTAAAATAAAAAAGTACCTGGAAAAATGTTTGTTTACTAAACTATGTAACAGAATACCATGTTTCATGACATGTATTGATAATTGGCTATATTTTTTTTTTAATACAAGAGAACACTTACCTGGAAACGTAATAAAGTCCTAATTTGCTTTTCTAAGCCGATAAATTGTGATTAAAATCACACATAAAATAATCTTCATCTTTTCTCGAAATTATAAAATGGCTGACGGACAAGACAAAGGCCAGACAACCGAGAATAAAATAACCTGATTGGTCTAATTTTGACATCTGTCGTCTGTCGAATGGACGTAGTGCCCTCTGTGTCATGGTCGCTAACTAAAATGTGACAAGTGGCAGCTGCGATAATCCGTATTTAAAGTTTCAGGGCCCTGCTGCGTTCCAACGCAGTATATGCGCTGGACTGTAGTAAACAATGCCAATACGCCGCCCGGAGAGGCATATAGCCCGGAGAATAGCTGTTTTACTATGATTTGTTCAAACCCTTATTGTATAAGGAATTTTCAGGGATTTAAAGAAATGATTCTTAATTTTAATAATATTTTGAAGCGGGCGGAACTCATATTTTTTGTAAAACCCCAAGTGAAAATGTATCCTGGATTTTTTACCAAGTTTTCCACTTTTGTCACTAAATTAATAGAAATCACTGGCCTGCAAATACAGTCTAAATTTTTGTTCACATCACAGAAGATTTCTGCTTCACTGCAAAAAAAAACAACGAAAATACACACAAGCCTGTAAATACCAAGGAATTTGGAAGGGGTAAAGGAAGGTCATTGATTAAAAATAAATTTGACTCCGTATGCGTGGTAGGGGAGTATTATTTAAGGTACCAGTTCACCTTGAAAACAGTGACGTAGCCAGAATTTTGAGGCGGCAAGGCAACAACAGGGTGCTATAAAAAATATGTTCGTTATGTTTATGCGCGGGGGCGCTAATCACACGCTGATCGAAAGGGTACCCAACTAACAATTTTTATTTTATTTTGGTTGCTTAAACGGTATTAACACTAAGTTTAAACAACAATAATACTACCTGAAACGTTTTAATTGCGTTTTTACAACAGGTATAAATGCAAAATTGGCAACTTTTTATAAACATATTTTAGTTTTCGTTTATATTTTAAAGGGTCTTTTGCAAACAATACAAAACAATTTTATAATCATTTCTACAGCTCTTAAAAAAACTCAATAAGAGCAATATAAAATAGTTTTATTAACGCTTTTTAAACTACGCTATAAAATAGACTTGACTATTTTATAAAAGCTTTTAAATAGTTTTGAGGTTAACGTTATAAGGTAAAAACGCAACAGACCAACAATAAAATAAAAAAAAATATAAAGGTATCCTAAATGTTGCAAAATACAATTAAAAGAAAAATAAAATGTCGCTTAGCTATTATTTACAAGGAGCCATTTTAGCAATCCCAATTATCCCAACAGTGTTAACAACTGTCTAGAGACATTTTTTGTGAGACATAAACCAACATTTTCACTGCGAATGAAAGTTTATTGTGGAATGTATAGCAATATCTAACAAATTTTAAGCGCGCCCCTCAGTTATTAATGCTTTGGAATATTTTTTTAAATCGTATAAAAATTAACTCTGCCGATTTGATCACTCGTAGAAAAACTTGCGCCAATATGTTCTAGGCATCATTTTTTTATTAATTTCCATATATTTACCAGCTGTAAATATGAAGAACGATGCGGTTTTTAGGATTCTCAACTATTGCCATTTGTATGTGCGTGGATGCTAATATTTTAAAATGGCGTGTTCTTGTAAAATAGCTTTGTGTTAATGGAAAGCATTTTAAGATAATTAAGCTACTAAGCAATTTAAATTTAATATTTACAAAATATTTGAATTAAAGCTAACAGTAGGTACTGCGACAGGGCAGAACTTCTTAAACCACTAATTTTTTCTTTAAGTTGGTTTTGTTTTAAATATGAAGATACAATAAAAACTATATTCATTAAAATATATAAATTGCATTGCTTTTCATAAAACAATCTTAATTTTTTTGCTTGGTAGGACTTTTTTAGCTTGCTACAGTTAGTTTGTTATATTGTTCACATTTGATATGTAACTATATTTTGATTAAATACTAGCTTTTTGTGGTTATTGTTCGCCTTAAAATACCGGTAAAAAATTGTAATTCCAAAATTTCATAGGTTTAAAATACATGAAATAAGGTTTATCAAAATAAACCCATAAGGAGTCTGCATCTGACAAGGATCGAACTCGCTCCACTCGTTTTGCTAAAGGTCTGATTTTCAATGATGTCCACCTTCCTTCTTTTCATCATCTTTACTGCAACACCGCCATGATCCCCTAAGAGTGGACAAGCTTTTTGATAAGTTTAGTGTCATATTGGCAAAGTTAGTAGCAAAATGTTTGCAGCGCTGCAAACGTTTAAGATATTTCCTAAATTTATAAATATTATAAAACGCTATCGTCCCGTTTTATAATGAGCGATATTTGACCGCTATTTTAAGGGCGAATTCCATCGGAAAAAATCTAATCTTTTAGGGATAAGCTTTTCGAATGGAGCACTTTTGTGTTATGAAATAAAAAGCAACTGCTGGATGAGTCCAGTAAATTTTACGTTACCGCGAATCAAACAATTATAGTGATCTGTAGTGATGGTGTAGTTTTTAAATAAAATGGGGGCAATACGGGAAGAGTAAGTTTAACAAATAATGTGATTTATCGCATTCGTTATTTTGTCAAGACATTATACGAAAGTCAATAAACTGACTTGTTTTTTGTTATTATTTAAACTTAATTTTAGGAAAAAACTTATATTTGACGAATTCTAAGTTATAGGGGACAAGAGGACGCGTTTAAAACTTGGTCAATCATTTTTTGAAAATAAAACTCGAAAACTCCGAAACATCTTCTACCTTTATAATTATGCGTTATGCAAAACCGTGTGAGACGGCCTTTCGGGTTAGGCGCTCAGGAGCAGAACGGAACTTCGTATGCTTTCGCGAACGCCAGTCATTCTGTCTTAAAATAATTATTATTAAATTTGAGAAAAATGAGAAAGTGGTTATTAAAATAAAGGAAGTGACTCAGCTGCCGGCGTCGGTAGCCATCATGGATGCCGGCGCCAGCAGCCATCATGGATGCCGACGCCGGCAACCGAGCTGGGTGCCGGCAACATTAGAAAATTAATGTCAAAATACCTTCATTCAATCAAAAAAACAATAATTTATCATAGTGTAAACTTTAACGAAACTTAAATCTTGCTTCAAAAATATAACAATTATTATTCTGCGAATAATATAATAATCTTCATCCTCGTTCGCCAACAAGCAAAGACCTACAATCTCACTCAGCCGTTTCCATCTTCTACCATTATTATGTAAGTCGCAAACCTTAGATTTACCAGGCAATAGGTGCCATCAGAGACTATAAAGGATAGTACCATCAACAAAAATACTCTTTGGAAAACATTCCATTTATTCTTTCATTCCGTCGTCTTGGAAAAATAAACCCTTGAAAAGCCCATTTTAATCAACTAAAATCGAAATATCAATACAATGGTATGAATTTCTTAAAATATGCATGCATTCTTCAAAATCCTTTGCCTCAGGCCTACGATTTCCAAGATTAGTGAGGTCCTTCAATGTCATTTTACAACCTGTTTCTCGAATTAAGTTATCTAAAATGATTTTTTTATTTGCCCCAGCCTTCAAGGCTTCTTGAGTAGTAAAGTTTGACATTTTCTGGCAAATTTAGTCTTTGTTTTGCTAGAAAATTGAAATAAGCTTTGGATGAAGTATGATAGTGATGTTGTTCAAGCTCCATGATGCATAGAAATTGTTTATGTTCACTTACTTTCAAGAAAATGCTAGCCTGGCAGCCTTGCTTATACGTGGAACAGTTCCTTGTTGACTTTTCATTTTTGTCTTGAATAGTCTGCCACCTTTAACACAGACTAACCGCAGATAATAGTATTTCAGAGCTGGATTAATATCCACCTATATTTTGTTGTCTTTGATTGTCAATTGTTCTGCTATTACGCAACAAAAACTAATTATTTATGGCTTTCTTGTAGTCCATCAAAACGCAATTAGAATTTTCATATGAAGAAAATTGATCACCTACTTTCATATTTTATAGTTTTTTCGCAAAATTGAAACAACACAGTGTTTACATATCTTTAAAAGGTGTAACTATTTTTATTTTAGGTTAGAACTGCCGGCGACCGAAAAATTTTGTTCTCGGGTGCCGGCGCCGGTATCCATGCATCAATATTTTGGGAATCGGCGCCGGCACCGGAGTCACTTCCCAAAATAAGACATACTCGTATTATTGATATCATGATAATTACTGTTAAAAATATTTTCTTAGTAAAGTAATATAATATTTAGTGAAATATTTTTTTTTCTCAGATATATACGCTTCGAGGGGGGGGGGGGAGCTGCAGCCCTGCGGCCTCCGGTGCGCCACTGTTTTTTCCTCAATTTTCAGCGGGCGGAGAACATTTGATCAGATCGGACTTTGTTCAGAACACAGGCGGATATATAGAATTGGCCAGCCCAACAACTGATGATCTCCAACAAGGGTGAAAGCTTACTTCTACCTGATCCGGGGCTTTCCATTGGTTCTAGGGCGCCTTCAATTCAAGATCAAAACACTTTGTCTTTTTTTGTTACCTATGCCACATACATTTTCCTCATATTTATTAAGGACACTAAACTCTTATCTTTATATTGATATTTATTTTAGGGATTTTAGACGGATAAACACAGCTTCTGGTCGGATTGTGTTATGCAAACCCTGGTGAATTCACAAAAATGGTGGATATCTAGAGCGAAGTGCAAAAATTGGATGCCCCGTATTGCGATGCAAGAGCAGAACACCCTGTCTTTTTTGTCAACTGTGCCGCATTCTTATTTTCAGAAATGTCGCATACTGCCGCAGGTATTGCAAAAAATAAATGCTGTCCTGTTGCGGATTTAAATTTTTTTGTGGATTCTCAGGCGCTCTTCCGACTATAAAAATATCACTTATGTTATAGTCCTTGATACGTAATAATAGATATCTATATCTATTAATAACTCACTAGGTTTAGGTCATTCGCGTCTAAAAAGAAACAGACTATCGACTACAATTTAAAAATGGCCCACGCGTGCCCCAAGTGTTTTGTATTTTGTTAATATATTTGGCTGTAAGAAAATTTATGTTGATAACCTACTCCAACGGTTGCCAATTTCATAAAAAATGACAAGCGGCTCGCTATTTTAACAGCAAATTCCAAAATGGTTATTTTTCTACAAACACTATTAAAATTAGGCTTTTTAATGTGGCATTCTAATGTTAATGTGAGGGGCCTAGTTCCAACGTGTACGCAGGGATATCCAAATAAAAGTGAACAGGCCTTGTAACTTTTTTATTTTTAAAGATGGGAAAAAATGTTAAATATGAAAGTTTTGGGTATTTTTATGGATCATTCATATATCTAATCAGCAAAACAATTGAGCATCGAATAAAAAAAACATAGTATAAAACATCGATTTTCTCGCTTATTTTAAATTAGATGGTATAATTTTTATCATATTTTTAGATTCCAGGAGAATTTCTAGACATATTTTGTGTAACATACCATATGCGGTTTTTCAATCGTTTTTGGAATATAGCAAATTAAAAATTATTTCGCACAAATATATCTTAAACTATCCAGGTTGCTGACGAAATACCTGCTACCTTTTCTAATTTGCGTTATAGGTAAGTCAAGGTTGACAATAATACTTTAGTCACCGTGAATTTATAATTTTATTTTTGCAAAATGAGTTATTCTGTTAATAAAAACAAAATGTTAAAATTATATTAAAAAAATAACAATAATGTTAGAGCGGCTCAAAGACAATATGAAGAAAGTATTGAAGAGGGATAAAGAACTCCATCATTAAACCCCATAATAAAAACAAATGGAAGACTAGAAGAAAAAAGAATTCTAGGCAATGGAAAATAAGAAGAAAACGAAATGAAGAAAGGGACCTAGCGTTTTATTATATTTTCAAGAGAATCTAAAAAATCAATTCCCAAGTGTGTGTGGTATCTCAGATATGGAAGAAGAGATAAAATGTTGACTATATATATATATATATATATATATATATATATATATATATATATATATATATATATATATATATATATATATATATATATATATATATATATATATATATATATATATATATATATATATATGTATATATGTATGTATATATATATATATATATATATATATATATATATATATATATATATATATATATATATATATATATATATATATATATGTATATATGTATGTATATATATATATATATATACAGTCAACTTCGGATATAACGACCTCCGCATATAACGAACCACCGGTTATTACGAACAAAAATTATGGTCCGGCCAAAGCGCCATAAGAATGTATGTATTTTTTGTTCGTTTATAACGAACCCGGCTATAACGAACTATCGGCTATAGCGAACCCTATTTTGATTAGTTTTTGCTTGTGGAAGTTCGGTTATAACGAACTGTCGAAATTTCACGTACGTATCACTTCCATATTCGTAAAGTAACGGCCGAGAATAGCAACCATAGAGAAGCGACAAAGACAATACAAGATTTCACAGGGCATGTGCGACTATAATGTGGACTTCTGTCTATACCGCATCATTAGTATGACGAAATATCTTTCTCCGTTCAATATTGTGGATACGTGTCTGCCCAAGGTCAGCAAAACTGGTTACCCTAAATATCAAAGGCACCGACACGTTTTGTCGCTTCTCTATGGTTGGTATTCTCGGATAACGGGTCGAGTAGCGACCTGTCAGGCGCCATTTCAATTTGTAGTTTAATTTCGGCAATAGGCGAGGGAATATTGTTCTAGCATAGAGCAGAGCGCGCCAAAATTCGGCAAGCGAAAGTTTATAAACACTTGCAGAAAAAGTTGACATAATTACAAAACTGCAAAATGGGGTTGTAAATGCCAAAATCTGTAGGGACTATCAGTTGCAAAAGTCAAAGACTATTAATATTCGTAAATTTTAATAATAATAATTTTGACAACAAGAGTGTTGATTGAGCCAGGTGATTGCTTACAAATTAAAATTGAAAAACATGTACTAGAAAAGAGAAAAAATTTCAAATTACTGATTTTGTATAAATTATACAATTATGTATGTTTAATAAGTACATAATTTTAAAATACTATTATGTATTGATTATAATAAACGACTCATAAAAAGTACCTATACATATGAATGTACATAGTACATATTTGTTTTATTCTCTGCACTTCGGATATAACGAACGCCCTGCTATAACGAACTGTTTAAAGATCCCCTTGGTGGTTCGTTATATCCGAAGTTGACTGTATATATATATATATATATATATATATATATATATATATATATATATATATATATATATATATATATATATATATATATATATATATATATATATGTTTTCTATTAGGCTCTCTATGCCTAATCGTTCGTGGCGTGCTTTCTGATACATTTTTTTTTAAATAAAGGCAACATCTCTTAGTCCACTTGAGTAATAGGCGGTTTGCGTAGCCAGTAGTTCTTGAGAAGATTTCTCCAATAATGGCTTAATTTTCCTTCTTTTAGATTTTTGCCCAGAGTCATCAAAACTAGCTATCGGTCGACCTGATGGTTGATTTTCTTCTTTTTCTACCGGCGAATATACAAAATCTCCAGTCAACCACCCTTTGTTTTTACTCCTAAAGTTTTGTTCAACAGAGCTACACGATTTCCATCTCTTGAGAAGGTTACAAAGAAACAGTTTTATTATGTCGCAAATTTTTTTAGGCTCTTTAAGATTTTCACTTAAATCAGGGTTTTTCTTTTTTAGATAATCAGTAACTCTGTTAATACAATTAACTGATGCGCCTTCATGCAAAAGATTCTCCTTATGTAAGAACTCAAAAAGTTCAAGCCTGTTCACTCGGATTTCCATATATAAAACTAAAACAAATGTAAATTTTTACTGAACGTGACAAAAGTAGACAAAGTTTCTATTCTTAGTTTGAAATAGAGGCTTTGGCTTAGAAATTAAATAAATTTGGCCGTGAAACTTTTTGAAACTTTTTTTATAGCCCAATAAGACAATTATTTTTATATACATATGTCATTAAAATTAATGTATTATACGATTGTGTAACGTTAGTTACTTGCCAAAAGTGGTTTTTAATGCCGCCAAAAATACAAACTAACAAACGACAAATGCACTAATTGATCACCACAAACATACAAACATTCGCGGCAGACTAAGGGCGTCAAGCTGATATTAAATCTTTGTACCTGTCTCGCATCAAGCGTAAGAATTTTAGACCTGCAAATTTTGTAATTTTGTAACTCGAGGGTTATTGGTTAACTACAATTTTTTTTTCTGATAAATTTGTTTTGATACCTTTTGTCGACCTAAATATACAAAATTGATCACTCTATGTCGCTGCATTGATCTTTGTCTGTAGGTAGTGTTTATGAACGTTTTTTCACCCGAAAACGGAAGAATAAACTATTTCAATTTTGAATGATCGCACTTTAGCACGTATGCTTAAGTTTGGTTAGAATCAGACCAGAGACAACTTGTTCTATTAGACCGCTATCATTATTGATATTCGTTTTCAATATCCTGTAAAAATTTTCTTTTCTGTAGTACTTCTAACAACTAGTGGCATGCCTATGTTGGGACCTATGCCAATGAGAACTACATGCCCCCACTGCCAAGCAACCATCACAACTAACGTACGGACAGAAGCCGATATGACAACACATTTATTCGCTTTAGCCTTGTGTTTCTTTGGGTAAGTAAAACTTTTCTGTTTAATGTGTGTTATTGTTATTAAATGACGTTTTTCATCACTTGTTACGCCCATAACATTCTCAATGTGCCTCGCTAGACAGAGACGGAAAATTGTCTGTGTTTAGCGAAGCATATGAAGAAGGTTTTGGTTAAGACATTTATTTATTGTATTTTATTCCCTTGAGCTATTCGTCAGTATAGGTAGTAGTAACGGGAAGGCTCTGTTGTGACCTGCTATAGCAGAAGAATGCACTATAGCAAAAGAATGTAAGATGTATAAAAATAAGAATGAACACACATTTCAGATGTATGTAAACAATATTGTTGATTGTCGATAGTTTTTTAATATTTAAAACAATACAGTATAAGGAACTTGTCTTACTAACTGCTTTACATCTGGGCCTAGTTTACTAGTTTATTACAAGAAAAATTTGATGGAAGAGAAAAAAAAATCCTATGTGTAAGACTGGAGTTCCTGTCGCCTTTTTAATATTTTAATTCATGGGCGTTGCCGTGAATGTGTGAAATAAAAAAACAGTTTGACACGCGCATAGAGGGTTCCGTACCACATACAACATTGTGAATTTCTCACAGAACACAAAATTCTCAATAACTGTGGTAAGCCTAACCCATAGGCGTAGTTAAAGTGGGGACCTGAAGGTCCTTACCACCCCAAAAAACTCTAATCGGCACGCCCAAAATTTACAACCCTCCACACTATTAGACGCAGTTAAGGGGGGCTTAGAGGTATTTAGCACCCCGAAACTCTAATTAGCACCCCCAAACAAAATTTTTGGCCACATACTGAAAATAGGATCTAGGGCTTAAGCATCCCTAAACTTGACTGCCTAGTCACCATACAGATACTGTATGGTATGGCTTAAGAAGTCGACTACCGGTTGTCGACTTATGCCTCGCCCGGACTGTAAAATTGTGTGCCATTTTGACTTTTTTATCTATGTTGCAATACTACTCCATAGATATTCAAAATTACGGCACGCCATCTTGATTTTTAAACAATAATATTTGTATTCAAAGATAGTATTTGCATCATAATTAATTAGAAGTACCAAGTTTCGATCATCCATAACAGTGGTTAACTAAAATAAAATATTCTAAAAGTAATGTTTATTATATAAACGCGGCGTAAAATGCACGCATCTGCAACTGTTTGCTTCGTGGTTTGCGGTCTCGTGGGCGCCCGAATCGCCTCGCTTTTTGACGCCACTGAGAGCAGACCAAAATGTGCCAGCCTTAATTATCACTTATGGTATTACATAAATCATCATTTTAGTTCAAATATATGTATTAATACTCTACCAAATTAGCCTAGACAGACTCCAGTCGATTCACTAGATTCTCTATCGGGTACCTACACAATTTGGAAAAAAAGCGGTTTTCATGAAAACGCGTTCAAAGTCTTTGAAACGCTGCTCAGAAAATCACGCTTTTGAAAGATTCGCCTCATTTGCTCTAACCCAATAACCTCTTGAAATAAAGATGTTGTGGTCTAAACTCGTTCAAGCACGCTCTTAGACTTAAACAGTACGTTTATTCTCGCGGCTTGAAGCCAGTTTGACGTCAAGCCGCTTTTAAAAGCCACTTGGAAAAAGCGCAGTGACGGCTGGTGAAATTTTAAAGTTGTATATCTCTGTTGTTACTTACAGGAGCCATGCCAAGTTCAGATTTTTTAATAGTGAGCCTTCTAGGAATGGTTTGGTAAAGAAAAAATATATTTTGTAATTTGCGAAAACAAGTTGAATTTTTCCAGAGCCCCCTCTGGGAAAAAATTAACACGTTTAGGTATTTTATTTATTATTTTTTATAAAGAAATTTTACATTTTGTCGAAAATGTTTAAATTTAAAGAGAAACAAATGATTCTTTGAATTTTAATTTTTTTAAACCTAACACACAATTTTTAAAAAAATTAAAATGACTATAACTTTCTACTAACACATTTGGTCTCCTCAAATTTAATATTTTTAACAAAATAATGTAAAATTTGTGTAGAAAAAATAATAAACAGAATACCTGGAAATGTTAATTTTTTCGCAAATTGCACACATTTTTTTTCTTTACCAAATCATACCTAGTAGGCTCACTATTAAAAAATCTGAACTTGTCGTGGGTCCCGTTAGTAGTAATAGCGATATACAACTTTAAAATTTCACCAGCCGCCTTTGAATATGCAAAATAAACGCGTTTGAATCTGGTTTAAATCATTCGCACACTTTTAACTTACACGAGTACCGGAAAATATGTTGCACAGTCTTTGTTTATTTATAACATTATAAAGTAATACATCCAAAGAAATGAGAACTATCTTCTAACAACTTCTTTCTTTTTCAGATGCTGCTGTATTCCATATTGTGTAGATTCTTGTAAAAGCAAGAAGCATTTCTGCCCCAACTGTAGTGCTTATTTGGGTGCACACTCAGAATGTTCCTGTCTATAGTTTGGATGAATATAAATCATTTCGATAAACTGGACTTTTTATTCAATTATGACGTACTTCTTTAAACATATAATCTGCAAATTCTTAACAAAATCTATGTATAAGGATACCACTATATAGCCGCCACGTGCTATTTGTTTTTCCGATACTGATTGGTCGAACCCGACCCTGGTGCTGCTACCCGATATTAATTAGTTGATTGTCAAAGTTTTCTATATTTCTACTCGAATAAAGATGGCGTACTCATGTAGATTTGCAGTATTTTATTTTTACCACATTCCAATCAGTTGTAAGCATACGGTGTGCCTCGACTAAGTTTCAGTGGCGATCCGTGATCAGTAAAAGAGGCGAGGCCAAAAAAGTTAGTATATAAAGCATAATACAGTTTTATTTGAAATACACATCAAAACGTAAAAATAACATAAAACGGAAGTCAAATGGCAAACTTAAAGACGAACTAAGAAAAATCCAAAATTATGTTTTATTGATTAAGTCTCTGCTTCTATTGCACTTAATCGCAAACGATCGTATTACTAAATCATAAAGTGAGTCAGAAGAATACATTTTAATTATTAAGCCTTTTTCTATAGACATTACATCCAAACCATTTAACATTTCTTATATTATATTATTATTTCTATTATTATATTCAAATAGGGTTTATGCGTTTTAAAGCTGAAAAATTTCGTTCAACTGAAACCGAAGTTGCAGGTAGTGTTGCTATGAAACGTAGCAATTTGTACATTTCTGGTAAAATCTCTTTTAGATCATTTTTGTACATTGTTTGTCTTTGTGATCTCTGGCAAAGATAAGGAACGGACCTGACCATCAGCAAAAAAATTATTAGCTCGGTTTTTAATCGGTCTTTTTGGAAAAGATTTTTATAACTTTGAATTAAATTGTTAAATAACTGATTCCATAAAAATAAAGAAAAATAACTCCTGAACGTGACATTATTGTTAATTAGGTCCTTATTTTCGGTCCTTGTCCGTAAATCTACTTGTGTAATAGTAACTTCTGAAGTAGGTCTCCCATTAGTAATAGTTTAATTTTTTTCACGTTGAGAACGCACAGAAAATGATGTTTGTTGCAGCAATAAAGCAACATTATAACGCGGCTCCATTCTCAAATAAAATATCTAAATCATGAGGCTACGCATTTTACAGGCCTCTCTTCACTCTAAATTCGCGCGTGGAAATGAATAATATAAACAGATTAAATAAAGACAGGGCCATTCCCACACGTGCAGAGACAAGCCGCGACGCGAGTCTACCGGTAACCGGGCCGCATATTGGCATTGTTTACTACAGTGCAGCGCAGATACGGCGTTGGAACGCAGTAAAGAATGGCCAAATGTTCGCCGCATGTATCCAGGCAAAGCTTACCACGGTTCAGCACAAACTGAACGTTTACAATTTTGTCGAATTTTAAGCCTAAACATTTTAGTTATTATTCGTCCAACCGATGTAATTTTTTGTGTGTGTATTTCAATTGACTGATTGTGCAATAATATAAACATATTTATTGAAAACGCTAAATGACTAAACAAGCCCATTGAATTGATAAAAATCAATTCGCAGCCGATGTGTTGACTTTTCCAATTTTCAACCAGCTGAAATCGATCTGATCTGACGGCGGTTTGTGAAAACAAGTGTCACGTGGCATTCAACTCTCGTCAGGCAAAGTGTATAGTTTGTATATCGAAGGTGTTATTTAATAATCTTGCATCTGTATTATAGATATGACACATACGTTAATGATGATACATCGAGATGGAAGCTATGATGTAACAAGCTTTCGATATAAAAACAATATTTGAGGGTGGCATATTTATATTTAAAATACAAACATAAAAACAGTATTCGAGGGTGACAAATTTATATTTAAAATACAAACAATATTTGAGGGTGACAAATTTAAATTTAAAAATCTTGTAAAAAATACTTTTTAAAAAAAGCTTTTATTATTTAGATGTACTAAAACGAAAAAAAATAAGTATTGTGGTAATGCTGAATGCTATTTCTGAGTGGACGTAGTTAGCGTGGGTGGATCCTAAGAAAAGTAGTATCAAAGTTATCACTGAAACAGGTATAATATATTATGTTAAATTTATTGTCTCAAAAGCTTGTCGCGTAAATAGAAAAGAAAAAAATGCATACTTAGGTATTTACAATTTCTGCTAAACAAAATTAATGCCTGTATGAACTTTTCGCGCGCGACGAGCTTTAAAGACAGTAAATTTAACATAATATATTAGTATATCTGTTTCAGTGATATCTTTGATTCTTTGATACTCCTTTTATTAGGATCCACCCAAGCTAACTACGTCCACTCAGAAATAGCATTCAGCATTACCACAATACTTATTTTTTTCGTTTTAGTACATCTAAATAATAAAAGCTTTTTTTTTAAAGTATTTTTTACAAGATTTTTAAATTTAAATTTGTCACCCTCAAATATTGTTTGTATTTTAAATATAAATTTGTCACCCTCGAATACTGTTTTTATGTTTGTATTTTAAATATAAATATGCTACCCTCAAATACTGTTTTTATATCGAAAGCTTAATGTTACATCATAGCTTCCATCTCGATGTATCATCATTAACGTATGTGTCATATCTATAATACAGATGCAAGATTATTAAATAACACCTTCGATATACAAACTATACACTTTGCCTGACGAGAGTTGAATGCCACGTGCCACTTTTTTTTCACAAACCGCCGCGCCGTCAGATCAGATCGATTTTAGCTGGTTGAAAATTGGAAAAGTCAACAAATCGGCTGCGAATTGATTTTTATCAATGGGCTTGTTTAGTCATTTCGCGTTTTCAATAAATATGTTTATATTATTGCACAATCAGTCAATTGAAATACACACATAAAAAATTACATCGGTTGGACGAATAATAACTGAAATGTTTAGGCTTAAAATTCGACAAAATTGAAAACGCGCGTTCAGTTTGTGCTGAACCGCGGTAAGCTTTGCCTGGATACATGCGGCGAACATTTGGCCATTCTTTACTGCGTTCCAACGCCGTATATGCGCTGCACTGTGGTAAACAATGCCAATACGCAACCGGGCCTCTGGTGCACAGGCCGTTAATAGCGTCTACAGGGACCCGGATACTTTGGCTGCTTGACGTTTGAAGCTTTCACAGTTTGCGTTGTTAACAAGTTTACCGATTTTGTAGCATCAGCCGCGTAGTGCAGTGGTAAAGCATTTCAGTATAGAATCCGCTTATTGACACAAGTCTGACATTTTTTGCTCCGTTTTCAAAGTTAAATATCTTTGTAAATACTAATCATAAATTCATTTGGAAAAGTGTAAATAGTCAACAAAATTAACAGTTATAAGTGAGTGTAAATAGTTTTTGTGTAGAGGCTGTCTACCCGGGAGGGTAGACAAAACATTATAATGGACAGTAACAGAGAAACAGATGCAGAATACGAGTCGGACAGTGATGTAAGTACAAAATCAAATCCAAATTCGCTTAACTTCCTTCAGCTTCTAAGCGTTAACAAAGATACTTGCAGCAAATGCAATATTTTTGAGAAAAATTTGCCATTGTCAAAAGATAACACAAAACGTCTGATGACACACCTGAAACTAGACCATACGCAAATAAAAGCTGTCAATTTGGATCCCCCGGACCCAAGGCAAAAAACAATCTCATTAAATAAATATTTAACGAAGAACACCCCGCCACACTTAGATAAGCGTCCTGCCTTCGAGGAGGTGCAGAGGCATAAAAGGAGCAACACGCCGCCGAAGTCACCACCAGCTGCCAAAACCGCCAAGGTAACTGATACTAAATTAACTGATCTCCTTAAACCAAGACAAGTCACTCAAATACCGACTAGTAACCGTTTCTCCCCTCTCAGCGAGGCCGAAGACGCATTAATGGACACGGAAGACCCAAAAGATGAAAACCCTGCAACTAGAGACAATAAAGCTACCACCAGAAAGACAACACAACCAAACCTGAAAAGTAACAAGAAAACAATGACTCCACCACCAATCATATTAGAGGGTGTGCCGTCCTCTAATGAAGACTTCAAGCGCCTAAAGAACATTTTAGACCATCTAATAAAACGCGGCTACCATCTAAAATATGCTAAGAAATCTACGATACTGTCAATAACTGACATCGCCGAGTACAAAGCATACCTGGAGCACCTGAAATCAGAATCGATAAACTTCCACACCTACGCTACAGAGGACACAAAGACCCATGCATTCGTCATTAAGGGTCTGGACCACCGTCCAGATCGACGCCGAAGATGTCAAGCAGGAGCTAGCCAGTGACTACAAATTAAATGTCAAAAACGTCTTCACTATGAATACCAAATCAAGACCCCTATTCCTCGTAACCACCGCCGCAGAAGCGAAGCTGTCGACACTCCAGAACTCCATCAGATACGTCAATGGCCTGCGCGTTTCCTGGGAAAGGCGCAGTCACGCGAAATGATCCAGTGTAAGCGCTGCCAAGCCTGGGGCCATGCAACTACCTATTGCCACTGGGCACCCAAGTGCCTCAACTGTGCAGACTCACATTTAACCAAGCAGCGTCCCGGTGGCGAAGCAAAATGCACCAACTGCGGCGAAGGCCACAAGGCCAACAACACTGCATGCCCCATATACAAATTCAAGACTGATAAACTACAAGCCCATCAAAGATTGATGATGACGAAGTACCAGCCAGCCCCCTCGCCGAAGACAAATGTGTGGCAGCAGCGAACCCTCGGCAGGGCAAGTGCCGCGTCGCAGAGCCTGCAGCAGAGACCATCCCCGACAACCACAACGTATCAAGAGGAATTCCCCCCTCTGCGGGGGAGAACCGGCACAGCTCCAGGACTGCAGGGCAACGTAGACGATGGATAGGGGTCACAGGTGAGTGAGCTCCTACGCAACATGAAAGACCTTCAAACATTTGACCTAAAAGAACTGAACCGGATGCTCAGAGACCTAGTAAATATTTTTAAAATGACTGACCCACAACAAAGATTCGCGGAAATCATCAACTTTGCACAATCTTCTGACGTCTACCACTTTTAGACTGACAGCTACTAATTGGACTACTGACGTACCGACAAAAACAACTGAAAAGCCGGCCTGCCTACCGGGCCATCACGATGTTAACATTGTGATGGTCATGGGGACTAAGCCGGCTCTAACGTCTAACCTAAAATCAGGAATTACTTGGTGCACACAACACATAACAGCACAAGACGTCCACACAAGAGGTCACATTTGTCCCTCGAGGACATAAGGTGATCAATATACAAGAAACACCAGTTACCATTACTTTTATTTCTATATAATAAAAGTAAGGGTAACTGACTAAACATTGACCAAACTGTATAAATGGATACATTACAAACACAACACGAGCACACCACCCGCAACACTAACTAACACGTCTGGTATACCAGTTATACCAGCCACAACATTCACTTCTACACGCAAACACCAAATCAAACACCCAACATCAAAAAACACAAGTAGCCCCAGTTACCCACGCTTTTCCTATAAAAGTGTGCGTTGCTGGTCATGTATGAATGCATCACAACGCCAAGCATGACACATCAAACACCAGTAATTCCTGATTCTAACCTCTAACCTCCTTCAGAGCCACTTTTCCCCTGTATATATTGTATATAGTAGTTTTAAGTCTTAAACATAATATCTCTTCGATGTGGTTTTTTGCTTAACTTTTTCCACAACTGAAACACTACTAACCAACAATACTGCTAATGACTACCGCCGAATAGACATTTACTACATCCATGAGCATCTGCTCAGTACTATACTATCATGTCTTGTAGGAGCTCACTTGCTCGAACTGTGACCACTTGAACATTTCCTGCGTTTACCTGCGGTGCCCCCAGAGTCACCACCAGCTCGCCGGCTGCGCCGGTTCTTCCACGCTGAGAGGCAAGCGCCACCTGGACGCAGACTCCAGCGCGAACATTTACTTTTTATTTTTATATATTGTTTTATGTGCATGTGCACCCTGTAAATAGTTACTAAGTTGTTGAATTAATATACCTCTTTTGAAGCAAGCGCTTATTGACCCGCAGGCGTTGGTTCTATTCCGGGCCCGAATGGAACTTTTTTTTTAATTTTTTTCATTTAAAATATACAAAATTAGAAAATCGCCTCTAAAAAGCGTATTTGAAACACTCTTTCCTCCATAAAAATTTTGTTTTGTTTTTAAAGGTCCCGAGCAAAAAATTAATCCTGTCTAGGTACAGTTTTGCTTGAGAAATAATATAATGTCTTCTTGTGGCCATGGAGTTGAGAAATACGTTCTCGGACAGGTTTGCTCAGTTCGAGGGTTGCTCAGGATCGTTTTTGATACTTTTTAAAGGTTCCGAGCAAAAAATTAATCGGATCAAACGTCAAGAAGCCCGGCAGCCAAAGTATCCGGGGTCCCTGTAGCGACGAGTACAGGCCGTTCTCTCAGAGAAAAACTTTTCAGCATACAAGCGCGTACTGAGAATATCGCGTGCGGTTCTTTTTTAGTCGAATATATTGTCGCAAATGTTAGCGCTTCCATACTTGTAAATAAAACTGGCTTTATAGACGTTTGCTAAACCTTTCGACCTTTCGACCTTTATAATTGCCCAATCAAACCCAATCAAACCCAATCAAACCCAATCAAACCCAATCATGGGTGATTTATTCAATAAGAGGCTTTGATGAACCTAATAAAAATATCTTTAGTAATTTTAATGTATTTAAAAATTAAACTTTTCTCTTAATTCATCTAACAACAATCTAGACAGAGGACCCAGTTGGATTCTATGAAAAAAGCAATACCCTTTACCAATCGTAAAGAAATTAACAACCCTTTAAGTACTGCCTTTGAGGATAAGAATTATATGCTATTTATTATTACTTGTTTGTATGTTCTTTATTAGATGTTTTATTAAGTTTGAATTGTTGAAATCTGGTTAAAGTATTATTGCTTTAAGATGTATAGTCCTACTATATTGTTGCCATTTATAAACAAGAAACTCTATAAAATAACTCGCAAACCTAAACAAAAATTCGCCAGCCGAGATAAGAATTTTTGTCCAGGCGCATATATTAAATTTGCCATTTTTTGGCTATTGTTCTAGTTTTCCTTGCAAGCTGAAAAGGCCTAAAAAAGGTGTAAGCTAATTTAAATACACTGTTTGCAATAAATTCCAACAATGATTTTGTACAAATAACGAATTTATTTTATTATTTACATATTTAAACGGTTCAGAAAACCTACTGACCTGGACTAAATACTGAATATATCTTGTCAATAGTCCTTCATTGAGATTATAGAACATTCAATAAGTATTTTTTTTCAATACAGACCTATACCTTTTATGAAGATACAGGTCCGTTGTCAAGGATAACGTGCTATATCTAATAAAGAGTTACTTTGGACACTAGAAAATATGACAAGAGCGATCACGATCCATTGATACTCGTCTGCCATCTGAGTTTACTTGAGAAACTTTATTAGCATTACACTGCCCCGTAGTCTATGACAAAACAATGAAATAAATATTTTTTTATCTTCATTTCATTGCAATTAGGTACAGTATGTACTACAATCATCACAACCGTTATTCGAAATAAATTTACGTTAATTACACAGGACCACAAATGGGAACCGAAAAAATTCCTTTGGCGAGATTGATATCCTATATGTATTTTGGTGCGCTGATTACGAATCCAAGGTCCAAATAACCCCAGCACATCACATTCAAGGTCATTTGAAGGTCAAATGCATATATTACAGAAAAACAGAAAATCTGACCACGGATTCGGAAAGAGCGGGAAATTTTACGTCCAAATATGTGGTTTTTATTTTTCCAACATGACCCTCCAAGGTCATCTGGGGGTGAAATGACTCACCGATAGACCAAATTCTTATTTCCCATATAGGTACATCATCACAACTACAGACTTTTACGTACAACTTAGTCAGGTATCTTTAGGTTTTTTGACGCGCTGATTACGAATCCGAGGTCCATATAATCCCAGCACGTCACTTTCAAGGTGATGATGTATATGGGAAATAAGAATTTCGTCTATCGGTGAGTCATTTCACCCCCAGATGACCTTGGAGGGTCATGTTGGAAAAACTAAAACCTACATATTTGGACGTAAAATTTCCCGCTCTTTCCGAATCCGTGGTCAGATTTTCTGTTTTTCTGTAATATATGCATTTGACCTTCAAATGACCTTGAATGTGATGTGCTGGGGTTATTTGGACCTTGGATTCGTAATCAGCGCACCAAAATACATATAGGATATCAATCTCGCCAAAGGACTTTTTCGGTTTCCATTTGTGGTCCTGTGTTATATTTGTATCATGTTATTTCACTTAATCTAAGGTAATGTTAGTCAGTGTAAGCTCCCAAATAGGCGCTGCAATGGGGGCAGAAGTGTTTTTTGCCTTTACAGGAATCCATGCAGTAGGGAATGCAACAACATCTGAAATAAAAAAAACTTTATTAAGAGCAGTGTTTAGCGGCGATTATAGGAAATATGCATATAACCCAAATAAATCTGAAATATATTTTTTTATATTCTCTACGTCAATTAAATGTTTATGGCGGTTGCTGTTAGTCATTTATTTTAGTCTTTATTAACAAAAAAAAAGGATTTAAAGCAGCAAATTTTCGCGCGAATTTCGAATCTTGTAAAACGTGATCCCATTGGCTCTGTCGTCAAAACTGAACTTATGACTCGTCATGAGTACATGGCGAATTCCAGTGTTGCAGAGTCATCGACAACTCAATAAAAATGGTATTTAATGCGTAACTCATCCAATGAAATATCCCTGCACTTAAAGTAGAAGGTTCCTAAAATCTTATTCATGTATACTTCAAGCCGAAATCGGTCCAGGAACCTTTCAATTTTGCAACAAAAATTGGTAATTCTGCGAAATTTTGACATATCATCTTAATAATTTCGAGTAAGTAAACTGCAATTCCTTATTTTCATGGCAATATTCGAAAATTCAAAAATGTTAGATGTCTCCGATGCAAATAAACCTATTTATTTATAACTTTACCGAAAAAATAAGCGATTTAAATTAGTGGAAGGAATTCCTAGATAATTAACGGATAAAATAAATCCAAAAAGAATCACTAAATAGGGTAAATAGTGTGGAATAATGTCGGTTAAAAATAGGATTTGTCGGAAAAAATCAAGAAAATCCTAATTTTACCCCTTAAATACGCTCCTGGATGACCCATTTGGTATTCACTTCACAGTGTAATTATCCCTTTATAAGATAGTGTTGAAAAATTGGAAAAAAATAGATACAGAGTGATTCAAATGTACCGATGTCGAAGGCAAAAAAAGTAAAAAAATCGAAATTTAATCGGCGATTGCTCCCTTCCTATAGAGAATGAAGAAACTAAAAAATATGGATAACACATATTTTGACGAGCTCTTTCCGATGACGTATATGGGATTTTAATTTGAACCATTTGGACCCCACAAAAAATTAAAAACCGTGAAGTATTTGGGTCAAAAATCTAAATTTCCAATTTTTTCTAAATATTTCCATTTTCCAGTGATTTTAGGTTTAGGTAAATGAATTGCAAAAAAAGTATTTGAGATCTTAAAGCTTCACTTATGAGTCCGTTTTTCGATCTGACGTTTTGTTGTCGAGTTATTAGGTATCAAAGAGGGGTCTGGAAATAGCATTTTTCGACCTAAAAAAATTCAAAAGAATTACTTGCCATCTTCTGATCCTCACCAGTTCCAGTGGAGTTCTGAAGCTCCGGGTCCCCTACAATCTCCGAAAATTTACATCGATTTAATTCACATTTGCGACCTGTACCCGATTTCAAAGGAAATCGCGGAAATTTCGACTTTGACTTTTAATAGCTCCGAAACGAAACATCCTTTATAACTGAATTTTTTACCGAAGCTAGTTGAACTATTCCTCTAAGCTTGACGTTAACCTGTAGATTTTTGCTGATCTCCTAACGTCACTTTTCACTAAGGACAAATGGCTGATTTTTAAATTGTAATAAATTATACCGAAAAGTAAACATTTTTTGTAGCTAAATTATCATAGTAATTTTCTTCAAAATATTTTTTTTTAGGTTTAATGACTTCCTTAAACGATTTATGCAATAAAAAAAATATGTGCATATTCCTTATTACTATTTGGTTTCCTTGAACATTGTAGGTGCTCATTTACCGCGTGCGTGACAATGACATACTGAAAATTGCCCTATATCTCTGAAACTTACTTACCCAAAGAAACACAGTAAAACTGCAAATAAATGCGTTCTGGTAGTCGACTCTATTCTCACGTCCGTCCTGACGGGGTTGTGGCAGTGAGGACATACGGTGTTTACAGGGTTAGGTCCCAGAATCACTAGAAAAAATAGACACTTTAAACTATAGCTTTTAAAAAGAGTTTTTAAAGAATGGGTGTCTATACAGGATGGGACAAATTCGACTCCTACTATTGAGATCTCGGAAACTGTAAACCGTAATAAATTTTAATAAAGTGTTAAATTTTTGTCAAGTTATCCAAGATTTAACTACAGCTATCAAAGGACTGCTTTAAAAAGAAATCGTCTAACATCGGCGTTTGCATTCGGAGGTGGTCGTGTAGCCGCCAAGCGCTAAAGGTTGTACCTAATCTGGTGTTTGTTTGGAAGTGTAATTGTATGGTTTTGAACGGATAATAATTATGAAAAAGAAACAAAGGTACAAATTCTGCAAATATACTGAAAAGGAAGAACATTTATTGCTAAAAATATTAGAAAAGTATGAGTATGCACAGTATAATAAAAAATGTAGGAAAATAAAGCTAATTTATAACGTGTATTTTAATATAAAATATAAACTATGTATAGGTATGCCCCTGTTTAATAATTGATTAGCTAACATTTTAGGTATTTTCTATATACAGGATGTTTCAATATTGTACCGACAAATTTAAACAGGTGATTCCTTGACCAAAAATAATGAAAAAAGTTCCAGACAATATAGGTCCGAAAACGTTTCGTTTCCAAGATACAGGGTGTTAAACTTTTATTTTTTTCGTTTTTTTTATTTATTTAATGCGCGCTTAAGAATTATTTATTCAAAATTTGTCCGTGTGTTGCATATTAAAGTACCTACAGAATTATCCTACTGCCATTTAAAATTATCTACAGGGTGTTATTTTTTTTGGGGTCACGACCACTTTAACCCCCCGAACTTTTTTTGATACGGCACTGGCTATCCTTTTGTATAAAAATACCTTTTTTGGTATATCTTTTAACTTTTTCATCAGTTGCACTTTCTATATGTATCTTATACGGTTCGGCTGATATTTGGCAAAATATGATTTAAAGTAGGGCCAAATAAATCTGATCAGATAAAAAATAATTTATTTACCTAATAAATTTTAATTTAGTCATAACAAAACATATTAACGATAAAAGCATGTTCATAAAAGGAATTTTGAACAAATTTGTGAACATGATTTTATCGTTAATATGTTTTGTTATACCTAAATTAAAATTTATTAGGTAAATAAATTATTTTTTATTTGACCAGATTAAAAATTTGGCCCTACTTTAAATCATGTTTTGGCAAATGTCAGCCGAACCGTATAAGATATGAAGAAAGTGCAATTGTTGAAAAAGTTAAAAGATAAACCAAAAAAGTTCTTTTCATACAAAAGGATAGCCAGTGCCGTATCAAAAAAAAAAGTTCGGGGGGTTAAAGTGGTAGTGACCCAAAAAGAAAAATAACACCCTGTAGATAATTTTAAATGGCAGTAGGCTAATTCTGTAGGTCCTTTAATATGCAACACACGTACAAATTTTGAATAAATAATTCTTAAGCGCGCATTAAATAAATAAAAAAAACGAAAAAAAATAAAAGTTTAACAACCTGTATCTTGGAAAAGAAACGTTTTCGGACCTATATTGTCTGGAACTTTTTTCATTATTTTTGGTCAATGAATCACCTGTTACATTTGTCGGTACAATATTGAAACACCCTGTATACTGTACAACCAGCATGAAATGAACTCATCAAGTATGAAAGTTTTGGGCACGAGTCGTAGGCGAGTGCTTGCACCAGGGACTTTCCGAGAGCATTGCAATTAGGGGGGAGAGCAGGAAAACTTCAACTCGTACATCCCAACTGCAGAACTAAAAGTTTGGCTACGTTATTTTCGGGATTTTCTTTGCCCGGCCCGGGACGTTTTTTTTTTCAAGAGATAGACCTTGCTTTTACCAACTGGGTCAGCATTGGGGGGGGGGGGGCTCCCCCTCATAGGTACGTCTCTGAACTGCTTCAAATCATATGAATGGGAAATGAACAGTCCATGCGAGTGGTACACTATAATTTTTCTATGACTACCAGTCTTTCAAAGCGGAAATTAGATTCCTTGATTTGTGTGTGTTTTTGAATTATTAGAATTTAAGAATGTTTAAATTGATACAAAGTAAGCAAATGCAACGTGCCTGCATTAGCAGCTTCCCTGATTTCAGGTGGTGTCGATTGAATAAATGCTTCCGAATCACTTCCGTGTATATTTTCTTTTTTTAAAAGGCAAAGGCTTCTAATTGGCAACTGAACACAATGCTTCAAAACACAGAATTCATCAAACAGATGTGTCCGCGATTGCTAGAGGCAATGACGATTTTGTTTCGTCTCGGCCCATTATGTTTATCAAGTAGGAACGAAATAAGCTTACTGAATTATTGCTCCGGTTCAGTACGGACCTGTGTTTTTTTGCTCTTTTTATTAAAACTTGGTCCCATTTTGTACGACACCTGCTATGAAACAGCAAAATTTTTATCATTTTAATTTCAAATTTTAACAAATTCTTGCAAATAGTAAAACATTTAAAAGAAGGAAATTAAGCGTATTGTCTTAGTAATTCTTACCTGGTTGCGGAACTCCTGGAGGTGGTGGTCCATGGTGAGGTGGTGGTAAAGACATGACAGAAGTTCTGAAAAAGAATTTTAATCTGAAAATCTGCAAAAGTTTTGCATGGAAATTCTCTCGCGAAATGAAGATGCATAAAATTCTAAAACGCACAGTATTTTGTCTTTAGTCAACGGTAACACGTAAGTTACAGTAACTAGTCAGTGCTAATTATAAGTTATGTTGTAGTATATTTGGGTACTATTTTATTAATCAAACACATTTATAGTAAAAATAGACAAAGGCTTATTTTTTAATTTTTCACCCTGTATAAAATTTTATTTTCCACGTTAAATCCTCGGCACAGTATAAAATATTTTCTAGAGTATTTGTTCCAGAGTGGTACCAAAATTGAACAATTTATTTTTCATCCTGTATTTATAAAAAATCTGAATTCTAGGCTGAAGCTTTAGGCACATCCAGTGGCGGCTGGTGAAATTTCAAAGTTGTATATCTCTGTTCCTACTCACAGGACCCGTACCAAATTTAGGGGTTTCAATAGTGAGCCCACTGGGAATGTATTGGTAAAGAGAAATACATTTTGTAATTTGCGAAAAAAAGTTAAATTTTTGGTGTGCCCCTCCTAAGAAAAAAATGAACACGTCTAGGTATTTTATTTATTATTTTTTCTGAACAATTTTTACATCATTTTGTCGACGGTTTTTAAATTTTGAGAGAAAAAATGTGTTAGTAGAAAGTTATAGTCATTTGAATTTTTTTAAGTCTAAAATATAATTTTAAGAAAAATTCAAATGACTATAACTTTCTACTAATGCACTTTTTTCTCTCAAAATTTACAAACTGTCGACAAAATAAAGTAAAATTTGTTTAGAAAAAATAATATCTACTATACCTAGAAGTGTTCCTTGTTTTCTTAGGAGGGGCACACCAAAAATTTAACTTTTTTTCGCAAATTACAAAATGTTTTTTTTCTTTACCAAACATTCCCAGTGGGCTCACTATTAAAACTCCTAAACTTGGTACGGGTCCTGTAAGCAGGAACAGAGATATACAACTTTGAAATTTCACCAGCCGCCACTGGGCACATCTAAATACTTTTTTCAAACTTACATTCCTGGTTTAAAATGAACATAAAAAGAAAATATTTAAAATTGCATAGCCTATATGAAAGCACACCTAAATTAAGTAATAACAACCTGCTTATACAAAATACTACCTACTAAATAGGTAGGTAATATTTGTCTAAAATCAATAGTGATTCAGCAAAAACCAACACAATTGGAATTTTAACAGACAGACCGACGGAAATGGGAAACCATGTTTTTCGTGACCTGAGAACCCAAAACGTAAAGATCTGTTAAAAATTCCGGGAGTTGATTTTTTCAAGCGTACAATCCCTACGAGGAAAGTAATAATTTTGTTCACCCTGCATGTAAGATAAAATGTTGACCTGGTTTTGCAAATGAAAAAGCTACGTACGCAAATTCCACTATGATCAAATACATTTATAGTAAAAAATTTTGTGCAAATTAAATTCCCCACCCTGTATAAAAAATTACAACTTTATTTTCTACTTAAAATCCTCAGCTCTGCTCTGAATAAAATATTGTTGAAGGTTATGTCCTAGGGCTATAGCAAAACTAAACACTTTTTTTTATTTTCTACACCTATATTGTGCGAAAAATCTAAATCTTCACTAAAAGTTTTGACTCGGAATATCAAAATATTTTTTAAAATTTAAGGTCTTGTATTTAGGCAGCAATTAAAAAATACTTACTATTTAAAAGTGCACATCCCCCATACATAATACACCTAATTTTAATAATACCAGCCTACCTATGCCAATTACAAATATAGTCAATCTATATATATATATATATATATATATATATATATATATATATATATATATATATATATATATATATATATTATATATATATATTTTTATAGAAATTGTTTTCTTGGATCTTGTTTATATATTTTTTATAGATATATTTTCTTGGGATTTAAAGATCCTTAATAATTACAACTTTTAATGGTTTTAGGCTTTTATTAACGTTTCGGTCATTATTGTGACCTTCTTCAGAATGTGTGCTGAAAAACCGCTCTAATGAGTAACATTAGTTATAACAAAAACATATAATAGTATACCTGTGAACGAAAATATCTTGGGGAATGCATTCCCCAAGATATTTTCGTTCACAGGTATACTATTATATGTTTTTGTTATAACTAATGTTACTCATTAGAGCGGTTTTTCAGCACACATTCTGAAGAAGGTCACAATAATGACCGAAACGTTAATAAAAGCCTAAAACCATTAAAAGTAGTAATTATTAAGGAACTTTAAATCCCAAGAAAATATATCTATAAAAAAAATATATATATATATATATATATATATATATATATATATATATATATATATATATATATATATATATATATATATATATATACAGAGTGTTATGAAATTCACTGCATATATTGAAATGAGTGACTCCTGGGGTAGTCTACAGACATACCCAATACTTTTTATCTTAAATCGAACATTTTAATAGTTTTGAAAAATACCCTAAAACCCGTCCATATTCGCCGCACCTGGCTGAGCGTGCATACGGCACTTGACGGAAAATTGCGCCCGAAAAACTAAAAACAATTGAATTTGTTGAAACGTTACCAGACATATAAATCTAAGCATAATTTATTTTCTTCTTTTAACCGTAATTTAAGACAAAGTTAAAAAATGTAAACATTTCCTAAGAAAAACCTAAAAAGAATAGTAAAAGGGCCACTGCGAGATCAATCCTTTTTGTCAGTAGCCTTAGTTTTAACTAATATTTATGACACCCTATATTACGTTATTAATGAGATAAGCATTATTCCTACTAGCTTAAACTTTCTGCTAAGAAAAAGTTAAAAATCAAAACGAAAACCACTAATGGAGCACAACTACATAGTATTTTAAAAGTATAACCAAAATTCTTTCATTACAGAATTTGTCTTGAGCAAAACTCACTTTCCTTATTTTAATGTCAGTACTCAAGAAAAATTATTTTTGTTAGTTTTTTCATTCTTCAAAACAAGACTTAAGTTACGAGGTTAAATTAGTTGTCCTACTTCTTTAATGTATCTTTTTGCTTCCCTCGCTAGAGGAAGCATATACCTAGTATTCGTAAAAAAATCACCTCACGAGTCTTTTTCAGATAGTCACATTTTGGGGTCCCTAGATCACAAACAACACAGTTTCCCATTTCAGTCGGTGTGGCGGTTTGTCGGTCTGTTCATAGGAAATTAACCGTAGGTACCGTGTGCAAAATAAGGCAATACCGTTTTAAAATAATAAATAATCTTCGAAAAATAATTCATCTGAGTACTTACAAATAATTTCATGAAAAATTTGATAACATGTTTAGGTGGCATTTTCAATTAATCATCAAATAAATTAAGCTGACAACTTGATACGAATAGATTATTGAAATTCCTATGTCAAAAGAATAAACGCATTTTTTAACGAAAATATTATATAAGTATCAGTGGAGGCTGATGAAATTTCAAAGTTGTATATCTCTGTTCCTACTTACAGGATCCGTGCCAAATTTAGGAGTTTTAATAGTAAGCCCGCTGGGAATTATTTGGTAAAGAAAAAAAAACATTTTGTAATTTGCGAAAAAAAGTTGAATTTTTGGTGTGCCCCCCTAAGAAAAAAATTAGCACGTCTGGGTATTTTATTTATTATTATTTCTAAACAAATTTGACATCATTTTGTAGACAGTTTTTAAATTTTGAGAGAAGAAATGTGTTAGTAGAAAGTTATAGTCCTTTGAATTTTTTTTTAATTATATTTTAGGCGTAAAAAAATTCAAATGACTATAACTTTCTACTAACACATTTTTTTCTCTCAAAATTTAAAAACTGTCGACAAAATGATGTCAAATTTGTGTAGAAAAAATAATAAATAAAATACCTAGACGTGTTCATTTTTTTCTTAGGAGGGGCACACCAAAAATTCAACTTTTTTTCGCAAATTACAAAATGTTTTTTTTTCTTTACCAAAACATTCCCAGTGGGCTCACTATTAAAACCCTTAAATTTGGTACGGTTCCTGTAAGTAGGAACAGAGATATACAACTTCGAAATTTCACCAGCCGCCACTGGTGCACTTCGATCAGTGTTGGTCCATTGTGCTCATCCTAGATTTTGTTGCACCCACTCGCCCCTGGCACTACACAATACCCTTGGCAAACCGACATATGGCCTGTAATTCATAAATAAGAATAGCTTTGCGATTAAACAATATCCGTTCTTTAAAGTAGCAACAAAGTTTTACACGATCTTTAGATTTTTATTGAAAAAAAAAATGAAAAACATCATCAGTGTCCAACACCAAATACATGGGCCTTAATAATGATGTAAGTTTAATTTAATGTACTAGGTTTTTACTTACCTCTGCGTAAACCCTTGTCAGACGAAACTACTGCTAAGAAGTCAAAAATTTTCTGCAGATAACTCCTATCTATCAGCAAGCTTTTTTATATTTGCAACAGTTTTAGTTCGCAGAAAGTAGATTAGTTAATATATTGATAGATTAGTGTGACCTGATAAGGCATTCAATTAGACATTTTCTGTGAAAGAAAGTTCTAATATCGCCCACGCAAAATACACAGAAATATTTATATGTATTTTAAGTATTTAGTGGTATAGCAAAAATACGCTGAAAGCCTGAAAGTGGCATGTCGAACAAAAAAACTAAGTTGAAATAACAACTTACTAATATGATATTTCGACATACCAACTTGAAATAGGCAATAAGCGTATAGGTCCTAAGCCAAATAAATCTGAGTATTTTGTTTGTATTCTCTACATAAAGTAAATATTTATGCCAAACAATTCGCTGCCAATTCCACCTTAATAATTGCTCCCGCCAATTTCGCTCTTCCAACCGCAACGTCTGTACCCCACAAAATGTCCGACATAATACTTAAGGTCAAACAAACAAGTTCAAATAATTCTTCTATCCCTTGACACCACAAAGTCCTCCGGTCTAGATGGCATACCTGCAATTGTTCTAAAAAAATGCAACATTTTTGCGCCAAAATTTAAAAAATGAATTAGAGCAGTTTTGGAACTCCCCTCAAATAGACCGCATTGTGAAAGTTTTGTGTAGATGATACTATTGATAATTGTATTTATAAATATTGGAAATGCCGAAAACTTCTTTATGTGTGAAAAATTTCCCAGAATTGGAGCTCGATGGCGATAAAGTGTTTTGCAAGGCTTGTGCTAAAATTATTGTCTGTGAAAAAAAGTTCCAAGTAGATCAACATGTAAACACAGCAGTGCATAAAGCAAATGGAATCAGGACCAATGCAGCAGTCTGTTAAAACATCATTGTACAACAGTGGTGCCAAAACGAAAAGTGAAACGAATATGACTTGTGTAGAGCTTTAGTATAAGGGAATTTTTGTAAAAATACTGTATCCACAATATCCCGAATGAGCCTACGTTATGAACGGAAAATGTGCAAGCAGTGTATGAAACCGTAATCCAAGAAATCAAAGTCGTGCTAAACGAAAATAATTTTGTCGTCATTGTTGACGAAAGTACATCTTAGGACTGTAGTCCTAAAAGAAGATGAACTAGGAAAGCTATACTTAATTGCATTAAAAGTGTTACATACAACAACGTGACAGTAACTCGTTTCATTCAATAATCTATATTGGAATTTTTCTTGCCTTATCAAGTCCCAGTTGAAAAGTTTTTAGTGCTTTTATCCGATGCAGCACACCTTATATGGTAAAAGCATGACAAAATCTAAAAATATTTTGTCCCAATATGGTTCTGTTACTTGCCTGCTCCTGCTACATGGATTAAACCGAGTCGCTGAATCAGTCAGAATTGCGTACCCAACCCAACCTAAGTAAATAAATTAATTTCAATTATAAAAAAAAGTGTTTTAAGAGCACCTTTAAGAGTACAACTATATAAGGAAAAATTGCCAGGAGTTAACTTACCTCCGGAACCCGTAATAACCCACTGGGGGACATGGATTAAAGCGGCGATATTCTAGGCAGACCATTTTGAAATAATCAAGGAATTAATTCTGGATATACAAGGTGACTCACAGTGGAAAGTCGAGAAATGTTAAAAAATCCGACAGTTGCTAAGCAACTTATGTTTATAAAGGTTAATTTTAGTTTTATACCAGATATTATAGTTTTCTTAGAAAATAGAGATGAAATGAAAATGAAAATGATCTGATTAAAACATTTTCTGATAAATGTAAAAATGTCCCCAGCGATATAGGTGTTAAAGAAGACAAAAATTACATGTTAAACTAGAAAAAAATAAGGGATTTGAATATTTAATGGAACTGGTAAATATTTTTGATGGTAAATTAACCGAAGAAGTTGTACCTTGAACATGTGCGTTAATACCAAAATTACAGTACTAAGTCAGTAGATGTTGAAAAAGTCAAAACTTTTTAGTAGAAAAATTTGAATAGCATTTAATTATAAACTCTTTTTATAATATATCAAATTAAAATTTTAGCCTAACTATAAAACTGTATTTTTATTGCATACTTCTAATTTAAAAATAAATGCTGCCAGAGAGTAGATAGATTCTTAAATAGTCTCTGATGCTGCTTATTGTCAAAGTCAATTATTGTGTGTTTTTTATCCTCCAACCCATATATTTTTCATGTTTAGGTAAAATTGCTACATAGTTTTGTTAAAAAATATTTATTGCTATTATATTGTTTAATTTAAAAATAAAGGGTTGGCTTTAAAAATCAATTGTATGTGTTTATTTAAATTTTCTAATTTCTATGCATTTTGCATATTTAGAGTAAATGTAAAAGTAAAATGTTGCATATTTTTGTTGAAAAGTGTGCATATTTATGTGCATACTTTGATTAAATTTAGATGCATATGTTCCGCTTTCTAATGACTAATTGATTTTAATATTTTCAGAGTACAATGTATTAATCACCGCATTTTTTCCCTGGATATATTCAAAGTCGGGTAATAATCTTATTTTCTAATAAAGATAAGGCAATTTTCATTGATTTAAATGACCTCGTAGTCAAAAGGTTCGGCGGGGAGTCTTTTTAATAAGTTATACGTTTTTCAGTCATATACAGGGTGGGGAAAAAAGCAATGTAAAAACCTAAAATTTCAATTAACTTCATTTTTTATGTCAGTTGTTTTTTTAGCACATATCGGTATGTTGAAGCTTAAGTTGATATTTCGGGACGTTTTAGGTGGACTTTTGTTTAATGTCCTTTAACAAAATCTACCTTAAATAACTATTTCAATAAATTTTAATATTGTTGCTATTGTATAAAGCTACGAAAAATAAAATTTTCAAGGTTCTTACTTTTTAATAATGTTAAATATTTCTTGAGAAAATAAAAAACAAAACAAAGTCTTACAAAACTTCATAAATAATATTTCCTACGTCACAAATTATGTTTGTGCAGTAGGAAATGTAGTTTGGCGCGAGCCGCTTCACATTTTCCGAACATTTTGGAAATAAGGTCTCTCTTTGATTTTGGTCAAAATGTGGTCTGTTCTTAGCCACTCTGGGTGTGCCTGCCTGATGAAGGGTAAGGACCCAGAAATCGCGATAGCAAGCGGGCACCCAGACCAGAATCAAAAAGAATAGTCCTACTATTTTATTTTATGTTATTTTGCGGTCTTGTGTTTTGCACTAGCGAAAGAATTAAAACTTTTGCATTTTCTGAAATATATATTACCTATATCGACCGAAGAAAATTCCCCATTTTCTGTATAGAGAAATTTCCCTATATTATTGTATGGTGGTGCACTTGTTCTATCGAAGAAATTCGACATTTTGTAGCTGGACAGTAAAGGGATGCATACGTAACACGCCTCTTGTTGTTTTGTTAGGAACAGTCAAGGGGGGAATAATATCGGCTCGTTTTTCAGAGCAAAATCCGCGGAAGTACCGGTAGAAAAAGGATAAATCCCCAACAGCGCGGCGATGAGCGAGAGAAGGGAGTTTTCTTGTGAAGACTTGGTCAAACTATACAACTTTGAGCAACTTAAAATGAAGTAAAAATCCTACCGCAGTATGCGCTTCTACACCTTCAGAGTCCAACCCAACCCATCTGTCGATGTTGAGTCTGATCTTCAGGGTGAACGTACTGCAGAGGAACGTTGTGTAGTATAGGGGGAGGGCTTCTTGCAGAGACGAATGACGAGGATACTGGAGATGATACATTGCTTTGTGCAGAGTAGGGTGAGCTATATGGTCCAGGTGACATAGAAGGCGAGGGTGATGTCGTGGATTGTGATGATGTTAGAAAACGCACTCCGTGCCTCGCTAGTGTGCCCATTTCTGCCTCAACAAACACTGTGTCATTAATAATTTTCTCAACGACACGTCTCTGGAATAAATCGAATCTGTCTAACCTTATAGCCCATCCCTTAGCTACCAATGCCGATTCACTTTCAGGCATTTTAAAATATTCTGTGACTAAACCAACTAGTTGTTCAGTAGAATCTTTTGCAGGTATTCTCTTTTTCTTTTGAGAGCAAGGGCCTGCCTGGCCAGGAGGTGGATTCTGCACCTGCAGGGTCTCATCACCCAAAGGGCGCTGTACAAAAAAATAAAATATAAAATTAAAATATTGTAAAAAAATAACCAACACAATAATTCAAATAAACAAATTACATTAAGACAGACTACTATAATTTATAATTAGAATCGGTTATAAAGCAACTATAATTGTTTTTAACAATATGAATTTATATGAACAGAACTAGTGAATCTTTTTTTTGGTAGGAACCGAAAAATGAAGAGAGATGGAAGCAGCTGGCTCAGGAGTTTGGAGAACGATGGAATTTTGACAACTGTATAGGCAATGTTGATGGCAAACATGCATTGATTGAAAAGCCCCCACTCTCTGGTTCTTACTACTACAACTACAAAGGTTCCTTCAGCATTGTTGTCATGGCTATTGTTAATGCGAAATATCAGTTCATCATGGTCGACGTTGGCGCCAATGGACGAGTATCAGATGGTGGAGTTTTAAAGAACACAACATTTTGGGAAAAGTTGTCTCAGAAGCAACAAACATTCCTGATCCACGTGAATTACCAGGTACAAATAAAAGGTTTCCTTATGATTTTGTTGGCGATGAAGCTTTTCAGCTATTGTCAAATTTTATGAAGCCTTACAACAGAGCTGTGTTCGCGGATGAAAAAAAAATTACAACTATAGATTGTCCCGAGCACACAGAATCGTTGAAAATGCGATTGGAATTTTAACATCCAAAAAAATTTCAACCGCATTAAGGCTTGAAATTTAGTGATGGCTTGCTATAATTTATACAACTACTTGTCAACAAAAAACAGTGGATACTACATGTTGATTATGAAAATAGGGCTAGTGGCACAATGGAACGGGGTTCATGAAGACAGGAAACAGAAGAGATGATAGGACCTCAAAGAACCAGCGGGAATTCTGCGGCTGACTCAAAGAAAGCAAGAGATGATTTTTGCGAGTATTTTAACTCTTCTGGCTCAGTTACGTGGCGAAACAATTGCTTTTATTAAAATTATGCCAAGTAAACTTAGTGATGGTAGTTAAATTTAGTATGGTGTTTGTCACTGTTTTGAATAAATTAATATTTACATACATGAAAAACTTTTCTATAGTGAATATTGTAAAATGAAAGTAGGTATGTAAAATGAATAAATAAACAAATCCTTGAAGTTTTCTAACCTCCGAAATTTTAGTTTCTGCTACCTCAACTTGATCTTTGCTGGACAGCAGATCGTTGTAGTATCATATGTTCGGTTCTGGGATGTCATCCACCGATGCACCTGGCCGCTTCTTACTTTCAATCGTCTTGTAGATTCTGTTGAAGTTCGTGCGCAATATATTTATTTTTTGTTTCACTTTTTCTGCAGTAAAATCAGGTTTATATTGCTTTACCGCGTTCACGATTGCTTGTAGTGCGACGGCTATTTTGTTTTTATTTAAATAATCTTTCGATTTTACTTCCCACAGTTTAGGGTGATCGCGATATAAGGCAATCAGCGCCGTTATAAATTCATGTTCGGGGAGTGGCTCCTTCTCGGAAGAAAGTTGCCGAGTAACAGGTAACTCGCCATGATGCTCGACGAGCGACTGACAGACATATTGAGAGTCACGCTCATGGACGTTCAATACGCTCTCTCGATCGCGCCTGTCAATGTGCTTCAATCAAAATTTATATCAGTCTCCATCAATAATTGACAATCGCGTCAATCTCCTCCTAAACGATCAATATTCGCTTCAATCAGCCTCCTTCAATGTTTTTGACGCGAATATTGACAATCTTATTGATCGTCTAGGGGACCCTTTTCCTAGTTTCTTTCAAAGAATCTCCCTTTAAGCGATGGCACTTGTTTTAAAACACCCTGTATAATATGTATGTGTATTATATAGACAATAAGAGGATGCCTCTCCACAAAACATCTAATCCAGTGACTTATCAGAACAAAGTAATCTATCGATTTACTTTCTGCGAAAACAAAAATACCGTAAATGTAACCAAAGTTTGGTGACAAATAAAAATCACCCACAGAAAATTTCTGACTCCTTAACAGTTCAGTTCTTTCTGACAAGAGTTTATATAAAGGTAAGTAAAAAAATCCATTAAACCAAAAACACATTTCTAAAGGTTCACTTATACCCATAAAATATCTAATATGTAATAACTTTTAGTGTTGTTTTTTCCTAGGTTTTCGGTCACGTTTTGGAAGAAAAGATTTTTATTTATTTGTTAACGTTTCGGTTTCTATTGAATAACCATCTTCAGAACTACAATGAATTTTGTTTGTAATATAAGATTAAAAAAAAATTAAAAAACAGGAAATACTAACTATTATACATTATTATAAAAAAACAAATAGGAAACATACCCTGCGGCTTACATAATCAAAAACACTTCGTTTAGCACTACGAATTACATGTTGTCTTTAACAGTGATAAAATGGTTCTGTTAAAGGTTTTTAACTTTTATGAGGTAAGGGACGGCCGGGCTGGAAATTCCCTTTTACCGTAATTAAGTTTGTAAACAGGTAGTAAAATCAAAGAGTAAGTTAATGGAGTTACTCTTTGGTAAAATTATAATGTAACAATTTTGCAATTATTTTGTTATTAAGTTATTATAGATATTACTAAGACCTTCGGTATCAGTTCTGATATTAAGTGTATGTTTGGTGTTTTTAATATGGATGATTTCTTTTATATTTCTCTTTTTGTAATTGGTTTCATAGTCAAGAACAGAGGCGTACCGCGGGGGGGGGTTACCCCCCCCCCCCCATTGATCTTTTATAGTAGTTATTATAAACATTATACAGCACGGTAGTATATACATATTTATATAAAAACAAGGGTTTTGTCTACCAAACCCCCCACCCCCCCCCCCCAAACCAAAAGTGACCTACAAACCCCCCCTACCAAACCAAAAGCCACGGTCCGCCTCTGGTCAAGAACATGAACATTGTTAAAATTAAAATTATGTAGCTTGTCAATTGCATGTTTTGATAGAGCGGTGTGGGTTTGATTTGTGTTTCTAATGCTATTTTTGTGTTCTTTTATTCTGTTTTTAAGATATTGTTTTGTTTGTCCAATATACATATGTTTTTGGACAGTCCAGACAGTCAATTTTATAAATAAGGTTGCTTTGATTTAATTTTGGCTTTCTGTTTTAATTTTGTAAATAAACTTTTACTATTATTTTCAGGTTTTTCTGCAATGTTGATTTTGTGTGGTTCAACAACAGTGTCTGGACAAACAAACCAATATCTTAAAAACAGAATAAAAGAACACAAAAATAGCATTAGAAACACAAATCAAACCCACACCGCTCTATCAAAACATGCAATTGACAAGCTACAAAATTTTAATTTTAACAATGTTCATGTTCTTGACTATGAAACAAATTACAAAAAGAGAAATATAAAATAAATGATCCATATTAAAAAAAACAAACATACACTTAATTTCAGAACTGATACCGAAGGTCTTAGTAATATCTATAATAACTTAATAACAAAATAATTGCAAAATTTTTACTTTATAATTTTACTACCTGTTTACAAACTTAATTACGGTAAAAGGGAATTTCCAGCCCGGCCGTCCCTTACCTCATAAAAGTTAAAAACCTTTAACAGAACCATTTTATCACTGTTAAAGACAACATGTAATTCGTAGTGCTAAACGAAGTGTTTTTTGATTATATAAGCCGCAAGGTATGTTTCCTATTTGTTTTTTATAATAATGTGTAATAGTTAGTATTTCCTGTTTTTTAATTTTTTTTTAACCTTATATTACAAGCATAAAATTCATTGTAGTTCTGAAGATGGTTATTCAATAGAAACCGAAACGTTAACAAGTAAATAAAAATCTTTTCTTCCAAAAAGTGACCGAAAACCTAAGAAAAAACCAACACTAATTGTATAAAACGATCAGGAAAACCAAAACATAGCTAATAATAACTATTCAAATTTCCGAACGACCGACAGTATCGTTTCTCTTACAAAACGGCTAAATCCCTTTACTACAACAATTAAACAAAAACGGGAGATAAAAGTTTTCGTAGCAATAGGCAATGTACGTAACCCAGATAAATCTGAAATGTTATTTTTTGTACTACCGTACTCTAATATTCATGTTTCATAATAAGGTTCATTATGATACAAAATTTCATTATAAAATCGCGTTATTAGCCAATTTGGAGCCCATACCTTTTTAATCAATTGACTTCTTTTTAATAGAAATGATCTGATTTTGACACTTGTTTTACTAAGATTTGCATTTTCATTAAAACTTTTAAGAAAATAAATTATTAGAAGTTATGTCAGATTATGGTATAAGTGATGATGAAGAATTTAATTTGTTTAACTGTTGCCACTGTTTGCACTCCTTTCTTCTGACTTCGGCTGCTCTTGGCACAAGAAGAAAAAAGAGTGTTCGGGGCACTTACAAACCCTTTATTTTTCTGTGCAGGGCATTTGCAATGGTATTTTTGTATATTGACACAACAGTACAACAGTTATTTTTCCTTATTTCCTATTTTCCGAACACAAGAGTTTTTTGTTCAGATTCACTAAAAAGGTTTAAGATTTAGTTCTGGTTTGAATTAAGATTTTCTAGTTAATCAGTTAGACTTTGACAGGTTTTTGTCCCGTCATTGTTAATAAGTCGTAATCAGGAACTTGTGAGTTATTGTAACATTTTACCGATTTGCTTGGTTTCCAAATGATTTTCATCTTGAAACGTATTGTTAGGATGATTTAGTTTTATTATGGGGTGTGTACTAAAATTTCCCTTCTGTTTATAAATTTTCGAAAAAACTCGGAAACAAATTCATAGTATAAAACTTAGTTGTCTCATTCTTACACTTGTCAGATTAAAACTTTTGGTTGTCAAATTATACCTGTCTAGCGTTTGAGAATCTGGTCGTTTTAATGATTTTTATGTAACCTAAGTAAATGCCCTATACTAAAAAGATGAAAAGAAAAAATATAGTTATTTCAGTGGATCGAGAAGAAGAAGACAAGGATTGACAAACCAGCATCAAAAATGCCAACCAAAGTAGTTTGTAATATTTATCGCCTCACAAAAGAATTTATCCAAGAACCATCTTAAACATTTTTTGCCTGAAACAATTCGTTAAAAATTGATTCTGTATTTCTGAGATAAAATTCCGCAAGTAGTTGTTATCTAATAATTAATTATAAATAAACATATGAACCAATCTTTTTCTAAAAACATAACATTTGTAGTATTCTAATCTCCAAACAAATATAATATAATCTTTCTAAGATTATTAATATTTTCACAACGGTTCTGTTTTATTGACATGAGACCTAGGTGAACCCTCCTCATTTGGTTAAAGAATTACTTCAAATATTTACCCACCATTTATTAAGGCTGTGCAAAATTCCAGCGGCGTTACCGTTTTATTCATTGGTTACTACTGTATCAGTAGGGGTGTGGTGACAGTTATACAGGGGAAAGCGATCCTATAAAAAATAAATAAAATTGGCATAGCATTTTATACTTTTGCGAAAATTATTTAAATCTGCAATGCCGACTGAGTTCCCGTCAAGTGGCGTAGATGGGATTTTGTTGGGGGGGGGGGGGGCAACTATTTTGTCATTTATTCTATTACACGAGGTTCGTACCTATCAGTTCATGACGAAATCCAAATTATTGCAGGATTTCAAAAAGACGCGTACATAAAGTGACCTTCCTCCCGATTTTGGCGGGACAGTCCCGCTTTCGTTCAAATAAAAAAACAGCTGTATTTTGCCGTAAATAGAATTGCAAGTGGCAACGCCGGAAGTGTCAAGTGCCAGGATCATCCATCAATGCGCCACAATCCTGCAACAATGCCTTTGGCTTCTATTTTACGATCCTATCGTATCGGATTCGATATTTCCCTCTTTACTAATAATAATATACAAAAGAAAAAGATACATTCAGGTTGTCCGAAAAGTCTTAGTATGGGCAAATATCGTTGCTATTATTAAAGATAGACACTAAATTTAAGTGTATCTTATTGGTTAATATATATATGGAGTAACAGTGATGGCTCAATCATCTAAGTCATCATGGTTTAAGCAGGTGGATAGAAGTATTTTCATTCGCTCAAAATATTCCGCTGTTCTTGTTTAGAACATATAAATTTGCAGTTGTCATGGCATCAACTATTTAATTATTTATTTCCTTATAACTGCTGAACCATCGGTTTTAGAGAAGAAGTTACTCGACAAAAAATATTTCCCGCGATGTAAGGAACAGCTATTGACCTTACACAAAATTTTCAAAATTTGTAATTTGGCTCAATCGAAACGCTAGAGTCTAGAGCATTACTATTATTGTTGTCCCCCACCCTTATCACCAAAAGGATCGCTCAGAAATTTGTGACAAAAAATTATGAACATTGAGAATTAGGTGTAGATTGAGCCAAAATTATCAGGATTGAAAAATTCCAGCTCGATCAATTGTTATAAACAATTTAATTGTTTATTTCCTTATAACTGCTTAACAATTGGTTTTAGAGAAAAAGTTTTTCGACAAAAATATTTCTTACGATGTAAGAAACAACCTTTGTCCATCCACGTTTTTCAAAATTTTTAATTTGGCTCAGGTGAAATGCGAGTGCATTACTATTAATAATAATTTAAGTGGGGAGCTGGGCACAGGTTGGGTATACTGGGTATACTAATTGTGCAATTATAGCTTGCACTTGACCGATTTTTTAATGCTACAACAATGCGTTTTTAAATTTTACTCGTTATATTCACGACTACATATCACATAAAAAAGTTATCTATTGGTCCAAATATAATCAACCCCCCTAAAACTTCAGCATACAATTTAGATTTTTCATACAATACAGGATAAAACAATCTGTTCAGTTTTGGTCTGGAACATTAGCTAAAAAGAAATAATATTTTATACGGAGCCGAGGATTTAATGTGGAGTAAATTAAAAAATAAAACTTTCAGTACTTTTTTTATAAATGTGTTTGATTATTGAAAAAATACCTAAATATACTACAACAACTTTACTTGTAATTAGAACTGACTAGTAGTTAATGTAGCCTGCGTGTTACTATTGGCGAAAACAAAATAGTAACAAATTTTAGAATTTTATTATAGTTAACATGGATGAATTAGAAAGGATTCTGTGTTACGTATACTGTGGGCGTATCGAACGTGAAGCCTGTTTATTTGTTGTTTGTTATGAAAACATTTACCCTAGAGGTCTAGTTTACAAACTTTAAAGAAATACGTAATTGAATCAAGAATGGTAGTAGAAAGAGATAAAATAGCATTGGAGTGTTGGAGCCCAGAAGTGTTGCTGTCTCTGCTGGTTGCTTAGGAAATACGTCTGAACACTCGGTTACACGTACGTCTTTGTCTAATGAACTAGAAAAGAAAAAGTGCGACTTATAGATTTATAAATGACTCGGAGCGACTTTAAATAAACCTTTAGAAATAATATATCCTATAAATAATAAAACCGTTTTAACTTAAGTTTATTATTATTTAGCAGAAAAATAAAATATTTTAAGGCTTTTATTACTTTTAGTAAATCTTGTGATGCTTTTAACGTATTTTTGTACAAAAATACAAGGTAAAATAAGATGTGGCCAATGTTTCCAAATTGTGTTTACAGTGTCGCTTAGAATGGTTTGTTTTGGCTTCAAAGAATGTTAAATCATCCCGTATCCATTCTTAATAAATCCATGATAGATAGATAGATTTTATTTCGCAAGGGAATTTCCGTGCAAAGCTTTAGCAGATTTTTTAAATGGGGTTCTTTTTCAGAATTTCTATCATGTCTTTACCACCATCACACCATGGACCACCACCTCCAGGAGTTACGCAAACAGGTAAGAATTCATAAACAAGACAATACGCTTTTCTTCTTCTAGGTGTTTTACTGTTTGCAAGAATTTGATAAACTTTAAAAATAAAATGATGAAAATTTTGCTATTTTATAGCCAGTGGCGGCTTTAAAGTGGGCGCAGCCCCCCCCCCCCCCCCCCAGAGCCTTGTATAAAAAGTACTTTAATACCGAATTTTATAAAAATAAATACTGTAACATAAACATTAACCATTTCTATGTATTCTACAAAATATTATAAACAAAAACAAACATTTTGCCGTCTATGTAAGGTTTTTCAAATGAATTATACAAAAAAATATTTGAATAATAGATCAATACTAATATGTAATATAAAAAATGCAAGCCTTTTTGGCATTTTTGATTTACGTACTCTTAGATTGTTTCTGAAAACATTTCTTACACATCTCCCTACGAATTGAGGCTTCTAAACGAAATAAATAATCCAATAATTTTTATTTCAAAAACATATCTTTGGAAAGTAAATTTTTCGAAAAAGAGCTTTTTCGAAAATGTTTCAAAAATATTTTCTCGGAAACATATTTCGACCCTACATTTTGTCAAAAATGTCCTGACCGCTTTTTCAAAGATGCTTTTTAGAAAATGGATTTATGAAATATTTTTCCAAAAACCCGTATTTCGAAGGTACACATTTTAAAAAATGTTTCCAAATAAATATTTTTTAAAACTGGTACATTTTTCGAAAATATATTTTTTTCAAAACAATATTTAGAAAATTAAATTATGAACTCTAGTAGCTTGGTAAATGTTAATGAAAAAAAGACAAAAAAGGACCCTGAACAAACCCAAACGAACCTTATTTGGGTTTTATCAGATTTCCTTAGGTTTGGTACGTTACTTTCTCCTAAACTAGCCTTTCAAAAAGCCGTTGCTGGAAAAAATTAAAACTACCCGAAAAAATTTAATTTCGAAAAAGATGTTCTCTGAAAAAATGTATTTTTGAAAAGTGCTTAAAAATTGAAAAATTGGTTTTAGACAAATTGAACTTTCGTACGTACTCGTATATCCCTCAAGTGAGCAGAAGGCATAAATAAAAAAAATGCTACAATTTACACTTCCATATTAATCAATTTGTCCTATCGCGTGTTAGCTAAGATGACCAACTCTTTTAGCTGTTTCTATTTTTAACAAATATCTTTTTTAATGTTAAATTAAGTAATTTTTTTCAAAAAACAGCTTCTTCGAATATAATTTTTTATTATTAGAACCCTTTAAAAATACGTTTCCTGGAAATATATTTTTTAGAAGACATAGTTTCTCTAAATTTAAATTATGAATGAATGAAATGTTAATGAAAAAATGACAAAAGGATCCTAAACTAACCTAAACGACCCTTTTTTGTGTTTGGTCAGGTTTACGTTTCCTTGTATTTGCTATGTTACTCTGTAGTAAACAGTGTTGCCAATGGTCTGATAATTATCAGAATCTACCATAATTTTGACCATCATTCATTAATCGATAATGACCGGTTATCGAAAACTGAATTTTAATTTTTTTCTTTAAAAATTAATACATAGAAATATGCACTTCTACTTTAATGAGGGGATTCTCTCAATGAAGCGGCGCCGCCGCCGCCTTTAAAGGAATTTACCTAAATTTGTCTTTGGTGCTCAATTAGTCAATATTTTATAGATTTTTTCAATTTGTGTATTATTTATTAAAGTAGGTAAGTAACACTGTAATAAGGAAAACATTTTCAGGTAAATAAGGCTTCATTTTATAATAGTAAAATACATATTATTGTTTTAGCACCGGGGTAGCTGGGGGGGGGGGGGTGGCAAAAGGGCACTTGCCCATCCCCAAGAGCCATAAATATTATCCAAAAAATTTTACTGCGGCTTTTTCCCTAGGCTTCCTGCCCTCATGTCACGAGTTCAACATAATTCAGACATAATTCTAAATGCGCCCCTGTTCATAGAAAGTATCGTACAAAATGGGACCAAGTTTTAATAAAAAGGGCAAAGGGCGTACTGAACCAGAGCAATAATTCAATAAGCTCATTTCGATACTTCTTAAAAAACATAATGGGCCGCTGTTAATGTTTGATGGATTCTGTGTGTTAAAGCATAGTTTTCACTTATCACACGTGAGCTTTTGCCTTTTAAAAAAGAAAATATAAACCAAAGCGATTCGGAAGCATTTATTTAATCGACACCTCCTGAAACCAGAAAAGCTGCTAATGCAGGCACACTGAATTTGCTTATTTTGTATCAATTTAAATATTCTTAAATTCAAATTTGAAAACATGATGGGCCGAGACGAAACTGGATTCTGTGTTTTAAAGCATTGAGTAATCTGTGGCATTGATTTCACTTATCAAACGCAAGCTTTTGCTGTTTAATAAATATTCTTAAATTCTAATTTAAAAATCAGAAAATCTAATTTGTGCTTTAAACGACTGGTAGTCGTAAAAAAATTATAGTATACCACTCGCTTTATACCACTCGCTTACGACTCGTGCCGAAATATTTCATACTTGATGAGTTCACTCTCACACTCACTTGTACGTGCAGTATGCTAGTGTGTACAGAAACTGCCAAAAATGTTAGCTAATCAATGATTAAACAGACAATTGCCATTACAATATTACAAAATCCTTGAAGACGGTTGTTTTTTCATTTATTTTTCACGCAAAGCGGACTTAAAGCTGAATTAAACTAATTCCTCAATATGCTGGAATTAAATTTATATCTATGATAAAATATTAGTTAATTTGGCAACACTTTGCATTCCAATATAAAAAATTGAAAGACGAGTCTTCCTTTAATATTTCAAATTAAAATTACACAGTTTTGTATTGCAGGCGGGCATTTAATTTATTATTATTATTAACTAAGTAGGTACCTACCTTTGTATCGTAATATGCACACTTCAATAAACAAAATATAAGAAGGATAAAGCTAATAAACCATACTGTTGTTCTTCAAAAGATCATAATTATAACCATTTTTGTGCTACTCTTGTATAAAATTATAATTACACGACGAAACAAGCAAATTAAGGGACAGGAAATAATTAGAAGGGTTTACTAATGAAAAATCGTGTATGAAATCAGGCTTTAAATGCGGAGTTTACGGGATATTTGTGTGGAACATCAGGAAAATATTAGTGGAGAATAAACAAATATGTAAAACTTGAGTAGAGTCTGTATATTTCTTTAAATGAAAATAAAATTTTCTTACTTTCCTACTATTTTTAGCAATAAATGTTCTTCCTTTTCAGTATAATTGCAGGATCTGTTTCATTGTTTCTTTTCCATAATTATTATTTATCCAACAACACACAATTATACTTTAAAATAAATACAAGACAGATTAGGTACAATCTTTTACGGTTGGCAGCTACCCGACCGCTTCCGAATCATAGACAACATATATTTAGACCATCACAACGTATTCGCGACACCGCTGAATCCGTCCAATGTATGGGCGAAAAAGTACGCATTGGGCGCCAGTCAGATTTTTAAACGACGGTTCTCTCGAGGCATGCGCACTCGGGACGTCTCGTAAAAGTGGTTGTTGAACTCAATGACGCAACGCGGCGATCAGAACCGGGCCGAAAAAATCTGTCATTTGTATGTTATGGTATTTTTGGTTGGGGTGGCGAATATAGCGAACCTCTGAAGCTTGTTATTTCGATACAAAAATAGTCTTTACAAAGTGTTACAGACATTTCATATGTTTCGCCAATTATGTATCCAACTTTTAAATATAAGGAATTATTTCGTAGTCTATTTCTTACAATTAGTGCGTAAATACAAATAGTTTAATTCCAAATTTAAATTATATCAATATGTGAAAGAATAGGAGGTAAAAAATATAATTTATCTTAAATGCACTCCGGTGTTGAAGTGAATACACACACGGCGAAGTAGAAATATTTGTCAGTGACGTATATTGAGTGTGGTCAAGGTGTCAGAAAGGCACTGATGGGGTGTGTGTGTATTAGGGGCATTGTATAAGGGGTAAGATGGTGTAAGAAGGTCATATATAGTGCCAATGCCTCCTTCCCCTATATTGCATAAGGGTGAGTGTGACCAAAAGGCATATTTGCGCTTTCGCCAAAGGGGCACTAAAAATACTAGTGGATTAGGGTAGAGGGGAGTATTTTAAAAGGGATGGCGAAAGAAAAAAGTGCTTTCGCCAAAGGTAAGATATCAGTGGATTAGAAGGGTGTGTCCAAAAGGCATATTTGCGCTTTCGCTAGAGGGGCACTAAAAATACTAGTGGATTGGGGTAGAGGGGAGTATTTTAAAAGGGATGGCGAAAGGAAAAAGCGCTTTCGCCAAAGGATCGCTAAGATATCAGTGGATTAGAATGGTGAGTGCCCAAAAGGCATATTTGCGCTTTCGTCAAAGGGGCACTAAAAATACTAGTGGATTAGGGTAGAGGGGAGTATTTTAAAACGGATGGCGAAAGAAAAAAGCGCTTTCGCCAAAGGATCGCTAAGATATCAGTGGATTAGAAGGGTGTGTCCAAAAGGCATATTTGCGCTTTCGTCAAAGGGGCACTAAAAATACTAGTGGATTAGGGTAGAGGGGAGTATTTTAAAAGGGATGGCGAAAGAAAAAAGCGCTTTCGCCAAAGGATCGCTAAGATATCGGTGGATTAGATTGACATGGGGCCGTAAGTAGTAGCGCTTTCAGCAAAGTATCACTGTAAATAGATGTAAAAATATTTACATCTTACCCTAGAACTTGGTTTGTTCAATAATTATACAGGATGGGATGCCAATCCAATAAAATATACACATGTAATTTTTTTGATTTACTATTTTACTCCTTAAAACAGTTGCATATTTTATTTCTATTGTTTAGAATACTATGTTTATATTTTATTTCAACTTTCAATTTTGTAAATGTAACGTTTAAAAAATTAAGAGGGGGGGACATTAAAGAGACGCACTGTATATATATATATATATATATATATATATATATATATATATATATATATATATATATATATATATATATATATATATATATATATATATATATATATATATATATATATATATATATATATATATATATATATATATATATATATATATATATATATATATATATATATATATATATATATATATATATATATATATATATATATATATATATATAAATAAAGTGAGCTATTTTCGAGGAATTATCGACAGTTTTGTATAGCAAGAAAACTCAGATTTAAGCCAACAAACTATACACTTTTTGTTAAAATCTCACTAATGGTTACATTTTTATCATTAATAAAAAGAATAATTACAAGTAATATATTTAGCATTTATTACTCGATAAAAATTCACGTCATGTGAAATAAATTTTGAAGTACGGTCCTGTCTATCACAAGGCAAACGTTCGACAAGGCGCAAGCCCGCAGAAGACCGTCTTTGTTTACGGATTCAGCTTGGTAAATTTGCCACATTCGCAAATGACACTATTTCTCTATTATATATTTTCTCTATGTTCCGAATGCAAACGCCGATTTCTTTTTAAAGCAGGTCTTGGATGGCTGTAGTTAAACCTTAGATAACTTGACGAAATTTTAACAGTGGATCAAAATTTAACACGGTGTGTCAGCTTCAGCTAATCCTGAATTAAATTTTCTTTATGCAACCCGCTGTTACAGTTTCTAAGATCTCATTGGTGAGTGTCGCATTCGTCCCATCCTGTATAGAGCCTATATACGCTGTATATATATATATATATATATATATATATATATATATATATATATATATATATATATATATATATATATATACAGCGTCTGCCCAATTGCTACCAAATTGGAAACTTTTTTATTTTTGATTTTATGAGAAAAAGATATTCTTGATTAGAAGTTTTGCTTGTTGTAAAAGTAAGACTCGCATTGAAAAAACCCGATATGTCATACAGCGCGTAACGAAAATCAAGAAAAAATATTTAGAAAACTATTTATTTTAACTTACAGATCCTAAAAACAAATTTTAGGCCACAACAGAACCTCCGTTATTTTTAGTGCATGTAATAAGATTTTTCTTAAACCTGCAAATTACGTGATCGGCTGGGATTTCTTCGCATGCTTCTCGTATCCTGTTTTTTAAATAAATAAGATTTGCATGTCTGTATTTGTAAACAATTTCCTTAATTCGTCCCCAAAAGAAGAAATCAAGAGGTGGGAGGTTGGGGGACCGAGGCGGCTAATCCGTAAAATTATCATCTTTATTCGAAGTTCGCCCAATTTTGAAATTGAAGTTAAGCCAGGCTCTTACTTCTGCTGAGAAATGACAAGGGACACCATCTAACTAAATATCAAATATTGCCTAACATTCAGGGGCAACTCATCAATAATGTCTGAAAAGTTATTTTGCAAAAAAGTTAGAAATATTTGTCCGTTAATGTTATTATCGAAAAAAAATTGGTCCTAAAATTTTGTTTTTCAAAACACCACATCCAACATTAACTTTCTGAGACACTTTACTCCGACATTCTACTACCCAGTAAGGATTAGTTATATTCCAAAACCCCGAATTTTGTTATTAAAACATTCCGTTGGTCCGTTGGTGGTAAACGTCGCGTCGACGGAAAACAAAATTTGAAACTCGAAGTTTGGATGATCTTCATAATACCCCATTATCTAGTGACAATAATCAAATCGTATATCCATGTCTCCAGGAAATGCGTGAATAAATTTTGGTTTAAAGTGTTTCTATTTGTTTTTCTTTAAAACAGTTTGGATAAATTTAATTAAGTAACCCAATTCATGGGATCTTTGTTCAAGGCTTTTTTGGGGTTCCTCTGTAATATGAAGCAATATATCGACCTCATCATCGGCAATGTCACTCTTACCTATTATGAAACCAGCACCACATTCAGGTATGATAATGAAAATAAGTTATTAGATTTTTCAGAAAAAAAAACGCTTTTAAGTCATAAAAGAAGTATTAAGAAAGAAGTTTAATGAAACGTTTCATTAAAAAAGTATTTATTTAAATGACATTACTAGCGAAAATTCGATGCTATTTACCTTAACTACTCGATTTTCTTTACGTCCTGTATAACATATCTTTTTTTTCAATGCCAGTCTTACTGTTGCGACAAGCAAAACTTTTTATCAAGAATAACTTTTTCTCGTAAAATCAAAAAGGTTCCCATTTGGTAACCAAATCTGGGCAGACGCTGTATATATATATATATATATATATATATATATATATATATATATATATATATATATATATATTACATATGAAGAAATATTGATCCGGGAGTACATCCGTTCGTTTGTTAAATTCCTATTGGAATCTGGCAGACGTTTCGCCAAGGTCTCACTTGGCATTATCAATGCTTACTCGTTGCTGTCAAGTCGTAAACTGATGAATCTTTGTCGTGACTCTCGATATTTATAGCCTGCGCCGGAGGTTGTAGCGGTTCTGGTTGGCTGGCGTTGGCTCCGCCCCCTCAGTCGTTGCTTCGTTGGCTGTTTGTTGTGATGCGGTTGCGAGTTGATGCGCTTCAGCTTGCCGTTTTACTATTGTCTTCCATGTACTGGACAAATGCAGAGCGTCGTCCCTTTTGTTTAGATGACCGGTCTTTTCGATTTCGATGGCTTCTCGTATTATTCTAGATTTATAGTTTTCGACGTTTGCCAGTTGTCTGCAGCTATCAAAGTTGATTTTTTGTCCTGTTTGATGTTGATGTTGAAACAGGGCCGATGTAGTTTGTTTGTTTCGGATAGCCAGTTTGTGTTCTCCTAACCTGGCTGAAATTCGTCTGTTGATTTGTCCGATGTACATTTTATTGCAGGTACCGCATGCTACACTATACACACCTTGGTTGTCTAGTTTAATTTTCTGTTTTGGATTTTTTAATGTTGTTCTTATGGTTTGATGTGGTTTATATACAGTGGATATATTATGTTTACGAAGAATGCGACCAATCCTATCAGTAGTTCCTTTAATGTATGGCAATATGGTTTTTGGTCTGCTTTCAGAGTCTTCCTGTTGTTTCTGTCTTGGATGCTGTTGCAGTTCTATTGCTTTTCTAATTGTGTTATCTTTATATTCAGCATCCAAGACAGAAACAACAGGAAGACTCTGAAAGCAGACCAAAAACCATATTGCCATACATTAAAGGAACTACTGATAGGATTGGTCGCATTCTTCGTAAGCATAATATATCCACTGTATATAAACCACATCAAACCATAAGAACAACATTAAAAAATCTAAAACAGAAAGTTAAACTAGAACACCAAGGTGTGTATAGTGAAGCATGCGGTACCTGCAATAAAATGTACATCGGACAAACCAACAGACGAATTTCTGCCAGGTTAGAAGAACACAAACTGGCTATCCGAAACAAACAAACTACATCGGCCCTGTTTCAACATCAACATCAAACAGGACACAAAATCAACTTTGATAGCTGCAGACAACTGGCAAACGTCGGAAACTATAAAACTAGAATAATACGGAAAGCCATCGAAATAGAAAAGACCGGTCATCTACACAAAAGGGACGACGCTGTGCATTTGTCCAGTACATGGAAGACAATAGTAAAACGGCAAGCCGAAGCGCATCAACTCGCAACCACATCACAACAAACAGCCAATGAAGCAACGACTGAGGGGGCGGAGCCAACGCCAGCCAACCAGAACCGCTACAACCTCCGGCGCAGGCTATAAATATCGAGAGTCACGACAAAGATTCATCAGTTTACGACTTGACAGCAACGAGTAAGCATTGATAATGCCAAGTGAGGCCTTGGCGAAACGTCTGCCAGATTCCAATAGGAATTTAACAAACGAACGGATGTACTCCCGGATCAATATTTCTTCACATTTCTCCATCCGTGAAAGTCTACGTTCAAACATATATATATATATATATATATATATATATATATATATATATATATATATATATATATATATATATATATATATATATATATATATATATATATATATATTACCGGCAAAGTCCGTTTCATCGTCATACTTAAGTTTGCCTAGGTAAACCGCACATTACCGGGACGTTTTCGGCAAAGTCCGAAATTGTTCTCTATTTCGGAGTTTGCCTAGAATGTAACCCGACAAACTTAGGTTTGCCAAACACGTTTTAGGAAAAGTCGGAAATAATAAGTTTGTGACCGTTACGTCGCTGTTCATTTTCTAGTCGTAACTGGTTATAGCCTGTTTGTAATACGTCGCAGGTACACCTGCACTGCGTTGATTGTTTAAGGTGGTATTTTCCGATCGCGTCCATGGTGGCCAACTTAATTTCATTTTGTCATGGTTTTTCGGCTAATTTTTAAGAATAAAATTATAAGTATATTAATATCCTGCAAGCAATTTTTAGTTAATTATTTAAAGTTTCAACGTGTATAATGATTTCATTCAAAAGATTAATATTTTAAAAGGCCTATGGTGACTTTTTTTCTGGCACTAGGACCTCAATATTCTTTTTAAATATTATTTTCCTAAAATAAATCATAAAATATCTTGAGACTTTTATTAATACGTTAAAACATACCTGTAGCATATGAATCTACGGTTAATATTGTGACAATATTCATACAAAAGAAAAATAAAGCAAAACATTGTACTAAAATAAAATTAAGTTGGCAATAAATGGATGTGGTCGGTAAATGCAGCCTTAAGCAGGGCGCGCATTGAATCGACTCGGCTCGGCTCAGCACGGCACGGCACAGTCTAAAAGTTTGGTATACATGCAATTATATGAAGAGGAGCGCATTGAATCGGTTTCACCCGCTCGGAACGACCAAATCGGAATCAGATCAAAAATTGCCGAAATGTCCGACTGCCTGCGACTACTTCTCGTATTGAGACGCAAGCGGAAGAGGTAGGTATGCAATGGCGGACTAAGTTTTGATATTAAACATTCGTTTTTATGATTTTTTGTACGACCCGAAGAATCACGACAATGTGCGGAAGGAGAATGCTTAGGAGGAGATAGCGAAAAAACGTCTGATACGATACTACGTCTATACATCACAATAGTTTCAGCTGTTTTAAAGAACCGATAGCCAAATCAATGCGCTTTGACTGTCGGCATTCCCAACGAAACTTACCGAGCCGAGTCAGTTCAATGCGCGCCCTGCTTTGAGTGTTTGTCTATTCGTCTAACTCAGTGGTTCCCAACCTGGGGGTAATTACCCCCTAAGGGGTAAATTGGGATTTTCTGATGGGTAAAGACAAGGATTGGATCATCATTCAGTCATAAAACAAAATTATTAACAAAATCATCTTCATTAAATCTAACTACCTAATCACTAATTTTATTAGTGACTAGTTAGTGAGATTACAGATATTTGAAAATTTTAGGTAATAAATTTTATTATCTAAAATACGAATACAAGCCTGCGACGCAGCGCCGCTGGATGGCGCGTCTATCGGCTCGCTCGTCTCATTGACTTACATTACTTCTTAATTTAAAACAAAATTGCTAAAAGTGTTTTCTTTAACTGATTAAAACTAATCAAAAATATTTTCGTAATTTAAAGAAAAAAATACAATAGCTAATTTGTTTTTTTTTACACTAAACTTTTTTGGGGGTATTTGCTAATATCTAACCTGCTTTATGGGTAATAGCCTTAAAAAGGTTGGGAACCGCTGGTCTAACTGGACCGGGTTTGCTCAGGTTTGTAATTATCATTTAATAAAAAAAGTTTAATACGTATATTATGAAGGTATATTTAACTTAATGAAATACGATGAAATCATGTTATTTACAGGCAAAGCATCACTAGTATACCAATTATCATGATACAACACAAAGGTAAGAACATATTTCGGACTTTTCCTAAAACGTGTTTGGCAAACCTAAGTTTGCCTTGTTACATTCTAGGCAAACTCCGAAATAGAGAAGAATTTCGGACTTTGCCGGTAACATATGTATATATATATATATATATATATATATATATATATATATATATATATATATATATATATATATATATATATATATATATATATATATAAAAAAGAATTTTTTTCTTGGGTAGCAGTCAAAATGCAGGTGGCCAATTAATTAATTCTTTATTGCTTAGTCGAGCTTTCGAGTTTCAATTTAACCCTTCTTCAGGACACACTACAAAAGTTACAAAACACATTGTCAGGAAACACAGTTCCCATACAATCAAAAATTTTATTTTAAAACTTACCAATGTGAATTATTTTAAAAAAGGAATACAAAAATACTTCGCAGAAATGTTACTAAACATATTTATGACATTCTACAATTAAAAAACTTTAAAAAATTGGTTCAAGATTGGCGATGATTGCCGAATAATTAATTACTACATTTTGGTTGCTGGATGATGAATGAGCAACAGCTGGTCATTTAAAAATTGATTTGACGTTTGACAGAACCACGCATGTTAGGTTGTGTTCAAACTCGAAATAAAGCGCGGCGAATTTAAAAAGTTTTTATACTGAAAAATGATGTCCTGCGCATTCACCAACAGTGGAAAACGCAAAAGGTATGTAATAACAATGTGGAAATACAAAAAACTTTTCTAAAATATAATGTTCACACAAAAGAGAAAAGAAAAGAAAACTAGATAGATGTGTCTTCCTGTAAGGAACTGAATTTTTCCTTATGTAATTTGAGAAAGAAGGAATAAATAGTGCTGAGGTTTTGGATATCTGTTTTCTTATTCATGCAGTGGTCGGCGCCATGAATGTGCACCATTTCTAAGAACAGTCTTTTGTAATAGTTATTGGATTTTGCCAGAACTTTAGGTTCAGCAAATCTCATTTGGTGGCCTTCTTTTATTACATGTTCAGCCAATGCACATGAAGGCACCGACCTCCTGCAGTCACTCTTGTGTGATATAACACGGTTATACAAGTTTCTGGATGTTTGACCGATATATACATCTTCACAATTATCACAAGAAATCTGATACACAACATTCCAATTCTCTTTTGTGGTGAGGGGTGTTTTTGTTCTAGTATACAATTGTGAAACAGTCTTCACTTGTTTCTTTGCAAACCTAACATCGGTGCACTCAAATAATTTTATTAATTTTGGAGTGAGATTCTCTATATACGGTAAAGTACAATAGAAAGTCGGAACAGTGGTGCTTTGATTAACATTATTGTCATTATGCCGTGATGGCGTAGGTTGTGTGTTTAGGGATAATGACAATAGGGATAATGACAATAATGTTAATCAAAGCACCACTGTTCCGACTTTTTATTGTACTTTACCGTATATAGAGAATCTCACTCCAAAATTAATAAAATTGTTTGAGTGCACCGATGTTAGGTTTGCAAAGAAACAAGTGAAGACTGTTTCACAATTGTATACCAGAACGAAAACACCCCTCACCACAAAAGAGAATTGGAATGTTGTGTATCAGATTTCTTGTGATAATTGTGAAGATGTATATATCGGTCAAACATCCAGAAACTTGTATAACCGTGTTATATCACACAAGAGTGACTGCAGGAGGTCGGTGCCTTCATGTGCATTGGCTGAACATGTAATAAAAGAAGGCCACCAAATGAGATTTGCTGAACCTAAAGTTCTGGCAAAATCCAATAACTATTACAAAAGACTGTTCTTAGAAATGGTACACATTCATGGCGCCGACCACTGCATGAACAAGAAAACAGATATCCAAAACCTCAGCACTATTTATTCCTTCTTACTCAAATTACATAAGGAAAAATTCAGTTCCTTACAGGAAGACACATCTATCTAGTTTTCTTTTCTCTTTTGTGTGAACATTATATTTTAGAAAAGTTTCTTGTATTTCCACATTGTTATTACATACCTTTTGCGTTTTCCACTGTTGGTGAATGCGCAGGACATCATTTTTCAGTATAAAAATTTTTTAAACAAATTTTTTTAAATTCGCCGCGCTTTATTTCGAGTTTGAACACAACCTAACATGCGTGGTTCTGTCAAACGTCAAATCAATTTGTAAATGACCAGCTGTTGCTCATTCATCATCCAGCAACCAAAATGTAGTAATTAATTATTCGGCAATCATCGCCAATCTTGAACCAATTTTTTAAAGTTTTTTAATTGTAGAATGTCATAAATATGTTTAGAACATTTCTGCGAAGTATTTTTGTATTCCTTTTTTAAAATAATTCACATTGGTAAGTTTTAAAATAAAATTTTTGATTGTATGGGAACTGTGTTTCCTGACAATGTGTTTTGTAACTTTTGTAGTGTGTCCTGAAGAAGGGTTAAATTGAAACTCGAAAGCTCGACTAAGCAATAAAGAATTAATTAATTGGCCACCTGCATTTTGACTGCTACCCAAGAAAAAAATTCTTTTATATATATATATATATATATATATATATATATATATATATATATATATATATATATATATATATATATATATACTGTACAGACACCCTTCTTTAAAAACTGTTTTTAAAAGCTATAATTTTATGTGTCTATTTTTTCTAGTCCAGGGACCTAGACCAGTAAACACCGTATGTCCTCACTGCCACAACTCTGTCAGGACAGAAATTAGAATAGAATCGACTACCAAAACACATTTATTTGCACTTTTACTATGTTGTTTTGGGTGAGTAAAAATATTTTTAACTTAGGTTATTCATGATATTGTATAAGTATTAAACGTGTCTTTTAATTCTGTGACAAGGGAAGTCTGGGACATGAGTAGGGTTGCCACGGGACTGTCACCGTTGTTGGAGTTCATGTCCCGACGTACCGACAAAGGTATCACAAATCCCAATCGGCGATATCCAGGTTTTTTAAATTCAATTTTAAATGGCACACGCACCAACAAACTTGACTGTGAATGGTTTTTAAAAAGAAAGCTTTTGCGTATAACGCACTATAATAGCGTGGTGCGTAGACCTCAATCGTGCGGATTTGTGCGTAGCGTCGCGTCGGACGGTGACTAAAAATTAAGGAAGTCAGCTGCAATTAGCTGATTTTTAATGGGGAACAAGGGCTCACAGATGACAAAATTGACCAAGATGATAAATAACACGATAATGAAGATAAAGAGGAAACGAAAACATTCCCCGTTATTAGCCAATTGGCTGAAGAGGACGTCACGTTCTTAATATAAATCGCCAATTGGAAACCACAGGAAAATAAAGGGTTTGTTGGAAACCGGTTCACTTGACGTCTAGCGGTTACTAGGTATTAAATATATTAATGGTCCAAGTCATTTCTAAAATTCCACGTTTTTGACTGAATGTCGCTGTCTGAAATCTCAGAATGGGAAAAGTTGGAATAAACAATTATATGTCTTAAATCGAATAGTTTAATAATTTTAGAAGATCACTGTTCTTAACAGTATTTATACCTTAAGAATTTTGTAGAGAAAAAAAACTTTTTGAATAGTGGAAAATCAGTTCGCTTAAAGGAAAATGGTTAAATTTCTTAAAAAAAAACACATAACATTTAGTTCAACAATCGGAGTTACTTAAAATGTGTGAATACCTGTTCGCAAACCCTGCGCACAATGCAAATTGCGAAAGAATTTTTTCCTTGATGTCCATCCAGTGGTCAGAAGAAATAAATCGTTTATTTGTGCGTTGAGGCCATTCTGTTATGCCAGTATAACTTTAAATTATCATGTGACGAATTTTATCAGTACATAAAAGATCAGAAAGATGTTCTAAATAGTGTTGTAAATATCCGTATTCTTTAGATATCCGAATAATACGGAATCGGAATCAACTAATATCCGTATCCATTATCTGAATACGTATCCATTTCTTGACCCTCGCGAAAGCGGTTACAAATCATGTATACGTATGCAAAACATTTTCTATCCGGATACGGCTAGGTAGGTGGATGCGGTATCATATCATTCGAAGACGAAGGTTAGGGATAGGAAGGCACCGTCGTTCGTTCTCGTTTGAATTCGGTTCGCGTGAGGCGGGCCAAGTTTAACCAATGGGTCTCATCCCATATGATACCCGTTACCCCGATAACTATGCTATTTTTTTTTAGGAAATGTCATTAGAAAGAGAAAGCATAAGATCAAATATGCCAATTCGCAGACCGTGTTGTTCGCTTACACTCGATTCCGTTTTCTCTATGCACTTTGCATTAGTAACTAACCACCCGATGCGAATTTATTTTGATTTCGAATCAAGTTCTCTGCCGGTTACGGATAATCCGGATTCTTTTAATATTCGGATCCAACGGATTTTTGGATACGTATCCTTACATCACTACTCCGCACACCGTTTTAAAGGAAATGTACAGGGTTATTAGCCACATTTTGACCTCACTCCGGTTTTCAATTGGCAACTTTTTTATTTAAAGTTTTTGATATATGGTTTAAATGTAACAATTTATAGAAGCGCCAGTAAAAGTTGGTTTCGGATATACAGGGTTCCCCATTACGAAATGTCAGAGCAATGTTACTTTTTTTAAACGGAACACCCTGTATATTATTGAATTTTTAGATTCTCCAGACAAATGTAAGTATAATTCGTGTATAATATCATATAGCTATCTTCAACAGTTTCCGTGATATTCATAATTGAAAATCGGATTTTTTTTATTATTTATTTAAATTTAATTAAATTAAACAACGAAGCCTACTAAAACAATGAATAAGAAGTTAAACGAATCGGAGAAATGAAATGACTCCTAGGTGATATAATAAAAACAATAATAATAGCCCAATTTAAAAGTCCGAAAATCCAATTTTCAGTTATGAATATCTCGGAAACTGTTGAAGATAGGTATAGGATATTATACACGAAATATACTTAGATTTGGCTGGAGAATCTAAAAATTCAATAATATACAGGGTATTCCGTTTAAAAAAAGCAACATTGCTCTGACATTTCGTAATGGGGAACCCTGTATATCCGAAACCAACTTTTACTGGCGTTTCTCAAAAGGACCTATAAATGTTACATTTACACCATATGTTAAACACTTTAAATAAAAAAGTTACCTATTGGTCAAAATGTAGCCAATAACCCTATACAAAATAAATTTTGATTTATTTAATGAAACCTTTTTATGGGTCTAGAATGGAAAGTGATTTTTTATAACAAGTAAATGAGCACCAACAATGTTCAAGGAAAACCAAATAGTAATACGCCGCTAAACACTGTTCTTAATAATGTTTTTTTTTTTATTTCAGATGTTGTTGCATTCCCTACCTCATGGATTCCTGTAAAGGCACGAAACACATGTGTCCTCATTGCAGCGCCTATTTGGGATAAAAACAAAGATTTATTAAGCCTTGCCTTAGAATCCTTAGATTAAATAAAATAATATTATAGAAATGATACAAATGTAACAAACGTAAAGTTATTTGGAATAACGGCAGTGGCGGCGCTAAGGGTGGGCAGGGTTGGGCGCGCGCCCAACTAAATTTCTGCTCGCCCAACCATCAATCTGAAATTAAAGAACACCGAACATTAAAGTATCCAGGTACCGCCCAATCTTTAGATGCTACTGCCGGCATTGGCCCAACCAACCGGCTAGCGCCGCCACTGAATATCGGTGGTAATGATTGTAGTACAGACTAGTGTTGTAAATATCCGTATTCATTAGATATCCGAATCATACGGGATCGGAATCAGCTAATATCCGTATCCATTATCCGAATTCGAATCCATTTCTTGACCCGCGCGAAAGCGGTTACAGATCATGTATACGTATGCATGCAACAGACTAAAACATTTTCTATCCGGATACACGGCTAGGTAGGTCGATGCGGTATCGGTATCATACCAGTCGAAGTCGAAGTTTAGGGATAAGAAGGCACCGCGTCGCGCCGTTCTCGTTTGAATTCGGTTCGGGTGAGGCGGGACTAGTTTAACCAATGGGTCTCATCTCATATGATACCCGTTACCCCGATAACTATGCCATCTTTTTTTAGGAAATGTCATTAGAAAGAGAAAGCACAATATCAAATATGCCAAATCGCAGACCGTGTTGTTCGCTTACACTCGATTCCGATTCCGTTTTCTCTTTGCACTTTGCATTAGTAACCAACCGATGCGAATTTATTTTGATTCCGAATCCGTATTCAAGTTCTCGGCCGGTTCCGGATAATCCGGATTCTTTTAATATTCGGATCCAACGGATTTTTGGATACGTATCCTTACATCACTAGTACAGACAGTACCTAATCACAATGAAATGAAGATAAAAAATTATTTTTTTTACGACCAGTAGTAAAAATCAATTTCTCTGATGTCAAAATCATGACAGAAAAAGCAAATTATTCCCTAGGTGAAAAATTTTTGAAAAAATTCCCTGGGGAGTTTTCATTATAAATTAAAGAAAAATCGAAGAATTTAAGAAATTTAATATGTTTATTTATTCCAAACTTGAACCACACATTTATATCATTAAGTTTACATTATAACTAAGCGTTACATGTTTACAATTTTATTTTAAATAATAACACCAGTATATTATTAAACAAAACATTTTTTTGTTTGAAATGCAAATTTGTACTGGTTGTCGACGTATGTACTTGTACCCTGCAGTATTTGATTAGATGACTTGATTTGATTGATGACTAAAGCTTACCACTTGTAATAAAATGGACTATTACAATCTATTCGATAGTAATTATTACTGGAATAGTCTAAAATTCTAAACAAAGAATAATCTAAAAGCCATAATTTTAGATATTCAGTTTTCTCGCGAAAAAGCGAACACGTGGTCTAACATCTGGGGATAAGAAGAAAGATTTAAAATACCAAGGTAATAAAATATCAGACATAAATATTTGTTTTCAAAACTCACATAAAAGCGAGATTAAGAATTTCTAAGATTTTTAAAAGCCTTTTTTACATAACTTGTCAGTATCAACTTTACGACCAGGGGAAACATAAACTTTGGGATAATCTTTCTAGACCCTACCAGGTCGAAAAGATAACACATTTGGCAAGACTTACCCCAAAGACATTCACACATGTAATTATCGACCCATTTTTCTAATGGTATAAAAATCAGGAAAATGTCGATTATGCTTGAAAATTGCAATATATACGTTCAAAACAATAATGTGATCAAAGTGATTTTTTCCTACTTCACACATATAAAAATACATATTTTTAAAACAAATACGAAGTTTTAAATAATGGTGATTAGGTTTTTTTATCACTTTGAAAGGTTAGTTAAGCTAGTAATATAGATCTTTCATACCTTTATATATTATTACCGGAGAGAGAGTGCTAAAATGTTATAATTCAATAATTTCATTAAAATTAGAAACTCATCGTGACATCTTGTGTCAAATAGCTAAAACTTAACATTTAGCCTTTTGACATGCAAATCGACTCAGTAAAGAAATCTGTAAAGTCATTTCTTTTAATTGGTCCGAAACCTAAGGGACATACGCCCAAAGGAGAGGGATAAAAAGACCTAGCATTGGTCACAGGGAAACAGACGGGGATGAATTAAGAGATAGGCGGTACCATTAGGTTACCTCTAAGCTAAATTAGATATTCAAAATCAGTTCATAATCAACGTTCGTTTTTACTATATTTTTATTTTAGTGTTCTAAGTGTTTGATCAGTTTCTCTTATAAAAATTGTGCTCTTGGTTCTTTTTTTTCAGATTTCATATAATCTTTTTTAAAGTGTAGTGAATATTTTTGAGTAAGACAATGTATAAATTTGTTTTGGGTCTGACCAACCCGAGTATTTTCAGTCTTTACAATTTGTGGGAATTATCAAAGAAGCTTTGCTTTTCCTTTAAAGTTTTATTTTTCTTTTGATTTATAATTTTATCTAATTATCGTTGATAAAATTTATTGCTTCATATTCATTTAAGTAAACGCCTATCTATATCACTTCTCCTGTTTTAATTTCACCCAAGTTAATAATATTATTAGTTTTAAGGTTACCTTTGTAAAGTCAATTTTTATTTTATTTTTGTTAATAGAGTTTAAGTGTTTGAAGGCACAGGTGTTTTATTTGCTAAACAAGAGAAGCGATAATTCATAGCCAGCATTATCTAAGAGCTAAGGTTCATTAAAGGCGAAATTGATATCTCGGGATAACTCGCGGGTCGCGATTCATTGGTCGCGCGTTCCGGTTCCTGACGAGTTCTGCCAGAGTTTGCTGACGAGTATATTTTTATTATTTGGTTGAGTTTGGTTTGGTAAGAGTTTTATATTTACTAGCACTCTTTATTAACTTGATCCTATGCCGTCGAGACTACAAGAATCTTCAAGAGTGCCTTGCCTTCATAATTGCAATAAATATAGGTAGTTTGAAGTACCATATTTTATGTACAGGCAGGATTAACTACTTAACGCTACCATATTCTTAATCTAAGTTCTGAACTGTGACACACTTAAGGTTTCCTTGCAGGGGCGTCGTCGATACGGAGAACGTCTCCGCGCCATAAGGCGATATACGACAAACACAAGGAATAGGCTATACATTTCGCAGGTCTTATTTACTACGGTGGCCGCGTCCGTTTGCACCGATTTATATTTGAGTCAAATTTGAACCAGGTTGAAACAACGGCAAGATATCCCTATAATTGGAAATTTTTGATACAAAATAATTTGATCGGTATGGCTACTCAATAAAATGTTACAAAATACATTTGTATACCATCACGGACTTTCTACTACTAGTTCGTAAGTATTAGGTTGAATGGTACAAAGAAAGTAAGACTTTTTACGGTATTAGGTATATTGTATATCTCCATGTTTTCGACGTAGTTAAAATAGGTAGAGTCGAGTCCCGAGTTCGTGTCGTTGGAATTTAACTATTTTGGGAAATTTCCATTCCACAGTGTTCGCCGCGCCGCACAGATGTCGGAAGTAGGTAGGAAGCGGCTCTTTGCTCACCATGTGTGAAGGTTTTTGTGGGAATTCCCAGATTTAAAATATAGCGGCTGTCACGTGATCTGTTTAGTGTGTAACAAACAATTGTTATGTTGAAAAAGAGTTATGTGTAGAAAACACATATACAGTACAACCCATAAATTTAAAAAAGGGCCAGAGATCTTTTGCGGACTTTATTTTCGATTTAATTTTTATGTTAAGTGCTTGTCATAATATGCCCTTCAATATACTGGCCAAGAAACCCTTTTAGCAGTTCTGGAAAAAATTTAATTCAACGTGGACATAGCCCAGCCCAACAATGGTATGACGATATTTACCAGTTGTGCGCGAGCGACTCGAAAACATTATTATATCCACGCTACACGATAAATAACTATGGTTAACCGTGCACGAGACAACAGATTCCAAAAAACATTCTGTTGCCCAAGTCATAGTACGCATTTTAAATCCGCTTGGGCTGTCACCTCCATATTTGTTGGCATGTAAAAGATTAGAAATTGGCACTGCGGACGTACTAACGACCCTGATATTAACAACTTTGCGAAAATTTCAACTTTCACCACACCAGGTGTTATTGTTTGTTAGTGGCAACGCCACAGTCATGATTCTTGCGAGCCGTCTCCTCCAAAATGTTTTACTAACTTACTACATGTGACGTGTATACTGCATGCGGTACATCTGGGAATAGAAACACTTCGAAATTGTTAACCAGATGTAGATATGTTACGCTCAATAGTCGAATTCGGGCAATGCCCGAAAAAAATACGCAAAACTAATTTTGAGCAACGAATATTTCCCAAACCCGAAATTTTATTTTTATACGGTTATTGAGCATTACAAAATAAGCAGAACTAGTTTTGCGCAATTTGAAATGTACAAAACTAGTTCTGTACATTTCTGAATAGCCAGCACTAGTTATGCTTGTTTTACAGCATCCCAAACCCAAATAAAGAGTAGGGTCACAGATTTACCCACATGTGGGTAAATCTGTGGTAGGGTTATGTTGTTGTTTTTTGCTTTGAATTTATTTCGTTTGTGCTCTTGACATTGTGTATGCTACAACTCTTATAATTACGTATTCACCCATGTACCTATATAAAAATGCAAGCTGAATTCGACTCTCAATTAGTTCGGTTATTGGAGGTTTCAGGTACTGAAAAACATAATGTCATGACGAAAGGTTATTACCTGTCATCTGCAATTCTAAGTGCCATCATTTAAGCTCTTGTCCAAATAAATAATTTTTTAAACTTAACTGAATATTTGTCTAAGAATAAAGTTTTATTTGTTGTTGTATTTGTCTGTATTTAAATAAACTATATTATTTAAATAACATTTCCAACTTTATTTTATTCGGACGCTGCGTGCTGATTAAATGAAAAAAGAGTAACTAGAACTAGTGCTGGCCATTCAGAAATGTACAGAACTAGTTTTGTACATTTCAAATTGCGCAAAACTAGTTCTGCTTATTTTGTAATGCTCAATAACCGTATAAAAATAAAATTTCGGGTTTGGGAAATATTCGTTGCTCAAAATTAGTTTTGCGTATTTTTTTCGGGCTTTGCCCGAATTCGACTATTGAGCGTAACATACATTAATAGGAGTAGATATACAGCAAGAGTTCTGGCGCAAAATCCCATGTTATTTCTTATGGAGGTTCATTCTGGTATTTTTTGGAACCGACGCCTGCAGGGCGTGGTCCAAAATTAGACGTCGCGACGCCTCAGAAGTGACGTTCGTCTTCTTAAGTACTTAGACGTTAGCTACTTGGGCTGAACTACTCGAGCATCAACTACTTGGGCCTCAGCTACTGGATCCTGCTGCTAACGCCATCTGGGGGGTTTGAACCGAGCCTTCAGCTATTGGGATATATTAACATGTTTCTAGTGGGTCTCGACGTCGTCGTCGTCGACGTCGGCGTCGTCGAACGGCTAAACTTTCCATCTTTCAACTCCAACGCGGCATCGTTAAACAATTATTTCTTCAAGATGACGTCACAAACTTTTTTTATGGATTTTACCCATGCTAGGAGTAGAACCGGGGACCTATGGATTAGTAGTGCATCGTCTTACACTTTACGCTGTCGAGGTATATTGAATATTTCCGTCTTTAATTGTGTATTAAGTATTTTATGAAGATGACGTCAAAAACTTTTTTCTTTATTTTGCCGATAGTAGGATTAGAACCTGGGACCTGTATGTTGGAATATCAGCGCTCTAGCCGATCTCGCCATCGACTTCACATAAAATATTGTGTTGATGAGATATAGACTTGCAGCTAGAAGAGCACGCGTTTTCAATTAGAAATTTAATATACGTAACGTGTTGAGAATTCGGTTGTAAGATATGTATAAAAGTATGGTAGCTGTCACCTGCCATTTAAGATATGTTAACTATTATCAGTCACTTGTAAAACGCTAAAATAGAAATTTAACATAGGTAACGTGGTAAAGATGACGTCTTCATATATATGAAAAAATTTTGTCTGCTGTCACTTGTCATCTTCAAAGTGTCAACGGTCACCTGTCAATTGTCAAATGTCAAAATGGACAACTGACATATAGAACGTGTTCAGGATGACGTCAGACATCGCATAAAGAAAAAAACTAAATTACGGCTAGCGCTTAAACGATAAGTGTTAGAGAATTAAAATTTTGGCGTTAGATAGAAGTCATAAAGGCCATTAGATATATCGGCTTAAAAACCCCCAAAAAGAGTAAGGTCCTTTAGGCAATTCCTCTCACGTTGACCAAAAGGGCCTTAAAAAGTTTTGGTTTAGATAGGGATGAAGGGTAGGATGAATAAAATATATTCCCCAAATGGCATCGAAATCCGTAGAGCCGTTTAGGCGCTAGAGGGTTACAAAGGTGTTTCATGTATCAGGAGCACGGGAACGGATGACGGTAAATAAAAACTAAATTACGGCTAGCACGTAAACGATAAGTGTTGAAGAATTCAAATTTTGGTGTTAGATAGAAGTCATAAAGACCATTAGATATACAGGTTCAAAACCCCCCAAAATATTAAGGCCATTTGGACCATTTCTCCTGCGTAGGCCAGAAGGGCCTTAAATTTTTTTTTGCTTAGATAGGTATGACGGGTAGGAGGAATAAAATATATTCCCCAAATGGCATCGAAATCCGTAGAGCCGTTTAGGCGCTAGAGGGTTACAAAGGTGTTTCATGTATCAGGAGCACAGGAACGGATGATGGTAAATAAAAACTAAATTACGGCTAGCACGTAAACGATAAATGTTGAAGAATTAAAATTTTGGTGTTAGATAGAAGTCATAAAGACCATTAGATATACAGGTTCAAAACCCCCCAAAATATTAAGGCCATTTGGACCATTTCTCCTGCGTAGGCCAGAAGGGCCGTAAATTTTTTTTGCTTAGATAGGTATGACGGGTAGGAGGAATAAAATATATTCCCCAAATGGCATCGAAATCCGTTGAGCCGTTTAGGCGTTAGAGGGTTACAAAGGTGTTTAAGGTATCAGGAGCACAGGAACGGATGACGGTAAATAAAAACTAAATTACGGCTAGCGCTTAAACGATAAGTGTTGGAGAATTAAAATTTTGGCGTTAGATAGAAGTCATAAAGACCATTAGATATACAGGTTCAAAAACCCCAAAAAATATATTAAAGTCATTTCGGCGATTTCTCGGACGCCAACCAAAAGGGCTTTAAAATTTGTTTGCTTCGATAGGGGCAAAGGATAGGAGTAATAAAATACATACCCCAAATTTCATCGAAATCCGTGAAGCCGTTTAGACGCTAGGAAGTTAAATAAAAAACTAAATTACGGCTAGCGTCTAAACGACAAAAAGGATTGTTGCTGAAATCTTGAATTTTTCTCCGAAAATATGCTTTCAACAAGCTGTCTGTAAATTACCCTTAGCCAAAAATTTAGGAGAGGTATACTGAAGTCATATGTCACGTAAAACACTTTCAAAAGGAGCAAGAGTTGAAGATGCGGAACATTCGAGAAAGATGCATCATAAGTGGAATAGTACTGGACAAAGCGCGCTAAAATATCACAGCACGAGGCAAGGTCAACGCAACCATTGTTTTCCGTACCTAGCGGAACCATGCTGAGTAAAGTGGTTTTACGCGAAGTCATGATGATGAGGATGACTCAGCAAGCACAATGATTATGCATTTTAATGTAAAGCGTAGATAGTTACGATCTGGTCGGCGGGGAGTGGTAGTAATTAAAATAGGTATTTCTAGCAAAGTCACGTAGGCAAGACCAGCAGTAGGAAAAGATGTTTCGACTGGCCGAAAAACTTCTCGAAAATCTCGGCTAAGATCATCGATACAGGCCTTTAGGGCTAAAATACGACTTTCAGATTAGTAACAGCAAGAAGGGAAGGATTCCGAATGTTGGAGAGAGATAGACTCGCTTAAATCGTATGGAAAGAAACCGAAAACTATTAAATATATACTGTTAAGTTATATGTATATTTTACCCAAGTTTACCCTATTTTTATATTGTGTATTTTACTCTATTTACTCTTTACAGGCCACTGTTCAGCCACTTTTTACTGTTTTAATTTTTTACATATTAATAAATGTTTGTTTTTGTGTTTATATTGGCGTTTTATTTCCTTAGTTAGAACAATGAAAAACCAAAATTGGCGTTAGACTATTTATTTAGTAACAGAATACTGTTTGTATATTAAGCTTATACAATTCATAAACATGCTTTGCGAATAGGCGTATTAGCTTCTCCGCCCATCGAAAAAGATACTTGTCTGTTGTGGCATCTTCAAACTTGAGACTTCTCTTATCGCCATTGCGATGAAACACTAAAGTATACTGTCCAATTATCATACATATATCTACCCAATGGGTATTGAAACAATCAAAAGTGCTTAAAAATTCTTCAAATTCCTCACTAGAGAAAGAAATTTTGCCATACCCAATAGTATCCAAAATTACTTGTTTGCGTTCCTCTTCGGACGTAGTAAAAATGACAGTTATAAAGTCATCAATCTCGTAAACTCGGTTGGGCTTAGTCTTCCTAACTATCGCGGGAACATCAGGACATCTAGAAGGAGATTCAAACACCTTATCCCAACCGGAGGAGGTAGCCATTGGTAAGTTTAAATGGTAAGTTTAAAAAATATTCTAACCAAAGATTTCTTTTCTTTGTAAAACTTAATGTCTCTTTTCAACTTGCGTATTTTTTTCAAATGTTCGTCTAATCTAACTGACAAGGCGACTGTCTTTGTCATGTGCTCGAGACTAAATGCCTAAATTTCTCAAGGGGTTCTAGTAATATAGGATAAAATGAAACGTGTAATACAATTTAACTTCTTTATTTAGGTAAAAAATCATAAATATATTCATACAAGATTTTTGAATTCGTAGCACTACATGTACAATATTCTAAACCATGATAAGAACAAGTGGTTTTACTTAGAGATAATTTCGGTACATTAACACTGTCCCTAGTAAATTCTAAATTAACAATATCGGGTATATGCTTAAGATATTTCATCGTGGAAAAAGTTTCCAGTAAGAAGGCCTTCTTTACATACCCCTTCACATAGATGACATCAACATCCCGTAGATCGTTGTAGATAATGCGGTGAAGTTCATTGTAATCGGTTTCACCAGAATTGTAGTATAAACCATGTCGGCTCCCATATAGAAACATTGCTTGCTTCTGACAATCATAGGACAGTTCATAAAACGGCTTAGCGGGTTTAAAAAGGTAGTTTTTGATTTGCTTTCCATCGTAAATAACCAATTCTTTAGCTTGAAATTCTGGAACGCTGAATCCTTGAACGTCAACCACAACAAACTTCATCGTGCTGAGAGGGTTGAATAGTAACTGCCTACAACATATCACGTACTTGACCTGTTAAAGCCTGATACTCAAGCACTCGATCATGAATAATTATACAAAAGGCACGTGACTCAGCCGAGAAGTTTTCGGAACTTTGAAACTCCAACTTAACGTCAATAGTGTTACTCTTGAGGGCTTCATTTTGTTTGGAACAGTCAATAACAAAGAGGGTTCTGCCTGCGAAAGCGAGAAAATCCAAGAGCGGCTCACACCGCTGTTTCCCCAAATAGGCTTTTTGAAAGTCCGTATACATCTGATAGGCTTCTGCAAACTGTCTATTGGCAAAGTTTAGGTTTAACGACTCATAGGGGTAAACTTCAGAATTTAAATGTAATTTGACGTCGGTGATGTTTAAATTATCAAAGTAGGTACAATCAGCTTCAAAGTTATCTTTTCGCTTCTTCATAAAAAATACAATAACGTATCGGGCTCTCTCAGACATGGTCTTGACGGTCCAAATATCACGCTTTGTCGTTCTCAAAGCTGGCAGTTCATGTAGTTCCCAGTTTCTAAATGGAATATATATCGGTTTGTTTTTTGCAATTTCGTCCAAAAGCCCTAATTTCACTGCATCACTCGGGTAAATATGTCTCACTTTCAACTCAACCGTTTTTAACGATATTGTTGCCTTCTTAGTACCAGTGGACTTGTAGCAGTTGTCGTCATGACGAGCACGAACTAGTTTAAGTTTCTGTTTACCCATTAATACATTGTGGTAATCGGCAAACACGCCAAACAAGATTGAAAGTGGGATACGAAAATTAAAGTCTTTAGAAGTTTCATCCAAGGTCTTTACTGTTCCACTAGGCCAATTCCATCCTGCTATGTCTAGAGCGCGGCTTTCCTGCTCATTTAAACATAGCATATTTTTCACGGTGCTAACAATACCAGGATCTCGAATCTTTTCAATCTCCTTACCATTAACTTCATAGGAAATGTTGTCAAAGAGGAAGGCTCCAGCATTATTGGTTAGATCGCAAGTGCCGGTCTTACCAGGGGCATCTGCTTCCACCTTAAACGTACCCTCGATGTAGAGTTGAGCTTCACTCATATCCAAAAAGACATCTTGCTGATTGATAACAATCTCGATTTCGTCATTGTTATTAAAGGAGTTGGTAAAGGGGTGATAAGTGTGCCATTCTTCGCGAATGACCGACTCATCACTCTTGATCTGATTGAAGATTTGAAGTTTTTCTGACATGATAGCGGTAATGATTGCTTATAGACTGCAAATATAATATATTTGAAAACGTGAGTGACCCCTTCGACTTCTGATCACTGAATGATCTGCCGACTGAGGTATTAGTGTTTAAATACCCTTTAAATACTAGAACCATTTCGTCTAAGTTCTAATCGAATTACTACTTCTTCACCTCGAAAATTAAGAGGCCTAGAATCCTGATCTATTAGCGTGAGGGTAATGTTATAGATGCTTTTTTTGGTTCACAGGTAAATAGATTAGATTCCTGGGTTCGATATTTATACTGTAGCCGGGATCGACAGTTGGTGAAAATTCGTAAAGAGTATGTGCGGGATTATTTGTGTAATACGAGCCGGAAATGATGTTACACTCTACTCGAATAGTAACAACTTGTATAATATCCACAGGTTGATCTGATTCGTGGAATTTACCAGACTTTAACAGCTTAGGTGAAAATCCCAACAACTTTGCAATACTGTCTTTTGGCTTAAAGTTTATGTCGTAGACACTGGTTAACTCACACTTTAACGTATTGTTATTGGGTTTAAGCGATAAGATGCGATTCCTTTCGTCTGCGGAAGCACGGGGGTCTAGGAGCTTACGTTGTAGAAACTGCTCGATATCTTCCAACTCGTAGGACCCTGTTGGTATTTCCAATACTCGCTCCTCCTGATTATTGACAATGTAATAAAACTTGTTTCGTCCCTCTTCGATATTGGGGATTGTGTTCCAAGTGTTTAGCGAAATTAATGCTAAAGAGTAATCAAACCGGGAATCGAGCTCTATGGGAGGTACAAAGTATGCTTCAAGTCGGTGAGAGCGACCTTTTAACGTGAATGTCTGTGACATGACTGATGTCAATAAGCATCAATACCTGCATTTATAAAGTTTCATTGTAGAGAAATGTTAGAGCAAGATGTCCACAATTTGTCATTCCATAATCCTGATACTGATCGGAATTAAAATATATTTTAACATTTTTCATGTACTTGACAAATTCCTTGGGCGGTTTCAAGTTGCCAAAACTGTCGAAATAAACAACTCGATTACCGTGTTTCTTGTAAGCTACCCAATGTGTTCCGAATCCCGTGTTCCGATCCAAATTAATAACACCACACTCTGTTTTGAAGGGTGCGTTCGGTAAAGTGTCTCGCATAAATACTCCTCTAAAATGCGGTATTTGTAATCGAGTGACATACGAATTAATATCATGATCGGATAACGGTTTTTCAGGTAGCTTTATTGGTAGTTTTTTGGCATTTTTCGTAAAAACAATCCATAACCCGTTTTGTGTTTCTTTAAATACAAACCGCTACCATTTTTTCCCAATGCAATCGCTTCCATTGTTTCGTTGTGTCGTTTAGATTCTTTTAACTTCTCCTTGGCACTTTGAGCGTCATTAACGGCCTTCGCTATCCCCGCGGCGCCTCCGCTTAGTGCCCCCCCCCCCCTAAGCCCTCGGGACTCAGTGTAACACTTGACGTCCTAGAAGTTAGATGTGTTAAGTCTCGAGAAACAGGATCTGTTTAGTAGTTGTTTTAGTTGTTTCCTAGCTGTTTTTCCAGAACAGGGTCTGTTTTTTAGCTGTTTTTTTCCCGAACAGGGCCTGTTTTTTAGCTGTTTTTCCAGAACAGGGTCTGTTTGTAATATGTCTACCCCCATGAGCCAGCTCGATAAAGACGTTAAACGGAGGATTCTCCAAGCTGCACGAACAATAAGAAAGAAGTATTTAGCATTAAAGTTGGAGCGAGGCGAAGAAGATGAAGCTCTTAATAAATTCTTAATGCCTATTACCGACCCTCTGAATAAGCTTGTGAGTGCTTCCGCCACCACTGCAAAAGCTAAGAAACGTAAGATTAAAGTGGAAGAGAGTGTTGGTGTAAAACCCAAAGTTAAACCGTCCAAACCTCCTGTAAAATTTTTAACCGAGGAAACTCACTACGGGGATGTTGCTGCTGCTGCTGATGATGATGATGATGCTGTGTTTGAAGAACCAGCTCAGAATCCTGCGGAACACATAAGACAGAATTTTGAAGATTCTCTTCGAAAATCTGATGTGTTTGAGACTTTTATCGAGCAGTATCCGAAGATTGCTCAAGACTATCTGAAACTATATTGGTCGCACTCTACCAAAATAGATGCTAACAGCCTGAAATATGATTTGGTGACTGATTCTTGGAGCTTAGGTTCAGAACCGGTTAATTTCTTAAAGAATGGTGATATTCAAGTTGGCCCCCTTACGTATAAAGGAACTCTGGGACTATACGATTTATTGTTTCTCAAGGTTCCTCAATTTAATACCGCTGCCGATGAAGAACAATATAAGGATATTTTAAAGCGAACAGATTTATACTTGAAAGACAATGGTCAGTTGAAAGGTAATAGATCCCACAAATACAATGCCATTGTGAAACCACTAATTTCGAAAGGTTCTACCAGTAAAATTCCTTCGCCCGGGGGTAGAATAGCGACCAGATCGAAGTCTGAGAAATCTGGATCTGTGAAATCTGGATCTGCCTTAATGGAATACAGCGAAAAACCCAAAGAATATGTCTACTACGATGACGTCAACGAGTTGGTTGATAGGTTAAAAAAGCTAGACGCTTCCAATCAGGTTGGCAACAATAATAACATGAACGAGATTTGGAGCATTTTGCACGAATTGGAACACCTTGGAGTAATTGAATTCTATAAATAAGTTTGTTAAAGCTGTTATGCCTCAGTACCGCAGTAATCATGAATAAGTTTGGACGTTCCTTGCCCACGTCGTCTAATCAGAAGAGAGTGAGAGTGTTGCAAGCACCTAACTTGATCACTCTTACAAAAGATGGTGATTACGATATTCGAGATCATCGGCTTTGTAACGTCAAATCACCAGCAGATATCGCTGATGCAGTAAATAAAAAGTTTGTAGAGAGTAGGCTAACTTCACTTTCTACTACCATTGATAGATCGCTGAATGATAAAATACAAGTATCCCACTTGGAGATGTTGAGGCAAGTAGCGGGGTTGGAACAAAAAGTAAACAACTCTATCGGTAGTATTGTAAAGCAAATGGAGGCATTTACAAAAACTAATAAGGATTATGTAGACTCGGTATCCGACCAACTTAAGCTGCTTGACAACAAATTAAAGAGCGAGACTTTAGTTTTGGATACCCACCTGGATCGCCTATCTACCCAATTCAAGGATCTCGAAAAACTCCTAAAAGTTTACACCAATCAGGCTATTCAAAATGCTCTCAGACCAGTCAGGATGGATGTGGGAAAGATTCGTGAAGAACTCTCCAAATTATTACAAACAGTTGATTTGCTAAAGAAAGGATCTTCCCGTCCACCAACTATCTAAAATTTAGAACGTATATAATTCTATATCTTGCTGCAGAACCTCATTCTTTGAGAAATAATGGCCAAGGGCATTACGAAGGCTAGAGAACAAGTTGTTAAGGAACTACATAAACCCGCTAGAATCAAATTTAAACGTCGCAGATTTATCCAGTATGGTTTAGATGATACGTTTGCTTCCGATCTTGCTCAACTCGATCAGTACGCTCGTGAAAACAAGGGATTTAAATACATCTTGGTTGTTATTGATTGTTTTTCCAAATTTCTCTGGACCAGACCTCTAAAGTCAAAAAATGCTCAGGATGTGACTAATGCCATGGATCATATACTCAAACAGTCTCGGAGGATTCCGAAAAAGCTGGTTACAGATAATGGGAAAGAGTATTACAACGCTAGCTTTCAAAGTCTTATGAAGAAGCATGGGATCCATCATTACAGTACCTTTAGTATTTTAAAGGCTTCTATTGCAGAACGAGTAATTCGAACGCTCAAAGAACAACTGTTTAAGTTGTTTACCTTGAATGGTAATCATAAATGGATCGACTTGTTGGAACAAGTTACAAATACTTACAACAACACGAAACATCGTACGATTCACATGAAACCGAAGGATGTTAGCAAGAGTAATGAGAAGAAAATATTGGACTCTGTTTATAATCGTTTAAAGGTTGTGGGAAAGCAAAAATTCAAAGTTACATTGTTCGCATCAGTAAGGCTAAGCACGTGTTTGAAAAGGGTTATGTACCCAATTGGACCACTGAGTTGTTTAAAGTATCTCAGGTGAAGATTACCAATCCTACGACTTATTTGCTAGAGGATATGGGCGGTCAGCCAATTAGCGGTGGATTCTATGAAGAAGAATTGCAAAAAACCACACAACCTGACATATTTCTTATTGAACAAGTTTTGCGTAAAAAGGGCAAAAAGATGTATGTGAAATGGCTTGGGCTTGATAAGTCACATAATAGTTGGATAGATATGGCTAAGGATGTGGTTTAGACCTGATCTTTGTACAAAAAGACGGCATTTTTTCTGGTTTTCATCAGTTGAAATCATGCCTTATTGCAAAGAGTGTGATACGGAAATTTTGTCTCGTAGTGCTCATAACCGTACCACAAAACATAAGCAGCAATGTAGTGAGAACTTGTACTCTCATGTAAAACTAGTTCGAACTGCTTTTAAACAACGGATACTAACTTACCATCTGACGAGTGACTTACATTCAACTGATGTCAAGCAATATTTAGGAAATCTAAAAGATACGGTTATTACTCTACTCACTGATCCTTTAAAGACTTATCCCCAGCTTAAAGCTAATATGGAGCTATATGGTTGTTATCTGTTGGCATCAACACAAGAACAAGACATTAAATCGTTTAATACAAAATTTAGTGTTATTTCTCCCAACACTAATTTGGATGACTTTTACAGCGAATATCAGATGTCTCTAGTGAAAAAAGCTTCCGAATTCACCGAGATGGGAAGCGGATGGGCGTTATCCAAACTACTGTTTCTCGAACTTAACATCAATAAATGTGGAGTGGGGGTATAGTTCTCCCAATGATTACAATCATGCGTTGGTTGACGTTACTATTTTAGTGTGAACCATGGCCAGTAAACGTTGTACCGCTGCTGCTGCTCCTGCTCCTGCTGCTCCTGCTGCTGCTTCTGAGGTGATGGAAGACGACGGCTATAGTTCCCAAAGCTCATCACCCTATTGGACTTATTTAGACAGTATGATTCTCCGAAGTAATAGAGAAATTCGCAAGGAGAATAAACTCTTGGGCGAATTTTGCTATCCTGCTGGTAATTTTACAGTAATTGTGGGTCTCAGTGTTGCCAGGGGGATGATACCAAGTGTTAAACTAGTCCCCACAACGTCTGAACATGAGCCAGTATCCCTCAGCCATTCTGACTGGATCGAGTTTTTGGAGATCATTGACAAGATGTTTGAAGATATTGATGGAAGTGTGGCAACAACGCTGACGTCGTCATCGGAAAATTTTACTGTATCCAGTGCTATTCTTTTAAACGGGCGAATATTTCGACTCGGAAGCAATGATGTAACTTTAACGTTTTCTTGTAATGATATAAATTCTATTGTTAGCATTAAGCATTTAATTAACTATAGATTAGAATTAGTGAATCGTTTACAATTTAGAACCTATTATGATGATACTTTACAGTATGCCCAATGTTTTGCTGATATTAAGGAAAACTTTTTTGAAATTATTACCAATCTCTGTAATTTAAACCTGTTTGAACAAAGTTATTACATGTTGGAATTATTGCATTATACTCCGCAAAAATTGCTCGATGACTTTGATAAACTGTGCATGTATGCTGATGATTCATAATAATAATAAATATTTTAAAGCTTTGGGTTCTTTTCTTTCACCCTTCCCTCTCCTTTCTCTCCGATAGTAAATATTTCTGCTGTTACTAATAAATACAGTTCGATTCTAGCAGAGATTTCATAGTTGTTTCAACAATCGTTACATACAGTTCTAATCTATCGAGACCTGTCGTGACTTGTCTGCAGCCTGTTTAGAAGTTACGGCGTCGACACACGATGTCTAAACAACGTCAGGAAGTTTGCATCGATCTTCAGGGCTATCCTTTAGCCAGTGGGTTTATACCAAAGGAGTTGGCTGTGTATGATGGTGCTCGATTTTGCCTTCAAGCCTCCGTATGGTAGGAAATTTTTAAAGCCTGAAGACCTCAAAATAGTAGAACATCTGGAGGAGAAATACCATGGCCTAATGTGGGAGTCTGGTTATTTGGACTTGAACCAATTTGAAAGTGTTTTACGTGACGTCTGTCTTCAGTATGATTCTCCTAAATTTCTGGTTAAGGGTGATTTAAAGGCAACTTGTTTAAAACAGATGTTTGATTCTTGTCTTATATTTAGTATTCCTTTAAAGACTGAACCTAAATTAAGTAAATATAAGAAAGTTGTGGAATGTTTTCATCATAAGGACTTTGCTGTTTGGCATTGTGCCTGTAATAATGTTAAGTTATTGTATAATTTCCGACATTGTTTTTTAAATGATATGGAATAAAAGTATATAACTTATTTTGTTTGTTTTATTTCTTAGTTTAGTTAGATTAGTCTAAGTAGAAAGACGATCTGAAATGATTAGCCGCAGGGTAGATTGTGCTGATTGCTTAGACGATGGTCTGGCCGTTATTCGTACTTTTGAAGAAAGACTGATTACGTTTGCAAATTGGTCCAATAAAGTTAGTCCTAAAGACTTAGCACAGGCTGGTTTTTATTACACCCAGCGATTAGATATAGTTAAATGTGCATTTTGTTATTGCGAGTTTGCTCATTGGAAGGAAGGAGATGATCCGCTAGCCGATCACTATAAGTACTCTCAGCATTGTCGACTAGCTAAAGTATTGTGGAAGTGTCGACCACAGAAAAAGAAAGCTCCACCGCGAAGCTTGAAAAAGATACAACCAGAACCGCTCCGAACTCTCCATGTTAGTTCTCTGTTCTTAATACCAATATTGGTGTTATTAGCTAGTGGACTGATACACCTCTATGATATTATAAATCGCCATTCTTCGACGCTTTAGCTCATTTTCACGTGAGCTATGGCTCTGTTAAGTTCATCCTTTATTCTGCTAGTTGCAGTAGTACACAACGTGTTCTACGTATGTCGACCTTTTAATGTTAAAAACGCCTCTGTTTTGTTCGATTTTGGAGATTGTAACGCTAGCAGACCATGGATTCCGTTGGATTTCAACCCGCAGAACGCTGATCACATGTCTGTATTCTCCGCCATGATACCCCCATCAAACAGCAGCAGCTCTTTTCGCTACAAGGTTCACTTTCTCTTTCAAGATTCAACGATTGGTGAAACAGGATGGATGACGTTCCTTAGCGAGTGCAAGAATGAGACCGCATCCCCAACTCGTACTCCTGCTGCTGCTAATTCTCCACTACCGCCATCTTTCTCCGAAACTCTGAACAGTATTTCTAGTTTACTTGTATTCCTAGCAGTAACCTGTTTAATATTATTAACTAATTTTGTATATAAGGTTGCTAAATATAGATATATCTTGTGGTTAAATAAATAATTTTCCTACTACGGTGTGTTTTCTTCCTTTAATCCATTTCTTATCAATCGTTCTCATCATGACTTCGCTAAAAACAACAACAGCTGCAAGCCTACGCCTAAACGGCTTAACGGATTTCGATGAAATTTGGGGTATGTATTTTATTACTCCTATCCTTTGTCCCTATCGAAGCAAACAAATTTTAAAGCCCTTTTGGTTGGCGTCCGAGAAATCGCCGAAATGACTTTAATATTTTTTGGGGTTTTTGAACCTGTATATCTAATGGTCCTTATGACTTCTATCTAACGCCAAAATTTTAATTCTCCAACACTTATCGTTTAAGCGCTAGCCGTAATTTAGTTTTTATTTACCGTCATCCGTTCCTGTGCTCCTGATACCTTAAACACCTTTGTAACCCTCTAACGCCTAAACGGCTCAACGGATTTCGATGCCATTTGGGGAATATATTTTATTCCTCCTACCCGTCATACCTATCTAAGCAGAAAAAAATTTAAGGCCCTTCTGGCCTACGCAGGAGAAATGATCCAAATGGCCTTAATATTTTGGGGGGTTTTGAACCTGTATATCTAATGGTCTTTATGACTTCTATCTAACACCAGGTGACCGTTGACACTTTGAAGATGACAAGTGACAGCAGACAAAATTTTTTCATATATATGAAGACGTCATCTTTACCACGTTACCTATGTTAAATTTCTATTTTAGCGTTTTACAAGTGACTGATATTAGTTAACATATCTTAAATGGCAGGTGACAGCTACCATACTTTTATACATATCTTACAACCGAATTCTCAACACGTTACGTATATTAAATTTCTAATTGAAAACGCGTGCTCTTCTAGCTGCAAGTCTATATCTCATCAACACAATATTTTATGTGAAGTCGATGGCGAGATCGGCTAGAGCGCTGATATTCCAACATACAGGTCCCAGGTTCTAATCCTACCATCGGCAAAATAAAGAAAAAAGTTTTTGACGTCATCTTCATAAAATACTTAATACTCAATTAAAGACGGAAATATTCAATATACCTCGACAGCGTAAAGTGTAAGACGATGCACTACTAATCCATAGGTCCCCGGTTCTACTCCTAGCATGGGTAAAATCCATAAAAAAAGTTTGTGACGTCATCTTGAAGAAATAATTGTTTAACGATGCCGCGTTGGAGTTGAAAGATGGAAAGTTTAGCCGTTCGACGACGCCGACGTCGACGACGACGACGTCGAGACCCACTAGAAACATGTTAATATATCCCAATAGCTGAAGGCTCGGTTCAAACCCCCCAGATGGCGTTAGCAGCAGGATCCAGTAGCTGAGGCCCAAGTAGTTGATGCTCGAGTAGTTCAACCCAAGTAGCTAACGTCCAAGTACCTAAGAAGACGAACGTCACTTCTGAGGCGTCGCGACGTCTAATTTTGGACCACGCCCTGCAGGCGTCGGTTCCAAAAAATACCAGAATGAACCTCCATAAGAAATAACATGGGATTTTGCGCCAGAACTCTTGCTGTATATCTACTAATAGGTTCTGCAAATCTCCGAAACGGATTAGAGAATTTCATTGCCAGTGTTCTAGCATTCCCGAACCTCCACAGACGATTATTACACGCTTTTCAGAAAATCAAACCCGTAATTTTAAACTTTTTAAAAAAGTACAACTGAACATACCCAGGATATAAAAAATTAGGGATTCCCTGCCGTCCCGTCCGCCGGCGCCGCCGCCGCGCCGTTTAAATAGGTACAAAGCGATGACTGCTTTCGCCAACGAATACTAATACAGGAAGAAGACCAACTAGCGTTGTTATTTGTCGCAGCACGGATTGAGTCGAAGGTCATATAAAATGTCAATCAAACGTCAAATTACAGCGACAATTGGTCTGGACGTTTGGGAACGGTGGGATTGGGAACTAAAGGTGGCTCAGGCGCAACTTAAAACTTCATATTTTTGGTTATTTTAAATATATGAATGTAGCAAATAAAACTTAATAAATTATTTGGAATCAAAACCAAATAGGTTTGATGCCAAATAAATTCTTAAGTTAAATCCACTTTAAACTATAACGTCTAGCATGAATGTGAAAAGGAAAATCAAACTTAATGTCGAGATCTGTAACTCTATTATCAAAAAAAAACACAAATATAAACATTTCATAAATAGCTTAAAACGATGCAACAATTTATAGACACCCACCCATACCTAAATTTTAAAACAACAAAATTTATAGAAATCAAAAATAATATACATTATATTCTGGTCATTTTCTTTATATCATAAACCAAGAAAACGATTTTCTCAAAATTAACTTAAGGCATACAGAAGAAATAAGACAATGTAAACTGAGTATACCCAAGAAAAAGACCTTAATCACAATCCTGTCAATAAATAGACGTAACTTGTCTTGATAATGTCAAACCAAATAAGTTAGTCTTCGATTGGGTAGTCTGTGCTTTTGGACTCCTCGTATGACATGAAAGAGAAAAAAGGATTTCAGGTTTTTATAATACATACATTACAATATTTGTCACGTTTGCTCAAACAGTCTGATATTCTTCTATGAAACTGTAATTGAAATTTTTGTCAAAAGAATATTTTCAATAATTTTTTAGAGTTTTTAGAGCTGTAAAACCTAGGCGTGACGTTAATGCACTAGAACTGAAACACAAACACTTAATACTTAGACACTAAAATAATACCATTGAGAAATTTATACATATGAAATAAAGCTACATTACCATGGTTCCTATGTCAATTTCTGTTTTGTTAAAAATAAAATCTATGGTAGTCCCTGCTGCAATATACTTGTCTGTCTGTTGTGACCCTTCCCACAATTCAACAAGAAACCTACAATTAGGTAATAAGTACATGACTATTCCAGGCGCGGCCCGTCCATAAGGTCATTTAGTCAATGACCCACCTAAAATTTTCAGTGATCTACCTAATAATTTATTTTTTAATTTTTTAAAACCAAAAAAGTATCTTTTGTTTCAAAGTTCCATGCAAAAACTCCCCAAGATAATCAAACCAAGCCGTCGTCAAAGGATATCCAATAAGCTTGCTCCGGGTTGGGTCATATTTTAAATTGATCTTCTAGGTTTATATGGACGATATAAATTCATTAAAAGTAAGAGAGAAACAGACATACGCGCTTCATTAAGTTAAAAAGAGACACAATTGGTCGACGACCCACCAATAATATCGCTTTCGGGGCGCGCGTGGTTGTCAACGCCACCGCGCTAGGTGTCGGGTTGTCGCAAATTCTGACTCACTAATTTAAGTCTGACCAATTTATTATTAGAACAATATTCGCAATTCGCGATACATTTATACATTTAATATAAGCTTATCTAATTTTATGTTAAGATATTTAGGTATTTACTACTACTAATAATAATAGAATAATTGTATTGTGTCTATAAGACATTAAAACCTACAGTAATAACAGCAACGTGGCAACACAGCATTCGACGCTTTGTCAGAAATGACAAGTGAAGTGAGTGATGGAGCAAACGTCAAGACTTTGTTTTTATTTATCGGTTTTATGTTCAAATATTTTGACTTTCAAGTTGGATATTATTGGTTATTTGCGTTATTTTTGTGCATTACTAGTACCTACTTGGGTACTTATTTTAACAATGGCTTTAACAGTGCAAGAAATACTGCAGTGTAAAATAATAATAATAGTTCATTACCATTTGAATAACGTTTAGAAATTAAAGGAAAAGGACGCCCAATACCTCTTTTGGATGTAAAATCGAAGACCACTAAAGACAGAGGAGAAGACATTAGCAGGTATTTTAAGCCAAGTATGTACCATATTTCTGACTTTTACTGGTTGCAATTTTTTCACTGTTTTGCCTCATGTTGATATCTTTTTTGTCAATTGCAAAAATCTGGAATTGATGCAATTTTGATTGGTAAATATATTGCAGATTTTAATTCAAACATTCAAAAAATTAGAGAGAGTGTTATCTCTACAGACGCAAATATTAACATCGAGGCAAGTACATCTAAAAAAAGTCCGAAAGAGTCCAAAAGAACAATTTCTTTAGAAATATGGGATATAATTTTATTAATTTTGTCAGAAATCCGCTGTCGTTTTAATTTTACAGAACATTTAATTGTCACACGTTTGTTTAATACAAATAATTTTGCTGATTTATTTGTATTAAAATACAAATAACTTTTGTATTTTTTAAACAGTTTAAAATGTTAAATATTTTTAACATTTTAAAACATGTTTAAAATAATTATGAGATGATAAACGTTTCCAAGCTTAAATCAGAATTGCTTGTTTTATTTAGTCGTGAAGATTTTTATAATAGTGCAGGTGCTGTTGCCATTTTATAGCTCTTGTTAGAAATGAATTTTGGTGAAACGTTTTCAGAAAGTGTAAAATTATTAGAGATTTTATGTACCATTCCAATGACGACAGTGGAAAGTGAGAGGTGCTTTTCGACTCTAAAAAGGATTAAGACTTTCTTAAGAAATACAATGGCGGAGTCGAGGTTAAGAGCTATGTTGAGCATTGAGAAACCTTTTATTAGAAGTATTTATAATTTTAATGAGCTAGTGAGTGAACATTTCTCCCAACAGAAGGATAGAAGGATCGATTTGATATACAAACACATTTAACTACATAAAAGGTGAGTAAATTATAAAAAAAAAATAATATTAAAAAGGCTTGCACTAGTTTCCCACAAAATTTGACCCACCTGTAAAAAAACTCACGGGCCGCGCCTGCCTACATTATAACACGCAACTTATTTAGGAAAGACACTGGAAGGTTACTTTTACAACATAATTTTATCTGTATAATAAAATAAAAAATTGCTAAAAACATGTTGATGGCTACAATTGAACTATTACTACTATTGCCAAGAAAAAGTTATGTTCTTTGCACAGCTTTCGCACAAAAAGAAAATTGCTGCCGGAATATATATACCAACCAAGCCTTTTAGCAGCTTACCTTATTTTTGCTTTAAAGAAAACAAGTTATATGCCATCATAACAATAAAAGATAGGCATTTTATTTAAATGACTGACTGACTAAGTATTTTATTTAACAGATTTCACCGAAACACTACTTTAAAAATTCTACTGGCAGCCATGTCGAGCACTCAATTGGCAACACACGAAATCATTGGTGCAATATTCGAATTGTTTGTTTTTGAAGCTTAATACCAAAGAGTAAATAAGGGTCCCAACTATTCTGTAATTATAAATGAAAAATTTCATCACTTCCTTTCCTTCTAAAGGTTAGTGATGATACTTCGGAGCAATTTTCTTGAAAAACAATGGTTTTGTACTTAATAAAAGTAACACATACTATAAACAAAATATTTTAACTACTTATCTGGAAGAGAAAAATAATCCATCTTCTTGTTAGAATGCTATAATTAAATAAAAAGCTACAGCAAAGTCAAAAATGACCAGCAGCCATTTTTACATCTAAAAAGAAATTATGGACGAGTCTACTTTGGCTTCCAGACCGGCCAGACCGGGAAGTAGGGTGCTAAAATAATTAAATTGTTGGATTGGTCGCATAACGCACCCATCTCCATCTGTAGTATCGTTGGTTGGACATTTAAAAAGAGATAAAGAGATGTCGGACGTGGTAAGCTTATTAGCTCTTTTTACTTACAACGAAGACTAAGAAAAATTTGTATGTCGGAACTTTATTCGAACAAAGTCTGGCCGGGGTACGTATGTCGTAACTAAGCGTGTTGCGATACTTGCCATAAGAAGTTTCATGGGGCTGCGTAGTGATATCCATGGACGTAACACACGTCCCTGTAATTTATTCCATGTTCCTCGCCACACAACTGCTCTATTCCAAAGATTATTTAGTTTCAACGTGGCTAAGTTGTTTAATTCCATCCCGGGTGACATAAAGGATCTCCCTGGTCTGCGAGCATTCGGCGGACGGTTTAGAAGGCATATATTGGAAAACAGACTGAATAGATAATTGCTTAACTACCTATTTTGGTTTTTCTCCTCTTTTTTTCCATGTATTTTTGTTCTTTTTTTTTGTATTTCATCTCACTTTCGAGATGCTTGGACGTATACTGCGTAATGTTTAATAAGTAAATATTTTTTTTATAATTTACATTAGATACTATAATTAGGTATGTCAATTCTTACAATTTTGTAGTGGTTCTACATAATAGCGCAAATTGCGAGTAGCGCCACTATTACTGTTATATTTATTTATATTACTTTTGTTTTGGTAAATAAAGGCATTTTATTATTATTATATTGTTTTAATTAATGTTAAAATAAATAATGAAACATCTTGAAACCTTTATTAATACGGTAAAAAAAATACCTAAGTATATATAATATGAAGCTATACTTAATATACTTATAATATTATTGTTAAAATGTTTAAAGCTAAAAAACCATGTCAAAAGGAAATTAAGTTGGCCGACATGGACGCCAAGTGGAAAATGCCGCCTTAAGCGATGACACATGTTTTTTGAAACACCCTGTATAACATTTCTGTGTATTGTGAGACAATTATAGGATGCCCCTCCACCAAACAATATCTAATCCAATGATTTATCGTAACAAAATAATCTATCAATGTAATCTACATTCTGCGAAAACAAGAGATACTGTAAATGTAACAAAGTTCGGTGACAAATAAAATTTACCTACAGAAAATTTGTGACTCCTTAACAGTTCAGTTCTTTATACCGAGAGTTTGGGTAAAGGTAAGTAAAAAATCCAACTGCGTTAAATTAAAAACACATTTTCACAGGTTCAGTAATACACATAAAATAGATAATACCTAATCAAATTTTTAACCGACCGACAGCTGTTGCCGTTTCTTTTAGAAAACGGCTGAATCCCTTAACTGTAAATATTAAACAGAAATGGGGGATAAAAGTTTTCATAGCAATGGGCAATATGCATGTAATCCAAATAAATCTAAAATATTATTTTTTGTATTCTCTACATAAAATAAATATTTATAGCGGTTGCTTTTATTCATTTATTTTGGTTTTTATTAAGAAATAAAAAGATTTTCTTTTGCAAATTGTCATAAAAATTTCAAAACTTGCCAGACGCGATCCTATTGGTTATGTATACCGTATCCAATTTAATTTGAGAATGATGACAGAAGCCCATTTTACAACGGAGAGATCGATTATGTTCTTTCTCTCTCATTTTTTTCTCTCTCGTCTTCTTTCTCTCACATACTCGTAAAATTTTTACAGCTGGTAGAACGTTAGGTTATGAGAAAGAAACATGACATAATTATTTAATGCCTGCCCCAGTCCCATAATATAAGTTGTTTTTGCAGTGTAAAAATATACTTAAAAAGTTTATAAAAAATATTAGCAGCTTAAATTCCTGTGTGCTATCAATCTGGGACTAACAACTATTGAAATATTACGCAAGGTACACATTTGTTCTTCTCTACATCACACTTGGACCGGGCGGTGTGGAAATGAGTACAGGATCGCCGACCCGATATAAAGTTGAGAATAGAGGGCATCACATAAGATTTCTTTAGTTATTATTGAGAAAGGAGTTAAAATTGCGCCCTGGAAAAGTTTGGTTTCAGTTTAATGCTGAAGTCACAGTTACAGTGCCATTACAAAGTGTATTTATCGTGCTGGAACTAGGACTTTCAATATTTACAGTTAAAAATTGTGAAACTACTTGGTATACTTGATTAAACAATTTTTATCGCGTCTTTAACTCACACAAACCTCACTGTTCGCAGGTAGGCTGTATTATAGATCCATTTTTATTATATAATATATCGGAGAATAGGGAATATTTTTGAACCTTATTATAAATTGTTTATCTTAATAAAAATGTTTACTCATTTTTGCTATTTTTCTTTATTTACTTAAAAACTTTTTCTTCGATCCTTTTATTGCAAATTATTGGTTAGAGCGAGTATTGTTTCTTAGAGGGGTACGTAGGAAACAATTTTAGGTAAGTAGTATAAAATCAGACGGTTAATGTGGCTATGCTGAGCTGACACTGTTTTTGCTTAATAACAACGGGATGTTTGCAACTGCTGTTTGTGTTCAGTAAAAACAAAGGTATTTTGCTATAAAATCATAGAACTTACATGCTTGTGAAAATTTCGCCAGATTAGAAGTTTATTTTTTATGACAATTCCGATTAAACTTTCACAAGTAGACAACCAGAAATACTTGCACAAACAAAGGCGCTTGTGATAAAATGTTTGATTATTCTTTTTTATTGGCAACAAAATCGTTTTTATTTATCTTTTACTAATGCCCGTTTTGCTAATAAGGATAGAAAGATATCGAATTCCGTTGGAATTTTATCAGGAATGAAAATAATTTTGCGATGACTAATCTTTCGAAGCATATAACCAGCAATACTTCAACAAGCAAAAAAGGTACGATAAAAACTTAAACATGTTCTTTTTTTATTTGTGTTTTTCTAATGCACTTTCGCCAACACGGATAGAAAGAAATCTGATTCCTCCGTGATTATCAAGAAAGAAAAGATGAATATTGTGATCGCTAAAATATGTTCTGGTGTAAACAGTCCATGGAACTGGCCAATATGGTGATTTCTTATTCAGTTGTTTTTTCTGTCATCATTTTCACATTAAATTGAGAATGAGAGAAAATGAGAATGTTCTCAAGCGAATATTTCTGCAGAACGGTAAATTACCGAGAATATTTCCGAGCATAAATTCTTGAGAATTTATGATTTAAAAAAATATATAAATAGCTGGAAAATTACCGAGAATATTTCCTAGAACGATAATGTTCTCGGGACCGGGCACCGAAGTGATTTCATAAGTGTTCCATTTCACGGAACACTAAAAAGTGTTCGGAGCACTGACAAACCCTTTATTTTCCAGTGGTATTTTTGCATATTGTTACAACAGGTATTTTTTTCAGGTAGAATCACAATTTTCCTTGGTTTTTTTAATACATTTTCCATTATTCAATTAATTTTTGGCGACAAGAATTTTAGTGTTTTTATATAACCTTCGTAAATGCCCTATACTAACAAGATGGAATGAAATAACATAGTTACTTAAGGAAATTAGGAAAAACGAGACTGAGCCTGGAAAACTTAATGCAAAATTTTAAACAAGCCCGCATCCAAAATACACTAAAATAGTTTGGAAGTATTTTTTGTCTTACAAAAGAATTTATCTAAGAATAATAATTTTTACCTAAAACAATACTATTCGTTAAAAAATGATTCTGTACTTCTGAGATAATGTTTAAAACATAAACGTTACGTAAGTAGCGGTAATCTGATAATTAATTAAAAATAGCACTTAAATACATGAATCAATCTCTTTCTAAAAACATAACATTTGTAGTACCAATTGTAATGCCCAGACAAGTATTATCTTTCTAAGATTAATAATATTTTCAGAACGGTTCTGTTTTATTGACATGGCACCTAAGTGAACCCTGCTCATTTGGTAAAATCATTACCCCAAATATTCACCATTTCACCAACCGTTTATTAAAGCTGTTCAAAATGACCGTGATTCCAGTGGCGTTACCGTTTAATTTATTGGTTAATACTGTATCAGTGGCGTGGGCTAAAAAGTATAAAGGGGGAAGCTATCCGATAAAAACACTTAAAATTGACATGGAGTTTTACACTTTTGTGAACATTTTTTAAATCTGTAATTCTGACTGAGTTCCAGTGAGTTTTCTCACTTATATTAAAAAGTAAACAGGGCCAATAAGAGTGGAATAATTTTGAATGGAGAAATGGAAGAACATCGCACAAAATGGCATCAAAGTGAAAAATGCGAAAAAAAAGTTTTGCATTTTTCATTAATTTTATTTTTAATACTTTTCCTGGCTAAACTCGCAGTATCTCTGGCTATCAATATTTCTTTTTAAAATTTTCACTATATAATATTTAAACTATAATCAAAAAAACAAGACAAAATTTTTAAATTTCACCCCTTTGTCAATCTAAATGAAAATATGGAATGTGCAAGTCGAACATGGCTGACAACTGTTTCATATTCCGTACCAAAAGAATGAAGAGACAACAGGGCATTAAGCATTCAAATTTTGGCTATTTTAATGTCAAACCAAACTTATAATTTCTACCTTCCTACCTGATCCTGATCCTGAATCCTCTTGGTTATATAGTTGTGGTCAAAAACAGTTTCATATTTTACATTATACATTATTTGCTCTTAGCACAGCAAGTTCTTTTCAACGATATATCAACTTTTTTGATAACGAATTGTTATAACTAAATGCTTAAAAATCATAGAAAAGTAAAAGTCACCCATCTCATGATATCCGTCATACGTACAATAAAAATCATGATACAGCTAAAAAATAGAATTAGCGGTAAATTTCAAATGACACCTGTAATTGACGAACAGTATCGTTGACCTTCGTCACGCAGCCAACCTATTTCCATTGCGTCGATTTGCTCTGTGCGTAATGTATCTTTATTTAATTGGAGCGAGTAAAAGAAGAAGGCTATATGATTCGACGGCGATATTGTCTTTCGTGAATGTTATGTTGAATAAAGCACACATTTTATTGAGTCATCGGATTTCTGGGATAGTGGATTGTAAAAATATAAGCCGAAAATCGCTACCCGTCCTGATGGGGAGTAGTCTAACTAAATTGCTAATAGCCCTGTAATGCCAAAATAAACAGCTGGTAATCTACACACTAGGTGTTCTTTCTGATCGAGAAAAACTAAACGATTTGGTTCAGTTCATAAGCTTTTCAACTTTAAATAAAAAATTCTAACAAAAGAAAATTAAGTCTGTCTTTCCAAGATTTAGAAAGCTATATTACAGGGCAACGTACAAATATTTTACCCTCCAATTACTTCTCGTGGATTCTATAGCGCGAAAACCAACGTGAATGTTTACCCCTTGCTAAAAGGGCTGTTGCTATCAAATTTAAAAATAAATAGAACTTTGCGATGTAATAAATGTTTATCTCTCTAGGAACTCCAAATGTTCATATGATCTTTCTGTTTTTATTTTTAAAAAGCTGAATAAAGATGCTGGCGTTTTTAGCATTAAAATATCGTGCCCTTAACCACTCCTATTTTTTGTAAAACCCCACGTGAAAATGTCTCGTGAATTTTTTACCATCTTTTCCACTCTCGTCTATAATTAATGGGAACCATTGGCCTACCATACCTAATAATGTCACGTTTTTCTGGAAATTTTCGACTAGAAAAACTTTTTTTAATAAACTATATACGATACAAGCACAGTCTAAATTATTGTCCACGCTCACAGATAGTGATTGCAATCCCGCAGTGTTTTAAATCCCGCGGGGCATTTGCGGGATTGGTTCTAATCCCCCGGGATCCCGCAGGATCCCGCATCGGTTTTTTAATTTAATAAAATTCGATAAATTAATATTTATTTAATTATTAATTTTTTATTATAAAAATCAACAAATAACCGTATTTCAGTTAAAACAATTATATAATTTAAAGTCTATAGCATCTCTTAACTATACTACTATGACTATAAATCAGTCAAATTTCTTATCAATTAAATTAACAAGTAACTTTGGGCAAATGAACTTTGTTTATTATTTTTCTACCTGAGATAATAAGTCTTACTAGTTTTTATAGTAAATCACATTAGTTTGATTGTAAGGTAAGTAAATACCTAAGCAGTCTCATTAATATTCATATTATAATACCACGGATATTTGGCAGATACACGTTTTCGCGTTTTTTCATGGCTATGCGGATCCGCATAGCTGGTGCGGGATCCCCCAGGCCGTCAAATAATGTGGGATCCCGCGGGATTGCGGGATCCCACTTTGCGGGATTGCAATCCCTACTCACAGAAGATGGTCACTACATTGAAAAAAAACAACAGAAATACACCCCGAAAAGTCCGTAAATACACTTAAAATGTGCCAAACTTTCCAAGCGAGCTCGTTCGCTACCTTGGTTAATAAATTGGAAATTTATTTCTAGAATACGCAATATGTCAAAAGATATTCCTCCACCATATGAAGAGCAGCCACCTTCCACATTCATGCCACCGCCATTACACCAAGGGCCACCACCACCACTACACCAAGGGCCACCACCACTACACCAGGGACCACCACCATCTGTTCAGCTCCATCAGCCACACACTTCGTCATATGGAACGAGGGAAGTGACACAACAAACAGGTAGGGAACAATAAACAAACATACAAATTGTTTCGAAGCATTAATAATGCCATATGTTTCGCCCCCTACAAAATACAGCAAATTTGAAAACGGATTTGCTTTCGCATCCCAGCAAAATAAAATTTTAACTTTAGGACCCCATATCTCTTATTATCAAGTTTTGTTCCAAGTTAAGTTAGGTTAAATCGACCTAATTGGAGCCAGGGAAGCCACTATTATTCCTAATGAAATTATCTATAAAATGGTAAGTAAACTGTAAAAGTCCAGGGTGTATTTTTTGTCCCGGAGTTTAGAAACAAAATGGATAAAATGATATTTGCCTGGGAATTACGAACGAGAGAAAAATTTGAATGTCTATCTGACATCTGAACCTGAGTCTGAAATATGAATCTGAGTGCATTTTTGCGGGTATACGCGCTTCCCCTCGGCGCCAGACCATTTTAAAGCAGAGGTTTTATGTATGCATATTATTAGAATTTTATATTTTAGAATGTTCATTTTATTTTTTTAGAGATCTTGCGAAAATTTCAACGGATATAACGACCTGGGTACCGTCGGTTTCAATATATCCATTTATTATTAAAGAGTTACATCAATTTGAATTTTGAAATCTAAAAATTGCAGTTATTATAAACAGTAGTTTACTTTACACAGTTCTGAATAATTTTATAAACTGCATTAATTTTTGAAATTATTGTTTCCACAATTATTAAATCAGAAAATCCTACAAATCTACCTACAAATTAATGTCAAACTTAACACCAAAAGATGAAGCAATATTTGTAATTTGTTTTGTTAAAACGCTGAAGTGGGCTAAAACAAGATGTGCGCTAATCGCATAGGAAATGAAATATTTTTTTATTTTGCGTATCCCATGTCATTAGCGCTCCATGTAGCGCAATTCATATAGGAAACGGGAAAATGCTACCCGGAAAATAGAGCTACAACCAGAAAAGAAAATTTACACTAAAGTCAATGTTCGTGTCCATGTTACGTCTGAAATAAAAACAATTATTATTATTAAATAATGTTATTTGTGACCTTACTTGGTAACTCATTTTTTAAATTTTTAAATCATTTGCATATAAACTCTTTACTATTTTTACTATTTTAATTTTTGTAGTGATTTTAACAACTACAAGTAATGCCCCGGTGTTCCTGGGACCTAGTCCAGTAAATACTGTGTGCCCACACTGCCACGCACACATAAGGACCAACGTTACAATAGAACCAATTGCGAAGACGCATATGTTCGCAATTTTATTGTTAATGTTCGGGTAAGTGAAAATATGTTTGTTATATACAGGTTGTTCTGAAGTTCACTGCATATATTGAAAAAGGTATACCCTGGTATGAATTCATATTGAAGAAAAATATTCATATATGGCGCCTCGCAATAATAAGCTGGTAAGCACCCCTTAAACTTTCTCTAACTAGCAGTACCCGCCACTGGCAAGAAACACATGAAACCAAATAAGTTGCCAATTCTATCAATAGTTTTTTCTATGTGACAAGCCAGCTTAAGAAATAATGTTGTTACCTTTCTACTAAAATACCTTTAAAACACACTTCTTTTCAAAATGCTTACGATTAACACACCAATGTACCAAAAAAACTAACTACACAGTACAGCCAATAATTTAATGCAAGAAACCAATGCTTGACAAATAATTAACACGAAAAAATGTTACAATAACGAATTAAACACAATAATTTACAGTTTCCACGGTATTTTCCCACTATCCGGACTGTTATGTGCTAATAAGCTTAGATCACATTTTTATTTTCATTTATCTTAAGTTATAAGTTGACAGTGATAAATCATAACCTCAACAATAATATTGTGTTTTAATTTTAACAAATTTACCATACAAAAAATGTACAAAACATTCCAGATTTACAGTAAAAATAAATAATTCTAATTAAAATTGCATACCCTGTGCAATTGCACCCCCAATGACACCCCCAGCCGACGGAAATAAAAAAAAAACATTTGTTTGTGATTTAGAAACCCCAAAATCTGAAGATCTAAAAAAATTTCGAGAGGTGATTTTAACGAATACAATAATTCCTATAGTGAGAGAAGTACAAAGATAATATTTGTTCGCTCTGTATACAAGGTAGAATGCACCCTGGCTTTGCGTACGAAAAAGCCAGTACCTACGCACAATTCCAATGAGATCAAATACATAGACACATTTTTTAAAATTTCTTTCCCTGTATCAAAATTTAGAAGTTTATTTTTCCCGTAAAATCGTCAGCTGTGTATTTATTTCTTTTAAGTTAATGTTCTAGAGTTATTGCAAAACTAAACATTTTTTAGTGTTTCACATTGTGTTGTATGCAAAAATCTAAATTGTAACTAAAAGCTTTGGGTTCATCCGAATACTTTTTTGAAAAGTATGTTTTCAGATTGACGCACCAATAAAAAATACTACTATATCAGCGGTAGAAGTCACAGCTATACAGGGTGTTTCAATATTGTACCGACAAATTTAAACAGGTGACTCCTTGACCAAAAATAATAAAAAACAGTGCCAATTAATATAGGCCCGAAAACGTTTCGTTTTCAAGATACAGGGTGTTAAACTTTTTTTTTTCGGTTTTCCTTGTTTATTTTATGCGCTCCTAAGGATTATTTATTCAAAACGAGTACGTGTGTTACATATTAAAGTATCTACAGAATTAACCTATTGTCATTTAAAAAGTTTTTGTGACTCCAAAAAAAAATAACACCCTGTAGATAGTTCCAAATGGCAATTGGTTAATTCCTTAGATACTTTAATATGTAACACACTTACAAATTTTGAATAAATAATCCTTAACTGCGCATAAACTAAATAAGAAAAACCGAAGAAATAAAGTTTCTTGGAAACGAAACGTTTCCGGACCTATATTATTTCGAACTTTTTTCATTATTTTTGGTCAGGGAATCACCTGTTTAAATTTATCGGTACAATATTGAAATTTTTTAGTTAAAGCAATAAAAACTAGATTATCTTTATAAAGGTGAATTCTTTTTTTTTAAGTGCCCACCCTATTTGTAAGTTTTCGCGCTAGCAGATAGACATCAGAAACTATGTTTTTCGTGATTTGAGAACCCCTAAACATAATCGAAAAAATCTGGAGAGGTATCGTTTTCACGAATAAAGTACTGCCTCCAGCGAGGGAAGTCAAAGGATCAGTACAGTCTAAATAGGGCGCAAAATTTTGTGCGGGCTTAGGACGCTTGTATGGCTTGATATGCCACTCAATCACCGCTGGACACTGCTCTTAAAAAAGTTTTTTTTTGTTTCAGATGTTGTTGCATTCCCTACTGCATGGATTCCTGTAAAGGCAAGAAACACTTCTGTCCCCACTGCAGTGCATATTTGGGTGCTTATACTGACTAGCATTTCTTAGGTTAAGTAGAAAAATAAAGCAAGTATTTAAAGTTGGTATTTGGTATAATTGGTATTTGAAGTAATGGCTGTAGTACAATCACAGACAACACATGTTCAGACCAGCACAGCTTATTGCTTGCACCAGCCGAAAATGTCCAGTTCATGGATGAAAAAGTACAGTTGTTCGCATGTGCTGCCAGCCTAATTTTTGAATATTGAAGCATACGTAGCGTATATATACAGGATGTCCGAAAAGTCTTAGTATGGGCAAATATCTTTGATATTAGTATTTTAAAGGTCTTCAAAGAAGAAACATTTTACGGCAAACCTGAGGTCTGTATCTTAATTCGTCTTTAAATGGCAAGCCTATAAAAATTAAAAATCGTAAAAAAAATTAAAAATTTTTTTTGCTCTTACTACTTTAAAAGTTGTTCAAAATGACCACCATGAACTTCTAGGCAGTAACAAAGTCGGTTTTGGAACTCCGCCAAGAAGTAATACCCGTCGTTCTCGAAAATGTAAGAAGTGAGTTACCAAATCGACTTTATTACTGCCAAGAAGTTCATGGGGACTTTTTGAACCACTTTTAAACTAATAAGAGGAATAAATGTATTTAAATTCTTAATTTTTTTAACGATTTTTAATTTTTAAGAACCATTTAAAAACGAATTAAGATACGGACCTAGGGTTTGCGGTAAAATATTAATTTTTTAAAGACCTTTAAAATGAGGTAAACGCGGTATTGGGTTGTATTTAAAATTTTTGACCTCAACTCCCTAGCGCCACACCTCAAGGGGGTTAAAAAAGTTAAATTACATAAAAAAATTGATTTCTCAGCAAATAAGATACACCTAAAACTTGATGTATCTATCTTTACTACTTAATAGCAAAGATATTAGTCCATACTAAGACTTTTCGGACGTCCTGTATATGATAATAAATAGTAAATTTTAAAGTGCGGTCCAATATGTCACCAGCTAAGCGTTGTGCAATGCGCATGCCCGTATAGGGGATTGACTGTGTTGACAGGTGCAGCTCCGCAAATGTGCCACATTTGCAAATACTATTTGCAGATCTAGAAATGACTTGTCTATGAGTACAAGCAGTGTATGTACTATATATAAATATTAAGAATATATCCCTGTATGTCATATTTTTAGTGTTCCGTGCTAAAATTAGAAAAATGGAACACTTATGAAATCAGTTCGATGCCCGTCCGTCCAGCCACAGGCGATTTTCTCTGAAGCTATTCAACGTAAAAATTTTAAATCTAGCACAGATATACCGGGTGCCCACGAGTTTAGTGGCCAGCCTGTTATTTTGTTAAGAAATAATATTTCGATTTGAAATTTTGGGAACTCGTATGGTTGCTTTAGATACAGATTTTGAGTGCTCGAACATCTGACTATCGTTTCCGGTTCAACCGGAAATACAGTCAACTTTGTTATTTTAAACGAAACCCCCTGTATATTTTTTAAAATTTGTATTCTACGTGAAATTTAAAATATGTATCATACCCCATACCTATCTTTAACAGTTTTCAAGAAAATGGCGTTTGAAAATGTCTAAAGAGCCAAAAACTATACTGTTTTAACATAAAACAAATGAATATGCGAAAAGTTTAATATATTATTCTTAGTTCTTTTTAGGGACCTTGTATGACTGTGTCATGACAATCTCACTTCCGGTGCAACCGGAAGTGCTACAAAATATGACATTCAGGCACAAATTACTTCAATAATTTCACTTGAACGACCTACTTTAAACTCTAAATTCTAATTTATCTGACTCTTCTCTATAATTGTTGTATACACAATCCCAGGTCTAAAGTTGGTAATTCTTGAGATATGGACAGCTAAAAATTTAGATGCATTCCAAATTTCAATCTTTCTAATTTTATCTAGGCGGCTATGGAGATCATTTGTCGCTTGAACTGCTTCATGATCATATCCATGTCAATTTCCAATTATTTAATCAAGATGGCTATGAATACAAGACACTTGTCATATTTTCTGTTAATAATATCACCCCCAAAACAAATGAACAACGTGCTCAGGGAATTTCAAAGAGTTCGTCTGGAGAAAACGGTCAACAATTCGAACACTTAATTTATGACTAATTTCTTATTTTTTATAATGAAAACCTAATAAAATTATTCTTCAAGCACTACTCTGATATTATTAATTATGTGTATCCTTTCTACATTTTCTTAATGCAAATGGTCTCCATAGCCGCCTAGATAAAATTAGAAAGATTGAAATTTGGAATGCATCTAAATTTTTAGCTGACCATATCTCAAGAACTATCAACTTTAGATCTGGGATGGTGTATACAAAAATTATAGAGAAAAGTCAGATAAATTAGAATTTAGAGTTTAAAGTAGGTCGTTCAATTGAAATTATTGAAGTAATTTGTGCCTGAATGTCATATTTTGTAGCACTTCCGGTTGCACCGGAAGTGAGATTGTCATGACACAAGCATACAAGGCCCCTAAAAAGAAGTAACAATAATATATTAAACTTTTCGCATATTCATTTGTTTTATGTTAAAACAGTATAGTTTGCGGGTCTTCCGACATTTTCAAACGCCATTTTCTTGAAAACTGTTACAGACAGGTATGGGGTATGATACATGTTTTATAATTAGAATTTTACAATTTTACCTTAAAATAACAAAGTTGACTGTATTTCCGGTTGAACCGGAAACGATAGTCAGATGTTCGAGCACTCAAAATCTGCATCTAATGCAACCATACGAATTCCCAAAATTTCAAATCGAAATATTATTTCTTAACAAAATAACGAGCTGGCCAGTAAACTCGTGGGCACCCGGTAGAGTGTGGTGGCCCAGTTATAGACGTGAAGTATAAAAAGTTGAATTTCGATTCTGGGGGTTAATTTCAGGGATAAATTGGGAAATGGAAAAAAGTTAAGGGCATCGTGTAGGGTGTCAAATGAACAGTGGCGCATTTAGGGGGGGGGGGGGGCGACCCAAGCAAAACACATTTTTATTTGTAAATTTAGATAGGTATTAATTGTATTGTATATGTATGTCTTCTTGACACCTAATTTTTTAATAGAATAATTTTTATCTTGTTGCCATTAAAATGTAGTGTATCATAATAAATGTTATCATATCACTGATATCAGTGAATGTGTAATTATGTTTTTTTTTAAATATATGTAGCATAACATAACAATATTGTTAAGATGTTAAGTTAAGTGATACATAAACCCTAAATCTGACAAAAAATATATTTGTTATCTGGCACTATAGTTTTTTTGTAGATAAACGAAATTGCGTGTACAGAATTCTGATAGGAAATATCGTCGATACATTAAAAATAAATCTGTTGTTTTGGCGTGGATTAACCGAATTTTAAACAGGGTGTTATGAAATTTACCGCATATATTGAAACCGGTATACAGGGTGTCTAAAATAGGTGATACCTCTATTTCTATCTCCGAAACGGTAAAAGATACGAGGTCAGTTAAATTAGAGAAAATGTGCCTTTTTTAGTCCCTATTCATATTCCGTGTACGGAGTTTGCCAAATTCTCTATGGTTTTTTATCTACAGGGAATTTTTCAAAAATAGTCAAAAATTTAATTCTTAAATATCTCGAAAACTACTATAATCACACGATTTTTTACCTTCTATAAAGTAACGTTATGGTTTTGTTTATACCATTTGTTTTTATTGAGTTACTGATACTAACTTGTTTTTTTCAAATACGGACCTGGACTTTTTGCTCCATTTTTTGAAAGAATACTTTATACCCTTTACAACTGTGTATAACTATGTTTTCCGACGTTTTGATCAATCATCAGGATTTTCTAACAGTACGGACCTGGGATCTTCCATGTTAAGGCACAATTCACAACCTATTGCTATTGTTTCTGGTTTCTGTGGTGGGGAAATGGCGCATTTACTTGAAAAAGGCCAGGTCCGTACTGGTAGAATATCCTGATGATGTTATTCTTCACCAAAACGTCGAAAATCATAATCAAGTGATACACAGATGTAAAGAATATGACTCTTTCAAAAAATACTGCAAAAAGTCCTGGTCCGTATTTGAAAAAAATAAGTTAAAATCAGTAACTCAATAAAAACAAATTATATAAACAAAAGGATAACGATACTTTAGAGAAGGTAAAAAATGGTGTGATTTTTGTTAATACAATTTTTTTCTAACCATAATGGTTTTCGAGATATTTAAGAATTAAATTTTTGAGTATTTTTAAAAAATCCTCTGTAGATAAGAAACTGTAGAGAATTTGGCAACTTCGTAAACGAAATATGAGTAGGGGCTAAAAATGGAACATTTTCTCTAATTTAACCGACCTCGTATCTTGTACCGTTTCGGAGATAGCAATAGTGGTATCACCTATTTTAGACACCCTGTATAACGCTTCGCAATAATAAGGTGTATCTCCCCTTAAAGTTTCTCTCACTAGCGGTACCCGCCACTGGCAGCAAGAAACACATGATACCGAATAAGCTGCCAATTCTATCAATAATTTTTTCTATGTAGCAAGCCGGCATAAGAAATAATGTTACCTTTCTAGTAAAATCCCGTTAATCTTTTGAAAATGTTTACGATTAACAAATACCAATATACCAAAAAAACTCACTACACAGTACAGTCAATAATTTAATGCAAGAAACCAACGCTTGACAAATAAGTACCTAACACTAAAAAAACTTCCAAAAACGAATTAAATACAATACTTAAAAGGTTCCACGGTATTTTGTCACTGCCCGCACTATTAAAAGCTGAAAACTAATGTTTTTGCTACGTATTGTTCGTTTAGGTTAGTCTGGGATCTTTTTGTTATTTTTTCATTGAAATTTCATTGTCATTCATTCATAATGTAAATTTATTTTTTTAAAATTATATTTCCGAGAAATGTATTTTTAAAGGCTCTTTTTAAAAATATATATTTTCAAAGAACCTGTTTTTAGAAAAAAATTTACTTAATTTAACATCAAAACAGATATTTGTTGAAAAAAGAATCAGCTAAAAGAGTTGGACCTCAGCTAACACGCGACAGGACAATGATGATTAATATGGAGGTGTGAGTATTGTAGCATTTTTTTATTTATGCCTTCTGCTTATTTGGGGGGATATACGAGTACCTACTTACTTTTTTACTTAATTTTTCTTTTTTTTAAAAAAGCACTTTTCAAAAATACATTTTTTCAGAGAACATCTTTTTCGGAATTAAATTTTTTCGGGTACCTAGTATTAGTTTTTTCAAGCAACGGCTCTTTGACAAAGTAATTTACGAGACAGTAACGTACCAAACCTAAGGCAACCCGATTAAACCCAAAAAAGGTTCGTTTGGGTTTGTTCGGGATCTTTTTTCGAATTTCTTTCATTAACATTTTCCAATCTACTAGAGTTCATAATTTAGATATCTAAATATTCTTTTCGAAAAAATATGTTTTCGAAAAATGTACTTACATGTTTTAAAAATTATTTGTTTGGAGACATTTTTGGAAAAAATTTACTTTCGAAATACGGGTTTCTGTAGAAAATATGTTCAAAATATTTCATAAATCTGTATTCTAAAAAGCATCTTTGAAAAGGCGGTCAGGACATTTTTGAAAAAATGTAGGTTCGTTATTCAATTTTCGAAAAAGCTGGTTTTCGAAAAAATTTACTTCCCAAAGAGATGTCTCTTGAAAAAAAAATTATGGGGTTATTTGTTTCGTTTAGAAGCCAAAATTATCCGGCGCAAAATGATCGCAGTGGCATGTGTAAGGAATGTTTTTAGAAACAATCTAAGAGCCTGTAAATCAAAAATGCCAAAAAAGGTTGCATTTTTTATATTACGTACTAGCTTGGGTTTGATATAAATAATGATTAATTTTTTTTTGTAATAGTAGCTATTTCGTTCAATTTCAAAAATGTGTTTTTATATGAAAATAAAGGTAAACTTTTTTACGTTCAGATTCACTAAAAAGGTTTAAGATTTAGAACTGGTTTAAATTAAGATCTGATAGTTTATCAGTTAGGTTTTGACAGGTTTTTGTCTTGACATTGTTAATAAGGTCTCATTAAAATGTTACGAGTTATTCTATAATTTCGGTGATTTGCTTGGTTTCCAAATAATTTTCATGAATCATTTTAAAGTGTTTAATTTTAGATGTTGGTTGGGTAATTTTTAGAAGGAGTTTTGTCCCTCCCCTGCATATGGAGATTTTATGGAAATATAAGAAATAATTTAGACAATCCAAATAACTTTTCTACGAGAAATTTTGCATATGTATTGTAGCCAAAAAAATTTTTCCCCAATATTTTGTTGCAAATATTTTTCAAAGTATTTTAGCTTCACATGAGATAGCATCTACAGAGCGGCCAAAAAATGGAAAAATCCAAAATGGATCTACGAGAGAAGTACCTACGTAATAATTAAAAATTAACTTACCTTAATTGACAGATAATACCAAATTTCATGAGAAAAAGCAGATTGATTTTGACCGAAGATGGAAGTAATCACGTGTACTCTCACAACAAACTTCTTGTGTTTCATTTTATTTACAAGTTGCCATTAATTATTCATTGAAAAGCTTGCAAAGGTAAAATCCTAGCAAAAATAAAGAAAAGTTGCCGAATAAGCTCTATAAATTCTACTTTTGGAAACTTTATGGTAAACATTGGTAACTTACCATGCTCAGTGGGATTAGTTTGTGAAGGGATTAGTCTCGAACCTTCCAGGAACCCGAGTCAGTGCTCATAGTTCATAGCAAAAATTTTGGTTTGTCCCCTTCAAAATGTCCTAGATCCGGCACTGATTAACAGAGGCCATCTCCCCGTTTTAAAGTGAGCGATCTTTGAGTTTAAAGGATGAATCTGATTAAAAAAATCTGAATTTTTTGGAAATAAGCATTTTGAGTGGAGTATTTTTGCAACCTGAGACAAAACAACAGATTGGTAAGACCATTTTGCTGGAGGTTTACTTTTCACTGAACAAATTTCTGTTTTTCAAACTTATGCTGGTTGCCTTTGGATTTATTTAACTAATAAAGCTGCCATCATTCAATGGACACCTTCGGTGCCGCTTTTTTGGTAGATGCTAGATTTTCTCGTCATATAGCTAGATAAATTTTTACCAAGAACAGAAATTTGTTGGATCAAATAATAACCTCTTGTAGAATTCCACTTAGTTTTGAAAATATATTTATAAATAGATAGATAAAATCAAGTGAATCATACACTAGTCATTTATTCACGCGACTTCATTTGATAAGTTTCGTCTCACTCAAGCCGGACCTGAAGTTGCTAATGTGAATATTTAAGCTACTAAATTCTATTTCAGTGACTAAATCCAATCAGGTTATCAGCTTATCGTGCTCCTATGTAAAAAAGTGTTAAATTTCGTGATACGTTGCGCATAATTCATAACAATATTTTATCTTTTCAGAAACTCTAATTTTCTTTCGTAATAAGTAATAAAGGTAAGCTAAATGTTTTAAACCAGTGTTTATTATTTGTTCTTTTTATTATTAAGATATTTCTAAAATTGACCAGTTAGCTATTATAATAACCTAAACTAAAGTACCAATAAGAAAAAGAAAGTAGCAAGTAGCAAATACAATAAGATAGAAGAGGACGTACAAATTAACTAACCTAGTTCATTTCAGATTCTTTTAGACTACATATTTTATTGACCTTGCTAGACTACAGGTCAACGTTAAGCATTCCACCATTAGGGATGTGCGATATATCGAAAAGTACCGGTATTCATGTATTGTATCGTACCGATTTAGAAGTACCAGTTGGATACAAGACCGATAAAAAATACCGGTATTTAAAGTACCGGTCTATGATTTGATACACATCTGTTGCATTCATTGGTTTGTAGTTACAAAGCTTATTCAGAGGAACTTCTTTTAGGCCTCTAAATACTGCTAATAATACACGAAAACAAAACATTTCCAAGTCTTTTTTTATAAAAAAATGTTCTATTTTGTCTACGATTCTCTTTTCCTATCCATATAATAATAATTCAAGAAATATGGTGACCTTGTAACTTTCAAGGTTGGCTCGGCTTGGAAAAAGTGCTGTTTTGATATTGTTGTTCTTACTTTATTGTATTTAGTTTTATAAGTGTTTAACTCTCTACTGTTTTTATTCCAAGTGCTGTTCGTTTGGTCCTGCCACCGTTTCTGCTTGAAGAATCACAAAAGAGCCAGCGGTAAAATCAACAAGCAGATTGGAGCAGAAACAAGCTGATTGATCGCCTGTATCCACGAACGGTTATTTGCTATCTGTCTCTTTATTTCATATAAATTTACTCATTTAATGTTACAAAAAATTACGTATATGACACAGCTGTTTGTAAAAACGATATCCATTTATTATCAAACACAACCGAATCAAGGATGTTAAGTATCGAAGGTGATGCCGCTCCCCAGATGTGGGAGCAGTACTCTAGGTTAGGTCTTATTTGAGAAACATAGAGAGTGTGTAGTTAGAAGGGGAAAAGTATTGTCTGGCACGAAAGAGAAAACCAAGCTTTTTAGCTGCTGTGGCTATTGAAATAATATGTTTGCGTCAGCTGAGATCATGTTTGAAAGCGATGCCAACAAAATTGAAAACATTTAGTTTCCAGCTTGACGTCATCCCACGAAAATCAACTGAATGTAACGAGCAATGTGATGAATCCAATACAACACCGCCATGATCCCCTAAGCGGGCTAAGATTCTTGCCAAGTGTCATTTTAACAAAGTTCATTGCAAAATCTTTACAGCGGTGCCAAAGCTGATCGCTCATCGTGGGACTACGTCACCAGACGCTATCGCCCCGTTTCATAATGAGCGATGTTTGACCGCTATTTTAAGGGTGAATTCGATCCAAAAAAATCTAATCTTTTGGGGATAAGCTTCTCGAATGGAGGACTTCTGTATTATGGAAAAAAAATTGATGGATAAGCCCACTGATTGGTGGACAGCAATTCATAAATTAAAAGGTTGTAAGTGAAGAAGTAATAAAGATAATCAAAAAATCAAACAACTGCATACGGCAACTTCATCTTCGGCAGCAGTAAAACGAATATTTTCATCGTTTAATTTAGTACACAGTAAACGGCGTAACAAGTTAGGTACTGAAAAATCTTCAAAACTCGTGTTTTTGCCAAAACGCTTTAATCGGTAGTTTTCATTCGCATCTAAGCCCCGTTTTTTTACTTTTAGTTATTTGGTTTTTATTTCTGAATGTAAGTTGATTATGTTAGGTATACGTTATGTATAATGTTAAATGTTTAAAAAATAAATATGTTGGGAATAAATACGAATTTAAATTAATTACATAGTTTTGTATTTAAATCACAAAAATCCGATTTAAATAAAAAAATCCGATTTTTTGTATATAAATCGGATTTTTTTATTTAAATCGGATTTTTTTATTTAAATCGGATTTTTTTGATTTAAATACAAAACTATGTAATTAATTTAAATTCGTATTTATTCTCAACATATTTATTTTTTAAACATTTAACATTATACATAACATATACCTAACATAATCAACTTACATTCAGAAATAAAAACCAAATAACTAAAAGTAAAAAAACGGGGCTTAGATGCGAATGAAAACTACCGATTAAAGCGTTTTGGCAAAAACACGAGTTTTGAAGATTTTTCAGTACCTAACTTGTTACGCCGTTTACTGTGTACTAAATTAAACGATGAAAATATTCGTTTTACTGCTGCCGAAGATGAAGTTGCCGTATGCAGTTGTTTGATTTTTTGATTATTTTTATTACTTCTTCACTTACAACCTTTTAATTTATGAATTGCTGTCCACCAATCAGTGGGCTTATCCATCAATTTTTTTCCATAATACAGAAGTCCTCCATTCGAGAAACTTATCTCCAAAAGATTAGAATTTTTTTTCATCGAATTCACCCTCAAAATAGCGGTCAAACATCGCTCATTATGAAACGGGACGATAGCGTCTGGTGACGTAGTCCCACGATGAGCGATGAGCGTTGGCACCGCTGCAAAGACTTTGCTATGAACTTTGTTAAAATGACACTTGGCAAAAATCTTAGCCCGCTTAGGGGATCATGGCGGTGTTGTATTGGATTCATCACATTGCTCGTTACATTCAGTTGATTTTCGTGGAATGGCATCAAGCTGGAAACTAACAGCCAGATTCTCCAACGCTAGTCCGGTCTAATTTGACAACCAAAAGTTTTAAACTGACAAGTGTACGAATAAGACAACCAAGTTTTATACTATGAATTTATTTCGGAGCTTTTTCGCAAATTTATAAAGAAAATGGCAATTTTAGTACGTCATTTCGACAATAATAGAACTAAATTCATTACAGCAACTCCTTCTAAGATGAAAATTATTTAGAAACCAAGCAGATCGCTAAAATATCAATAATTCATAAGCTTTTAATTAAGACTTATTAATAATGACAGGACAAAAACCTAACTCACCAACTATAAGTACTAAATCTTAAACCTTCTTAGTGAATCTGAACGTAAATGTTTTCAATTTTGTCGAATTTTAAACTTTAACGTTCAGATTCACTAAGGAGGTTTAATATTTAGTACTGGTTTAAATTAAGATCTTATATTATAGTTAATCAGTTATGTTTAGACATGTTTTTGTAATGTCATTGTTAATAAGTCTTCATTAAAAACTTATGAATTACGCTGATAATTCAGCGATTTGCTTAGTTTCTAAATGATTTTCATCTTGGAAGGAGTTGCTGTAATGAATTTAGTTCTGTTATTGTCGAAAGGACGTTCTGAAATTGCCATTTTCTGTATAAATTTGCAAACTTTTGGTTGTCAAATTAGACCGGACTGGCGTTGGAGAATCTGGCTGTAATATTTTAGTTATTATTCTTCCAACCGACGTAATTTTTTGTGTGTGTGTTTCCATTGACTGATTATGCAATAATAATATTAACATATTTACTGAAAACGCGAAATGAATAAACAAGCCCATTACATCTGCAGTTTCTAAAATTTCTTCAAAAGCAAGTGTACCACTGAATGGAGCTGCTATAATGTAACTTTATTATAATTTGTAAGAAATTAGTGTTAATTAAGTTTTGTTAAGTTAATGTTGATTAATTCAAATGCCTAATCTTTTTCTTCTTGAGATAGCTGATTTCAAGGCATTTTTGGGTTAAGCATGTAGGCAAGAAAATGTGGGAGAATCAGCGTCAATAGGGTAGGAATAAAATACAATTTCAAAATTTGTGGTGACAATTTTTTGAAACCTAAAATATAATTTAAAAAAAATCACCTTCGATGCTTCACATTCTTGATTCTATCCAAAAGAGAGCCATTCGACTCATTAAGGACCCAGTCGTCACAAGAATACTCCCTTCTCTCATTCATACCTTAGGTCTCCAGATTATAGGACACATTTCCTGCAGATGTTTTCTCTTCCCCTCCCAACCTTCAATCCTGTAACTCCCATGTCAATAGATTGGGGATCTCGTTGGCGTCGCTTTCGAACATGATCTCAGCTGGCACAAACACATTACTTCAGTAGCCACATCGGCAGCTAAAAACTTGATTTTCTCTTTCGAGCCAGAAAATACTTCTCCCCTTCCAAGTTATACACTCTCTACGTTTCCCAAATAAGACCTAACCTAGAGTACTGCTCCCACATCTGCGGAGCGGCATCACCGACACTTAAGATCCTTGATTCTATCCAAAAGAGAGCCATTCGACTTATCAATGACCCAGCCCTCACGGGAAAACTCCCTTCTCTCGCTCATCGCCGCGCTGTAGGGGATTTATCCCTTTTCTACCGCTACTTCCACGGATTTTGCTCTGAAGAACTAGCCGGTATTATTCCCCCCTTGAATGTCCCTAACAGAACAACAAGAGGCGCATTACGTATGCATCCCTTTACTGTCCAGCTACAAAAGCCTAGAACAGACCACTTCTCTCGCTCATTCATACCTAGGGTCTCCAGATTATGGAACAAATTGCCTGCACATGTTTTCCCTTCCCGTCCCAACCTCCAATCCTTCAAATCCCGTGTCAATAGACTACATTTCCCTTCTCTTCAGACACCCACGGTACGTTAGTACTTAGGCTTGAAGTCTACGTGGGATGTCTTAGATAAAAAAAAAAGATTACATTTCCCTTCTCCTCAGAAACCCACGGTACTCTAGTACTTAGGCTGGAAGTCTACGTGGACTGTCTCAGATAAGAAAAATGATTACAGTTTTTAGAAACAGCTGTGTCATATACGTAATTTTTTGTAACATGAAATGAGTTAGAATGAAACTTGTTTCTGCGCCAGTCTGCTTGTTGATTTTACCGTTAGCTCTTTTGTGATTCTTCAAGCAGAAACGGCATCGGCAGGACCAAACGAACAGCACTTAGAATAAAAACAGTAGAGAGTTAAACACTTATAAAACTAAATACAATAAAGTAAGAACAACAATATCAAAACAGCACTTTTTCCAAGCCAAGCCAACCTTGAAAGTTACAAGGTCACAATGTTATGTATAATGTTAAATGTTTAAAAAATAAATATGTTGAGACTAAATACGAATTTAAATTAATTACATAGTTTTGTATTTAAATCAAAAAAATCCGATTTAAATAAAAAAATCCGATTTATATACAAAAAATCGGATTTTTTTAGACAGTGTTGCCACTTTTACTTAATAACTTAATAATTTATCACAGTCAAAAGGGAATAAAAGTTTATTCGGCTATGATGCATAAAGTGGAACAAAATGTATTACTTTTTTTTATTACTTAATACTTATGCATTTTTATTCACCTATCTATCTACAGCTTTTTCGAATCCCTAGGGGGGGCAGCAGCCCTCCCCTGCCCCCCCTTGGCGACGCCCCTGCTTGGATGGCATCAATCAAGACATTTTGTATCTACACTTTGGCAACTGTCTGCAATTGACGACTCAATACAATCGACCAGTTTTTAGTGCAAATCGAATGATTGATTGCTTTGAATAGTAAATAAATTTGTCTATAGTTTTTTAGAGGTCTATGAGTCGGCCTATTGTGATGTATATATTTTTCGTGCGATACACTTCATAATAGGTACTCGCCAAAAAAATACCGCATTATACCAGTACAAAATATCGGATATCGAAAAGAAAAATACCGATAACTAAAAGTATCGTGCAGTACCACACATCCCTAGCCTTATCAGGTTTCTCTAGTTTTGTACATAAAATTTATATGTATATCTTTGTGTAGCACGTATATGGTGACATCACATCAGCTTTGAAGTAAGTAAATTACTATTATTTTCTTAATTTCTTGTTTGTGTTCCATATTTTATTTTATTTTTGATAATTTTATTATATCAGTTGTTTTATACTACTTTATATCACCTACGTATAAACGTTTAACTGTCATTATAACTTACACTGATACTGTGATTATTTGTGACTCTTATCCAAACCGCAAAATATTAAATCCAGGGTTGCCGTATAAGATTTTAAAAATTTCTGATGATTTTTTACCAAAAACACACGATTTAAAAAAAATCCCAAAACGAAAAGAAATGAAATTGAAATCTAATAAAACTGGCATATTTGCTATGAATTTTTGTGTTTTTGTACGAAAACTCTGAAAACTGCTCAGCAGCTTTTATTTAAAATAACCCATTCTTTTATGCCAAATTTGCAGGATTTGAACTGCCATGTCATAACCTTAAAATAATTCGGCTTAAAATAATGAAGCCGCGATATCGAAAAACGACAAATATGGATGTGTTAATATCGATATTTTCAAGACTGATGGTCAGTCAGGGCCGTTCCTAGGCAGGGTGCTGGTGGTGTCCTTGCACCACGGCGTCCCGACACGGAAGGCGGCCAACGCTAGAGAAACATTGATTAACACCGTTAAACTAAATTATTTCCCTTAAATTTTAAATAAATTAAAACGGAAAATAGTTTTTAAAACTCCAAGATTTGAAATTATGCCGGAACGCACGATCTGGCACTACAATTCTGCCGACTGGGATGGTCATCGAAGCTTCAAAAGTTCAAAAACTTATTGTATCCCTTGCTAGCAAAACGTCCTCCGGTCTGGATAGCGTACCATAAGTTGTTCTAAAAAATGCGCTCCAGAACTTGCACCCAACTGGTCTTTTCCAGATCTCCTATGACAAGGGGATTTTCCCAGAGAGCTCCCTCTAAGCAAAGTTAATTTGCTTCAAGCTTTTACGAAGCTTACATTTGTGGATTAAAATTTGTTTGGCGGGTCTCTATATTGTATCCAATTTTATATGAGAATGACAGAAAAAACAATTGAACAAGAATTCACCCTATTGGTCAGTTCCATTTACAGTTTACACCAGAACATATTTTGTCATCACAATATTCATCTTTTCTTTCCTGATAATCACGGAGGAATCAGATTTCTTTCTATCCGTGTTGGCGAAATTGCATTAGACAAAGACAAATAAAAAAAGAATTTGTTCAAATTTTTATCGTACATTCTTTGCTTGTGGAAGTATTGCTGGTTATATACTTCGAAAGATTAGTCCTCACAAAATTATTTTTTTTCTTGATAAAATCCCAACGGAATCCGATTTCTTTCTATCCTTGTTAGAAAAAGGGACATTTGTAAAATACAAATAAAAACGATGTTGTTGCCAATAAAAAACAATACTCACATGCGGCTTTGTTTGTGCAAGTATTTCTGGTTGCCTACTGTGAAAGTTTAATCGGAATTGTCATAAAAAATAAATTTCTAACCTGGCAAAATACTTACGTAAGTTTTATGATTTTATAGCAACAGACCTTTGTTTTTAATGAACACAAACAGCAGTTGCAAAAATCTCGTTTTTAAGCAGCAAAAACAGTGTCAGCATAGCCACATTAACCTTCTTATTTTATACTACTTAAAATTGTTTCCTACCCAAGTAACAATACTCCCTCTAACCAATAATTTACAATAAAAGGATCTGAGGAAAGGTTTTTAAATAAATCAAAATAAAGAAATTGCAAAAATGAGTAAATATTTTTATTAAGATAAACACTTTATAATAAGTTTAAAAAATATTCCCTATTCTCCGATATATAATGAAAATGGATCCATAATACAGCCTACCTGCGAAGACTAACGTTTGTGTAAGTTAAAGACGCGATAAAAATTGTTTAATCGAATATACCAAGTAGTTTCACAATTTTTAACTGTAAATGTTGAGTCTTAGTTCCAGAAGGATAGATACACTTTGTAATGGCACTGTGACTTCAGCTTTAAACTGAAACCAAATGTTTCTAGGGAGCAGTTTTCACTACTTTCTCAATAACCCGAGAAATCTTCTGTAATGCCCACTATTCTCAACTTTATATCTGGTCGGCGTTCCTGTTACTCATTCCCATAACGCCCGGTCCAAGTAATGTAAAGGAGAATAAATATGTACCTTGCGTAATATTTCAATAGATGGTAGTCAATCCCAGATTCATAGAACACAGGAATTTAAGCTGCATATACTTTATATAAACTTTTTAAGTATATTTTTACACTGCAAAAACAACTTATATCATGGGACAGGCTTCAGATAATAGGTATGTCATGTTTATCGTTCACATAACTTAACTTTCTACCTGCTGTAACAATGTTACGAGTATGAGGGAGAAAGAAGGCGAGAAAAAAAATGAGAGAGAAAGAACATGAGAGAGACATAATTGATCTCTCCGTTGTAAAATAGGTTTGTGTCATCGTTCTCAAAATTAAATGGATATCTACGGTATAGATAACACATGCAAAATATAAAATTTCTAGGTTAAGTCGTTGAAAAACGGCGCCAAATTTAAATCCTGAAATACCTATTGGGCAGTGGCGATCGGTAGCATGAGGCAGGTGAGGCCCGGCCTCACTACAATTAATTTAAAATGTAAAAATGAAAATTTTCGTAAGATTGATTAACATGTTTTGTTTTGCTCTTCTTCATCACATTACTTCAAATCTAAAATTTATTATATAAATTTGGCAATTATAAAGGTCGAAAGGTTTAGCAAACGTCTATAAAGCCACTTTTATTTACAAGGGAGACGCTAATATTTGCGACAATATATTCGACTAAAAAAGAACCACATGGGATATTCGCACTACGCGCTGTATGCATAGAGAAAATATATAGTAGAGAAATAATGTCAATTACGAATGCGGCAAATTTACCGAGCTGAATCCGTAAACAAAGACGGTCCTCTGCGGGCTTGCGCATTGTCGAACGTTTGCCTTGTGATAGACAGGACCGTACTTCAAAATTTATTTTACATGACGCGAATCTTTTATCGAGTAATAAATGCTAAATATATTACTTGTAATTATTCTTTTTATTAATGATAAAAATGTAACCATTAGTGAGATTTTAACAAAAAGTGTATAGTTTGTTGGCTTAAATCTGAGTTGTCTTGCTATACAAAACTGTCGATAATTCCTCGAAAATAGCTCAGTTTATATATATATATATATATATATATATATATATATATATATATATATATATATATATATACAGTGCGTCTCTTTAATGTTTTTAAACGTTACATTTACAAAATTGAAAGTTGAAATAAAATATAAACATAGTATTCTAAACAATAGAAATAAAATATGCAACTGTTTTAAGAAGTAAAATAGTAAATCAAAAAAATTACATGTGTATATTTTATTGGATTGGCATCCCATCCTGTATAATTCTTGAACAAAGCAATTTCTAGGGTAAGATGTAAATATTTTTACACCTATTTACAGTGTGTGCACTTGATACTTTGCTGAAAGCGCTACTACTTACGGCCCCATGTCAATCTAATCCACCGATATCTTAGCGATCCTTTGGCGAAAGCGCTTTTTTCTTTCGCCATCCCTTTTAAAATACTCCCCTCTACCCTAATCCACTAGTATTTTTAGTGCCCCTTTGACGAAAGCGCAAATATGCCTTTTGGACACTCACCCTTCTAATCCACCGATATCTTAGCGATCGTTTGGCGAAAGCGCTATTTTCTTTCGCCATCCCTTTTAAAATACTCCCCTCTACCCTAATCCACTAGTATTTTTAGTGCCCCTTTGACGAAAGCGCAAATATGCCTTTTGGACACTCACCCTTCTAATCCACTGATATCTTAGCGATCCTTTGGCGAAAGCGCTTTTTTCTTTCGCCATCCGTTTTAAAATACTCCCCTCTACCCTAATCCACTAGTATTTTTAGTGCCCCTTTGGCGAAAGCGCAAATATTCCTTTTGGACACTCACCCTTCTAATCCACCGATATCTTAGCGATCCTTTGGCGAAAGCGCTATTTTCTTTCGCCATCCCTTTTAAAATACTCCCCTCTACCCTAATCCACTAGTATTTTTAGTGCCTCTTTGACGAAAGCGCAAATATGCCTTTTGGACGCACCCTTCTAATCCACTGATATCTTAGCGATCCTTTGGCGAAAGCGCTTTTTTCTTTCGCCATCCGTTTTAAAATACTCCCCTCTACCCTAATCCACTAGTATTTTTAGTGCCCCTTTGGCGAAAGCGCAAATATGCCTTTTGGACACTCACCCTTCTAATCCACCGATATCTTAGCGATCCTTTGGCGAAAGCGCTTTTTTCTTTCGCCATCCCTTTTAAAATACTCCCCTCTACCCTAATCCACTAGTATTTTTAGTGCCCCTTTGACGAAAGCGCAAATATGCCTTTTGGACACTCACCCTTCTAATCCACTGATATCTTAGCGATCCTTTGGCGAAAGCGCTTTTTTCTTTAGCCATCCGTTTTAAAATACTCCCCTCTACCCTAATCCACTAGTATTTTTAGTGCCCCTTTGGCGAAAGCGCAAATATGCCTTTTGGACACACTCACCCTTATGCAATATAGGGGAAGGAGGCATTGACACTATATATGACCTTCTTACACCATCTTACCCCTTATACAATGCCCCTAATACACACACACCCCATCAGTGCCTTTCTGACACCTTGACCACACTCAATATACGTCACTGACAAATATTTCTACTTCTCCGTGTGTGTATTCACTTCAACACCGGAGTGCATTTAAGATAAATTATATTTTTTACCTCCTATTCTTTCACATATTCATATAATTTAAATTTGGAATTAAACTATTTCTATTTATGCACTACTTGTAAGAAATAGACTACGAAATAATTCCTTATCTTTAAAAGTTGGGTACATAATTGGCGAAACATATGAAATGTCTGTAACACTTTGTAAAGACTATTTTTGTATCGAAATAAGAAGCTTCAGAGGTTCGCTATATTCGCCACCCCAACCAAAAATACCATAACATACAAAGGACTGAGATTTTTTCGGCCCGGTTCTGTTCGCCGCGTTGCGTCATTGAGTTCAACAACCACTTTTGCTAGACGTCCCGAGTGCGCATGCCTCGAGAGGACCGTCGTTTAAAAATCTGACTGGCGCCCACTGCGCACAAACGCACTTTTTCGCCCATACATTGGACGGATTCAGCTGGTGTCGCGAATACGTTGTGATGGTCTAAATATATCTTGTCTATGGCTGTATGTTAACAACTAACAAGTTCTTCTAAAATATGAGAGAACGGCCTATGCAGCAGAGGCCCGGTGAGCGCTAGACTCTCGAACAGCTCGTCTCTGGACGTGTGTGAATGGTTCTGTCTTTATTTAGTATGTTTATATTACTCACTTCCACGCATACACGTATTCGTTGCTTCCACGCGCGAATTTATAGTGAAGAGAGGCCTGTAAAGCGCTTGGCGTCCTGATTCACTAGAAATTTTATTTGAGAACGGAGCTACGTATTTTATGATGTTTTATTGCTGCGGCAAACGTCATTTTCTATGCGTTCTCAACGTGAAAAAAATGAAACTGTTACTAATGGGAGACCTTCTTCACAAGTACTATTATACAAGTATACGGACAAGAACCGAAAATAAGGACCTAATTAACAATGATGTTACATTGACTTACCAGGCGTTATTTTATGAAGTGCTTGATAATAATCAAATTACAGATCGATTTAACGGTATTAATAAGTTATTATTTTTGAACCTAATTTAACCAAACGCTTTTTGCCGATTTTTACGTATCATTTCTAAATCAGTTATTTAACAATTTAGTTCAAAGTTATAAAAATCTTTTCCAAAAAGACCGATGCAAAACCGAGCTTACAATTTTTTTTGCTGACAAACAGTTCCGTTCCTTATCTTTGCCAGAGATTATAGAGACAAAATGTTCAAAAATGGTCTAAATGAGGTTTTATCACAAATGTACAAATTGTTATGTTTAATAGCCAACACTACCTGGAGCATCGGTTTCAGTTGAAAGAAATTTTTTAGCTTTAAAACTCATAAAGCTTATTCGAGAAATTCCACTGCACAAGAAATGTTAAATGGTTTGGCTGTAGTGTCTATAGAAAAGGCTCAATAATTAAAATGTATTCTTCTGACTCATTTTATAACTTAGTAATAGGATCGTTTGCGATTAAGTGCAACAGAAAGATAGACTTAATCTATAAAACATAATTTTGCATTTTTCTTAGTTTGTTTTTAAGTTTGCCATTTGATTTCCGTTTTATGATATTTTACGTTTTGATGTGTGTTTTAAATAAAACTATATGCTTCATATTATAACTTTTGGCCTCACCTCTTTTACTAACCACGGATCGCCACTGCTATTGAGTCACCTTTACTAAAACCCTTAAAACGTAAGTATTTGTAAATAAAAATTGAAAATACACAGCCTGATTGCCAAGGAAAGATGGTTTTTAATAATTTTTGAAGATTGGCAGTTACAGCGCATAATTCAATAGATATTTAGGTACATGTTTTTAATTGGTACCATATTTTGTTAATTGACTAACTTGTCACATCAACATGTTTAATTTTAACTCTGTTTTCAGAATGAATAATATTTCCAAAGAACCACCTCCATCGTATGATGAGCAATTCCCTCCCTATAATGTTCACCCGACTCCACATCACCCCCATGGTGTGTACCAGCCTCCGCCTCCTGGACCAAATCAGCAAACAGGTAAGCAATTAATCTATCATTTGGCCCGTTATGAGGGAATGAATCAGAAAATATAATTTTTCTGCTCCCGTACTCTAATATTTAAATTACATATGTATTCGATATGTTTCAAAATAATGTTCATTATGATACAAATTTTCATTATGAAACCGCGTTGTTCTCCCTATACTTTTTCTAACCAAGTGGCCCGTTTTTGAAACAAAATTTGCATTTTCGTTAAAACTTTTAGGAACATTTAAATTAGAAATTGTCATGGCCCAGTCCTGGCATCAGCCCTATTTCTTTTTTACATTAATGACCTGCTTTTTATCTGGGACAGTCCACGAAGACGCCAAGTCTAAGTACTAACGTACCATAGGCGTCTGAAGAGACGGGAAATGAAATCTTTAGAACGGGATTTAAAAGATTAGAGATTGGGAAGGGAGGGGAAGGGAAAACATCTGCAAGCGAATTTGTTCCATAATATGGACACCCTAGGTATGAAAGAGCGAGAGAAGTGGAATATTCTAAGTTTTTGTAGCTGGACAGTAAAATGCATATCTGGCGCGTCTTGTTGTTCTGTTAGAAGCAGTCAACGGATAGCGGTTAATTCTAATTCCACTGACCAAACAAAATACGTGGAAATATCGTTGGACAAGGGACAAATCCCCAACAGCCCAGAGATGCGCGACAGAAGGGAGCTTTCTTGTAAGGAATGGGTCATTGATGAATCGGATCCCTGATTCTATCTGTTAGATAGAATCAGGGATCTTAAGTATCGAAGGTGATACTGTTCCCCATATGTGTGAACATTATTCTAGATGATATATTATTGGGGAAATATAGAAATAGATAGAAAAACAAACTTTTTAGCTCCTAATGTGGATATTGAAATAATGTGTTGGTGGAGATCATGTTTAAAAGCGATGCGAATAAGATCGAACGTTTTTTGTGGGTGAGATAGGCGTTACTGGATTTTTTGCGCGACAGGAAGCAAGACTAAGTTTTGGAGACGTTGAACGTTGGCACCTCAGTCTGAGATTAATTGAAGATCTTCTGAAAGGGATAGATGCATAGATCTGCGTCTATTATCCAGCTCTTGATTCTGGGCTTGTTTGGAAAAATTGATGCTAAGGTGGAGAGTACTATCGCCAGCGTAACTGAGGCTGAAATTAATAGTTGAAAAGAGCAGGTAAAGAAGAAATAGGGTTGGTGCCAGGACTGAACATTGGGGTATGCCAGCATTGATAGGATAGAATTTAGATGAGTGAACGTCTACCACGTCAAATATGCGCCGATTAGAGAGAAAGCTACTTGTCTAGGAACATAGTTTCGAAAGAAGTTCGTAGAAGGTAGTTTGTTAAGGAGTTTGTTAAGCATGTCATACTTTGTTACAGGCCTTGAAAATGTCAAGGGCTACAATCTGGGATTCGCCATGAAATGCGAGAGGCTTGCTCCAGTTATGTTTGACAAATGTAAGGAGATCAGCTGTGGTTTTTTGGTGACGAAATCCATACTATCTGTCTTGTATAGGTTTGTGTTTTTCTAGATATTTTAGAATTTGCAAGTTGATGAATTTCTCCATAACTTTGCTGCCAACGAGAGAGATACCTAGTTCTTTAATTGTATGGAAGGGACATGGAACATTTGTTAGGGACTGCCCTCTTCAACTACCAATCCCATCCACGGTTGCGCTGATGCTACTATTCGGTTAAACCAATATTCACTTTTCCAAAGAAGTCTCAAATCATGAGCCGGATAATAGTTAGGGACCCATTCCAATTGGTTTTATCCATTGCATAATTTTTTGCTTATTTCGACTCTCCAGATCTAACTTGCCTCTTCTATTAGTCAAACACAGAAATTTATAAAATTATAAAAATATCTGTATTGCATCATTTTCTTTCTAAGTAGAAAATTCCTCTGATATAATTTTTTTTTCATTCCAGTTTTTGTAACCCGTACCGCTGTACCATTGATTTTCGGACCGAGGCCAATGACAGTCACTTGTCCCTTCTGTCATCAAACTATGACAACAAGAATGAAGATTGAACCAAATACCAAGACCCACCTATTTGCTCTTTTGTTGTGTGCAATCGGGTAAGTGCACAGAAAGATGTGCAGATTTTCTTATCGTAATCTCCAAAATATGTTTACAACGGGTATCTCAGGTGTAATTTGTAACTCAAACTTTCTATGTAACGGCCCTTTCTGCAGGGCGCCTAAAAAATATTTAATTCAAAGGGCGCCGGGAAACCAAAAAAGTTTGGGAACCACTATCACTCGGTTAAGCTATAAAAAGTCATAAATTCTGAAATAATTTTATTAATTTTGTCACCATTTTGTCAAGAAACTCAACGTTTATGCAGTGTCACACGAACGGAAATATGGCAGAACACAGTGGCGTATTTATGGGGGCGCAGGGGGTGCCCCCCTAGAGCCTTGTACAAAAGGATATCAATTGCGAATTTAATAAATAATAATTAATTTATACATATTATACAAACTATTGTAAAGAAAAACAAACATTTGCTGTCTATGTAAGGTCTTTGAAACGAATACCACACATTTTGCTCTCGATTTTGCCGTCTATGTAAGGTAAAGGGTTTTCCAATAAGAGGTGTTATTTTGAATAGCCCGCTATTTCGGTAGATGTCACTTTTGGAGCTGTAATTTTTTGACATTTGACAAGTAGAAACTACGCCATTAATAAAAATGGAACGATACACGCTTCAACAACGCATTGAAATTATTAAAATTCACTATAAAAATGGTGAAAATTTGGCAGAGACGGTTCGTAAAACTCGAACATTTTTGGGTCGTCGTGAAGCACCTTGTCGGACCGCAATACAGAAGTTGGTGGGAAAATTCGAGCTGTTGGGACAAGTTAGTGATGTGAAGAATAAAACCCGTGCACGTCGCTCAAGAACAGCTGAGAATATTGCTGCTGTATCCGAACATGTTGAAGAAAACCCAGGTTTGTCCATTCCTCGTCGTTCTTTGGAATTAAACATTCCACAAACGTCATTACACCGTATTTTGCATAAAGATTTGGGTCTTAAGGCTTATAAAGTTCAGTTAACACAAGAACTCAAGCCGGCCGATCATCAACAACGGCGTGTCTTTGCCGATTGGGTCCTTGAAATGCATGAAAATGATCCGGAATTCCATCGAAAAATCATCTTGACTGATGAGGCCCATTTCCACCTCGGTGGCTTCGTCAACAAACAAAATTGTCGCATCTGGGGCTCGGAAAACCCAAGAGTTATTGTTGAAAAGCCTCTCTATCCTCAACGTGTGACTGTTTGGTGCGGTTTATGGTCCGGCGGGGTCATTGGACCTTACTTTTTTGAAAATGAGGCTGGAGCACCAGTTACGGTGAATGGATTGCGCTATCGACAGATGATTAATGATTTTTTATGGCCGGAATTGGATGGTATTGATCTGGACAACGTTTACTTTCAACAAGACGGCGCTACGTGCCACACAAGCAACGAAACCATTGATCTTTTACGGGAAAAGTTTCCGGACCGTGTTATCTCTCGAAGAGGTGATCACAATTGGCCACCGAGATCTTGTGACTTAACACCTTGCGACTTCTTCCTTTGGGGCCACGTGAAAGAGAAGGTCTACGCCAACAGCCCAGCGTCGATTCAAGACCTCAAAGATGGAATTCGTGAGGCTATCGAGGACATAGGGCAGCCACTTTGCGATTTGGTTATGGAAAATTTCATGAAAAGGATATGGTCCTGTAGGCGTGGTCGTGGTGGTCATTTGGCAGATGTTATTTTCCATTATTAACGGCATACCTTCCTCTTTATAATGAAATAAACATCCGATCATTTATCTCAAAAAATGGCATTTTCCTTTAAATATCAAAATAACACCTCTTATTGGAAAACCCTTTATTTGAAATGAATTATACCAAAAACATATGAATATTAGATCAATACTAATATGTCGTATAAAAAATGCAAGCCTTTTGTGGCATTTTTGATTGAAATTCTCTTAGATTGTTTCTGAAAACATTCCTTACACATCTCACAGCGATCTTATCAAAATTTGCGACCGATAGTTTTGGCTTCTAAACGAACCAAATAACCCAAAATTTTTTTCAACAAATATCCATTTGGAAAGTAAATTTTTCTCGAAAAACAGCTTTTTCGAAAATGTATTATAGTAGTACGTACACTTTTTCAAAAATGTCCTGACCGCTTTTTCAAAGATGCTTTTTAGAAAATGGATTTATGAAATATTTTGAAAATATTTTCTCCAAAGACCCATATTTCGAAAGTACATTTTTCCAAAATGTCTCCAAACAAATATCTTTTAAAACAGGTACATTTTTCGAAAATATATTTTTTCGAAAATAATACATATTTAGAAAATTAAATTATGAACTCTAGTAGCTTGAAAGATGATAATGAAAAAAAGACGAAAAAAGATCCTGAACAAACCCGAACGAACCTTTTTTGGGTTTGATAAGGTTTCCTTAGGTTTGGTATGTTACTTTCTCGTAAATTACTTTTTCAACTGCTTGAAAAAATTAATACTATCCGAAAAAAAATTAATTTCAAAAAGATGTTCTTTGAAAAAATGTATTTTTGAAAAGTGCTTTAAAAAAAACTGAAAAATTCGTTTTAGACTAATATATACCCCCAAATGGGCAAAAGGCATAAATAAGAAAAATGCTACAATATAATTTACACTTCCATATTAATGAAACAATTTTTTCTGTCGCGTATAAGCTAAGATGATCAACTCTTTTAGCTGTTTTTTTTTCAACAAATATCTTTTTTGATGTAAATTAAGTAAATTTTTTCGAAAAACAGCTAATTCGAAAATATATTTTTTTTTAAAAGAACCTTTAAAATGCATTGCCAGGAGACATATTTTTTAGAAACCATAGTTTTTCTAGATTTAAATTATGAACTCTGCTGACTTAGAAAATGTCTATGAAAAAATGACAAAAAGATCCTAAACTAACCTCAACGAACCTTTTTTGTGTTTGGTCAGGTTTACGTTTCCTTGTATTTGCTTACTCTGTAGTAAATTACTTTCAACAAAGTGTTGTTTCTTAATATGAATATTCGAAATCTTTTTCGAAACAATGTATAAAAAATGTTCTTTCCAAAAACATGTTTTATTGAAAAAATTTAGTTTCAAAAAGTGGTTAAAAAAATTCGAAGTTGGTTTCAGAAAAAAAAAATTGAAAACATCCCTAGTTTCCGCATGTCTGTATTATTGAGAAAGTTCTGTTTTCGAGAAAATATATTTTGGAAAGAAAGTGTTTTCGAAAATTTTTTATACATCAGTCCAAATGGACAGAAGGTATAAGTAAATTTAAAAATGCTAGAGTATTGGTAAGACGTAAGATAGGATGACAAACCGTTCTGTTTTCGCAAAACAGGTTTAGATATTTTGTCCATTATGAAATAGTGTACATTTCGTGGAACCCTAAACACTAAAAAAGCAAGTTCGCACTCGAGCTTGCCCGTTTCTTTTTGGTCTGTTCTTTTGTCTCACATCCGAGGAAGCCCTGGCACCCATTGTTGACACCGATTTAGAAAAAGATCATTATATTCAAATACAGCAAGAGGCTAAGAAAGGAGGTGCAAGTATTTACTCGCCATACAATGTTATTGCTGAAGCACGTACTCAGTGCTGCCCACAGAATATTTTAGTTACAGATACAGATATAAAAATTTCATTTCAAGATCTTCTTGACTTTACCTTAAAACGGTTAACAGCTGTTTAGGCAGTTTTGCAGCGTATTCCAAATAACGTTAGACAAATTGATCTATTTTACAAGTGGGGAATAGACGGTAGTGGCGGACACAATATTTACAAATAAAAATTTGCCGACCAAAAAAATGTCAAGATTCAAATATAAAATTATGTACGATTGTGCCGTTAGAAATATCCGTTATGGCAGATATCATTAAACACATATTTTAGAAAAATCCAAGTACACTGAAAAAATCGTTTGGACTTTTTTTCACACAAAATTGTTGGAAAGCCTTTGTAGAGCAATTTACTCTAATTGGATTATTAGTAACAACAGTTTTTATACATTTTCATACACTTGTAGCAAATTTTGCTACAAATTGGTCTTGGACTTTTTTGAGAACAAATTGTTGGAAAAAGGTACACAAACACAATTGTAGTGAAATGCCCCACGATGTCTTTTCAGTGTACATCGTCCATAAGGTATAAACGTCCAGTTTTGTCGATAGTACAGAAGGAAGCTCCAGAGAATGTCAAAAAGATATATTATTATGATGAAGTAGAAAGTCAGATTAAGAAGCTAACCTACAAACATTCTCATAAACGGACAAGAATTTTTATACAACCATAAACCGGTGTATACCATGTTAGATGGCAAGACAATAGGGAACTTGCATGAAAATTATATTTGCAAAATAATACTCTTAAGCGTAAGCTAATATCAAAAGATCCATAGTTCACGAAAAAAAGATTTTTTAATTCCTTGGATTAAATATAAACTATTAAAGTTTGCATAATTTGTGCATTGGTTGTGACGTCAAACCGCTCGTCGATAGGTAAGTCAACGACTAACGTTTCACTTTTAATAATATACGTACAATACTTTTTACTTATTACAATCCAAAATAAAAAATACCTAATGACTCTAGCGTACTACTTCAATAAGCAAAAATAATTATTGAATTTTCGGTATGATACATTATATTAAAATGATCTTCGCATACGTGAAGTGCAGTATTTTTTAAGAAATATCTTTTACGTTTCTTCTGCATGCTTCTGCAAACCATTTTATACGTCGATTTTTATCTTCTGGTACACGAATAAATAGTTTATTTGGAGTTCTAAAGGTAGTATTAGGAAGTTTCCATTTTTTTCATTTTCTCTTAATAAATAGTCCTAAAAATGTAAAAAACATATGTATTTTTTGTTTTTAATTATCTGTAGAAATAAAAAAGTTATCGTCCTTCAAAGTCTGAGATGCTACGCTCACGTTGGCTGAGGCTCGATGACGTCAACATACAGAGCCGTCAACAGCGGAATAGGCGCCCGTTTAATCTTTAGTGTTATTCTTACCGGACAGGATCCAATGCATTAAAGTAAACACGCGAAAGCAGCAGCGGGCAGCTAGCCCGGAGACCACGGGGCGACAGCTCTCTGTATGTTGACGTCACGGCCGATAAAACCCGCGCGCGAAGTTATTAAATAAGAAATTGAATAAGTTCGTCAATTTTGAAGATATGGAGATAATTTTTTTTTTGTTTGACAAGTTAATTGAAAGACTATTAAATGATGTTGAAGTTACTCGATATTTCTGACATAAGAAACTTCCTAATATACAGTATTTCTAATAAACACACAAACGTAAACAGACCCCGCCAATACAATTTTTCACCTCGATGTCAGGTTGGCGTTCCCTGCTCGACACACGGTATGACGTCACATGTCGTTTTGAATGTTAGGATGGGCGCGCGAACTTTAATTATTTGTAAAAAATTAAGGAGTGATATTTAAGACGTAATATTTTGCATATGTTATTTTTTGATGTGACTGAACATTTTTATGCAATAAAAAAAATATGTGCAAGTTCCCTATTAACATTCTAAATGAAACGCTTTCATCACAAACATGTTATTTGTAAACTTACACCCAAGGATATAAATGATTTAGAAAACATTCGTATTAAACCCTGCAATAAGAAGACATAAATATTTAGACTTTCTGTTCTACATGCATATTTTACGAAGTTTTAAGTTTTGACTCCACATATCTCGGTATAACAAATTATACCGAGAAGTAAAAAAAATAATTAAGTTATCCTACTCGTAGTAAGTTTCTCCAAAATAATATTTTTGAGTTTGTAATGACTTCCTTAAATAATTTATGCACTAAAAGAATACATGCTTATTTTTTATTTATTATTTTCAAAGAAGAAAAAATTACTATTAATATGTGTCTGGAAATTTTCAAAATATATGATGATAAAATAAATATGTGAAACCTTTCAAAAACTTGACGTCATGATATATTTGTCCTCATAAAAGCTGAGCTGAGTAAAAGCTGAAATGTATACTTCTTTTCATTTTAATTTTTTTTTCTCATTTCTGTTTTTTTTATTTTATAACCGAGATAAATTGCTGTCAATAAGAATTGAAAAGCAATTGCAAACAATTGCCATCGGTTAAATTTGTTAAATTTTTACATGGAGTTTACTAAAGAAAGTTTTAAAACTATTTAATTCTGTATTTCCAGGTGCTGGCCCTGCTTCTGGATTCCCTACATTTCCGATGGATGTCAAAGCCAGAAACACTACTGCCAACATTGCAACGCGTATTTGGGTGTTTATTCAGACTGATTCGCAAAAACTAGCAAAATATCATTAAATATTATGTAGAAAATAGTGGCAAACATACATTTTTGTACTAATGTTACACACGCACATAAAAATAAATAAATAAATAAGAAGGGTTCCCAGAAAAACGGATGGATATTGGATATATCCATAAAATTCATTTTAAGGAAAATATATCTATGTATTATGTATAAATAATGCAACTAGCTTGGTGAAATTATGTATTTGAATTTTTTTGAACGGAAAATATAATTTAAAAAAAATCAAATGGCTATAACTTTCTACTAACACATTTTTTTCTCTTAAAATTTAACAATTCTGGACAAAATGATATAAAATTTGTTTAGAAAAAATAATAAATAAAATACAGTGAAAGTCGGATATAACGACGGCGAAGGGACCAACGAACAAGGGTCGTTATAACCGGTCGTCGTTATTAAAAGACCTACATACATACATACATTTTTTTAAATAACTTTTTAAACTTTACAAAACCCTTTTATTACTTACTCTGAAAATACATAAAAGATTAAAAATAAAAATATGTATACTACTCCATATAAAAAAACTAAATCTAAACTGACACAGGTAACAAAAGTTGATTCTCTATCCTACACGATACAGATACATAAATTATCTAATAAATTTTACGTATTTTAGTAAAAAATCTGTAATCTTTGTTTGTTTTTTGGAATGCGAGTTGAAATAAATCGATTCAATTTTTTTCTCAATGAAACTGGTTGCGTCTAGAAGTTCTTCGTCACTCGAATAGTTATATAGCACAAAACTGTTCAGGGATTTCACAGCTTGTAAAGCTGGTGGCCTAAATTCTTCTCCATCCTCAGATCTGTCTTCTTCACCTTCAACTTGGGTCTCTTCAATTGTAATAACTTCCTCTGCAATTTGCTCGTCACCCAAAGTACTGTTTGTTTCTAAGTGAATATCACCATCTATAAAATCAGTCCATAATTCATCTGTCAAGTTAAGGTTTTCTTTAATAACAGCTAGAGGAACATCATCTTCTGTGAATCATTACTCATTCTTCTTGACAATTCGGCTAAAGGAATATCGTCTTCAGGGTCGTCAGTTTCCAGTGTTTCTTCTAGGAATCCGGCATGTTTAAAACAATTTATGAGTGTTTGTTGTGATACCCTGTTCCAGGCTTTATAATCGATATTGCGTCCAAAATATTAATAAAAGGCTCTTTAGATAACTGATTGTTTTCAACAATATTCATCAACTGGAACTTTCTATAATGGTATTTCAGTGATTTTATGATACCTTGGTCAACAGGCTGCAGCACTGATGTGGTATTTGGCGGCAAAAATTGAAGGTTAATATTCTTTAAATTTCACACTTTAGGGTGCGCTGGGCAATTGTCTACTAGGAGCAAGATTTTCTTTTTTTTTCTTCATTAGCTCAGAGTCCCAATCTCGCAAGATCTTAATAAACAGGTCTGATGTCATTCAGGCTTTTTTATTAGACATGTCTGTAGGTTACAGGTAATGTCTTAACATTTTTAAAACAACGTTTTTTTTTATTTTCCAATAACGATCAACTTACGTTTTTCGGATCCCGACATACTGGCAGCAACAAAAAGAGTCATTCTGTCCTTGGACATTTTCCCTCCTGTGCACTTTTCGCCTTTAAATTTCAGTGTCATGTCTGGAAGACGTGGTACAGACAGGTATTTCCCCGTCGTTCCGGTGATTCCCCAAGAATAACTTGTAGCCATTGGTTACAAATTCGCGTTGGGTCGTTATATCCGGCCTTACAAATGAAAAATTTGTTTTCATAGGGACGCTAAAAGCGACTTGGTTGCTATAACCGACGTCGATATATCCAAACTTTTTTAGACTTGCGTTAAATATAAATCCAACCAGACTTCCCAGTTTTCGTCGCAACATGCGACTTGTTTTTATAAGCGACGTCGTTATTCGCGACTTTTACTGTAGTTCATTTTTTCCTAGGGGGGCGAACCTAAATTTCAACTTTTTTTGCAAATTACAAAATATTTTTTCTTTACCATAACATTCCTAGTAGGCTTACTCTTAAAACCCCTGAACTTGGCATGGGTCCCGTAAGTAGCAACAGAGATATTATACAACTTTAAAATTTCTGTAGCCGCCGTGGCTACGCCACTGGGTGTAAAGGCTAAATATTGTTTCTATTACTTACCTTTATTAGTGACGATGACAGGGATTCACCTAGAATTTTAATATAAAAAAATAAAAACAATCCTCATTGCTATAATCTTCACCTTAAGTTCCCTTGGGATACTATATTCCCACCAAAACACTTGAACAGGCACCCCGACGGCTCAAGAAGCACTGAGCGTTAATGTTAATATTTGAATTCAGGGTTATACGTCTCTTCCGGCATTTGGCGTACATGGGAATATAATAAACCCATAGAGAAAATATATAATAGAGAAATAATGTCATTTGCGAATGTGGCAAATTTACCAAGCTGAATCCGTAAACACAGACGGTCTTCTGCGGGCTTGCGCCTTGTCGAACGTTTGCCTTGTGATAGACAGGACCGTACTTCAAAATTTATTTCACATGACTTGAATCTTTTATCTAGTAATAAATGCTAAATATATTACTTGTAATTGAGCCGGTCCGAGGAAAAGTGGTCTAACTGCATGGCGGTTTGCTTGTGCGTTATACCACTTTTCCTCTGGACGGCTCAATTATTCTTTTTATTAATGATAAAAATGTAACCATTAGTGAGATTTTAACAAAAATTGTATAGTTTGTTGGCTTAAATCTGAGTTTTCTTGCTATACAAAACTGTCGATAATTCCTCGAAAATAGCTCAGTTTATACATATACAGTGCGTCTCTTTAATGTCCCCCTCTTAATTTTTTAAACGTTACATTTACAAAATTGAAAGTTGAAATAAAATATAAACATAGTATTCTAAACAATAGAAATAAAATATGCAACTGTTTTAAGAAGTAAAATAGTAAATAAAAAAATTACCAAAACTATGTGTATATTTTATTGGATTGGCATCCCATCCTGTGTAATTATTGAACAAACCAAGTTCTATGGTAAGATGTAAATATTTTTACACCTATTTACAGTGTGTGCACTTGATACTTTGGTGAAAGCGCTACTTACTTACGGCCCCATGACACTCTAATCCACTGATATCTTAGCGATCCTTTGGCGAAAGCGCTTTTTTCTTTCGCCATCCCTTTTAAAATACTCCCCTCTACCCTAATCCACTAGTATTTTTAGTGCCCCTTTGACGAAAGCGCAAATATGCCTTTTGGACACTCACCCTTCTAATCCACCGACATCTTAGCGATCCTTTGGCGAAAACGCTTTTTTCTTTCGCCATCCCTTTTAAAATACTCCCCTCTACCTTATACCCCTTATACAATGCCCCTAATACACACACCCCATCAGTGCCTTTCTAACACCTTAACCTCACTCAATATACGTCACTGATAAATATTTCTACTTCTCCGTGTGTGTGTTCACTTCAACACCGGAGTGCATTTAAGATAAAAGTTAGAAAATTTATTTGGTTAGTTAATCTTAATAACTCAAAACTTAAAAGTATTTTTGCAAATCGAAATAGCAACTTCAGCATTTACAACAGCTGTATTCCATGTGTTTCCTTCAGTGACTACGACTGGGTCCGGTTCTGATCGCTGACTTGCGTCATTGAGTTCAACAACCACTTTTGCTGGACGTCTCGAGTGCGCATGCCTCGTGAGGACCGTCGTTTAAAAATCTGACTGGCGCCCAATGCGTACAAACGCACTTTTTCGCCCATACATTGGACGGATTCAGCTGGTGTCGCGAATACGTTGTGATGGTCTAAATATATTTTGTCTATGAATAAACCCAAGCGACTTAACGTTCCAAGGAGGTGGGAAATTATTATCCCAAAGACACTTAAAGGGTTAAATTAGTAAAAAATATGATTTATCCAACCAATTACGTCGTTGTATACAGGCGCGGCCCGTGAGTTTTTTTACAGGTGGGTCAAAATTTTGTGGGCAACTAGTGATATCAACGCAACAAGCAAAATACACCTTTTTAATTAAGAAAGGTTTTTTAATAATGTGCCAAGAAATAATTTACCTACGAATAAACACTGCAAAAATCATAAAATAGGTACTGCAGAATATTGAACATTACTACTGTAGATGTTTATGGCTTTTTTCTATGTGTTTTAATACTCTAGATTAGTAGATTTTAGTGGCTTCCGTTTTGATAAGTTTAGCATCTCCTCAACAGATGCCGCGCCTTGTACTAAAAGCCCAGAATATAAACAGAAAAAAATTCTGAGCTAAAAGTATGATTATTCGTAAAATAAAATTAGGAACGCTGCCGAAACTCCGTTTTCTTTAATAAATACAATACTGGCGACTAGACATAGTAATACGATATTTGTCTACACACGTGCAGGCTGTAAGCTGTATTATAGTAAATATGAGATTGTCAACAATTTTAAAAATATTTTATCGAGGAACAGCTTGTTGCCAATACACCTTTTAGAGCCGATCTAATTTTTTAAATAACAAAAAATTGAAAAAAGGTCTTGACCCAACTCAGATTCGAACCTTCGACCTTCTGATCAACTCGCTGAGATTGTACCCCTGGACTACGCTGGTAACGTAAGAAAATCGGTCCGATACCGTTAAATTTGATGCCTACCGCGGGCCTGACAGAAATCGTATTTATAATTTTTTATGTTTAACCGCTAATTAATATTATTAATACAATGCAAATACAATGCGGATATTAGCTACCTAATTAGTTTTTCTTTTTCCTAACCAAATGTTTTGAAATAGTATAGTTTATGGGGCGGTTTGAGAGTATTTTCATAGTGGGAGTGGCCCGATATTATTGGTGGGCCGTCGACCAATTGTGTCTCTTTTTAATTTCCTCTAGCGCGTATCTCTGTTTCCCTCTTACTTTTAATGAATTTATATCGTCCATTTAAACCTATAAGATCAATTTAAAATATGACCCAGCCCGGAGCAAGCTTGGATATCCTGTGACCATGACTTGGCTTGATTCTTTCTTGGGGAGTTTTCGCATGGAACTTTGAAACAAAAGATTCTTTTTTGGTTTAAAATAATTAAAAAATAAATTATTAGGTAGATCACAGAAAATTTTAGGTGGGTCATTGACCAAATGACCTTATGGACGGGCCGCGTCTGGTTGTATACCAACTTGCAAAGACTTGTCGCCTACAATACTAAAAACGCGATACGCGATAACAATAAGATGAAAAATTTTAGAGATATTATGTAAAATATGTTTTCATAAAAACAGCATTTTCAAAGTATTTTATCCACCGCCGCCCCCCTCCCCTCACTGCCTTAATGCCCCATTTGCCTCTGGGTCCGCTACCGCCCCCATGGAAGACTCCAGTTCCCACTGGGAGGCGGTATCGCCTCCGTTGGGAACCTCTGGTCTAGATTAATTCTTAATTTTAAGAAACGCGCTTCTCAGGTTTCCTCCGGTTTGCTTAGGTTAGTCTAGATAAATTCTTAATCTCTCAAAATGCACTTTTCAGGTTTGCTTAGGTTTGTTTGGTTTGCTTAGGTTAGTCTAGATTAATTCTAAAACGCACTTTTCAGGTTTCTAAGACTTGTGTATGTGTGTTCTCTAAGTGCTACCCGAAGTGCGCAGGAGATATACAAGAGCTTAACAAGTTCGGCAACACTGTCGGTAATATTTATAAGTGGAGTTTATATTTGGAAAGTGGCCCATTTTTATAAAATTTCTTTTGCGATTTTCTTGATTAAAAATTACTTCAACGGTTTTTCTCTATCAATTTGTTCTATAAACCCAATGGTTTATACAATACAATTATTACAATTTTATTATTATTTTTTTTATTTAAAAATCGGGTCTTAACCCGACAAGACCCCACAATCGAATATTCTGCAAAGTTCCAGACCTTCTTTCATAGGCGTAAAATGTAAAAAATAACCAGTGTATTAAATTATAAACTAATATAAAATAAACTTAAAATCTTAAAACACACGAACATTCACTAAAGCTAAAAAGTCGGGAAACTTCTTGGATGTTCGTAACAATATTTAGAAGGGGTATCTCAAGTATATATATATATATATATATATATATATATATATATATATATATATATATATATATATATATAGGATTAGCGCAATAGCGTTTTTTGCGACTAGCTGCCTTTAGCATGCCCAGAAATAAAAATATATACAATTAAGACTGTTGGTGAAAAGAACCATGGCCTGGTGAAAGGAAAAGGAAGCATCCTGTCTTACGATTAGTGAACGTCGATGACGACAGACCTGACCACGTGACATCGCCCAGTTCGCGTCGCGGTAATTGCAATGTCTCCATGGGATTTATGTCACGTAGCCCAAAAACAAGTTTGAATGATTTCCTAAATCACCAGTGGTAAATTAGGCTATGGCATTTATTGTGAAATGAAAAGCATATATTTTAATCTACATTACAGTTTATTTGAATTACATGAAATAATCAGTGGCGGTTGGTGAAATTTCAAAGTTGTTTATCTCTGTTCATACCTACAGGACCCGTACCAAATTTAGGGGTTGTAATAGTGAGCCCACGGGAAATGTTTTGGTAAAGAAAAAAAACATTTTGTGATTTGCGAAAAAAAGTTAAATTTTTGGTGCGTCCCTCCCAACAAAAAAATGAGCACGTCTAGGTATTTGATTTCATTTTTTTCTAAACAAGGTTTACATCATTTTGTCGACAGTTTTTAAATTTTGAGAGAAAAAAATGTGTTAGTAGAAAGTTGTAGACATTTGAATTTTTTGTAAAATTATATTTTAGGCTTAAAAAAATTCAAATGACTATAACTTTCTACTAACACATTTTTTTGTCTCAAAATTTAAAAACTGTCGACAAAATGATGTAAAATTTGTTTAGAAAAAATAATAAATAAAATACCTAGACGTGTTCATTTTTTTCTTGGGAGGGGCGCCACAGTGGTTCAGAAAGACAATGTAGCTTCAGAAAATGTATTATCAAACAATTACGAAACTTTATGCTCAGTAAAGCAGCATTATGCGTGTAGTAGGGTTTCAGAACATGTCAAAAAGTTATTCCAACCAAATTATGTACAGGGTGTTTACGCGAAATGGCCCATCCCTTTTAAGTTTTTATTTGTTATTTTAGAAAAAGTGTATTTCATGAAAGTTATGCTTACGGACGTAAGCTTTTGGCAAGCGTTCTCGGAATTAATACAGGAAGTTTAGAAAATACGTGACATGTCAAACTTATGTTTGTTTTTTAATTTTTCCAAGATGAAAATCACGAACCTAAAAGGGGGTGGGCCATTTCTTCTGAACATCCTGTACACTGACTACCTAACTAAAATGACGGAGGATCAAAGTGTTTATGTAATCCTTCTCTGCGCGTCATACGTCGAAAAGCTCCCTCCGCCATACTTCGCCAACATCTGTAAACAAAAATACAAAAGCAGGTTGAAGCAGGTTGTCGTTCAAGTTGTATCTACTACAGCAAGAATAGTAGAAGCACATGCAAGCCAGAACAGGTCTTGCCGTTATGTTCCTAATAGTATAGCTCATGTCAAAGTTATAAACATACGGCTTGTTTGCTTAATTTCCACAGAACAGTTACACATAGCGACACGTCTGAACTACTAAGTAAATAACTATTGGGAAAAATCCTACATACCTTGGGCCATACGATCCATTTTGCACTAAGGTTTGACTAGCAACAGAAACACTTTAGCAAATGATGATAACTGTACAACTTTGCGTCGCCGTAGGTGGGAAGTCTATAAATAGCAAACTTTGGCGGGCACTTACTCCTTGACTAACGCGTTGTAAACGAAACTCGTTCTCGATTAATATAATTTGACCTTCGACGACCTCACACGTGTTCACTTGGCTCGATACACGCGCATGCCTGTAAGGACTTTTCCGAAGCTAGGTCGCTTATTGGAACCAATGTGGGGCGCACCAAAAATTTCACTTTTTTTTTGCAAATTACAAAATGTTTTTTTTCTTTACCAAAACATTCCCAGTGGGCTCACTATTAAAATCCCTAAATTAGGTACGGGTCCTGTAAGTATGAACAGAGATAAACAACTTTGAAATTTCACCAACCGCCACTGGAAATAATCAACCTTTTCTCAAAGTTTATTTCAATGAAAGATGTTCTTTTATAGTTAAGTATATCTCTAAGTCTCGAAAAGCTTCTTTCTACGTCGCAGCTTATCACTAGAGCAAATCGAAAATGTAGATACATATCAGTACTATTTTTAAGAGTTTCAGAAATAGTCTTCAATTAAACAAATCTGGGATTTCTTTCTAATACTCGCGATTATACAATTTTAATTTCACACCAATTTCATTAGAAACTTCTTTAAGCTTATCTAGGGTCGTTTCAAACAAGTGAAAAGATGTTAAAAGGGTTACATTTTGTATCTCTAACTGATTAATAATATCTGAAAGATATCCGAAATTGTCACAAACAAAGTCTAAAACATTTTTAAGGTCTGGTCCATTTATATCTTCTTTTCATTTTTTACACTCTGCGCATCGTCCTTTAAGCTGGTAATAACACTTCTGACTTGTTCAAAATGAGTTCTGTAATATGATGTAACTGCGGTCAGCCATGTTCCCCATCGCGTTATCACAGGTTGTGGCGGTAATGCTATATTAGGGCACATTTCTTTGAACGTCGCAATTCTGGCGGGTGACTTAAGAAAGGTTTTTTAATCTCACTGACTAGACTATCGATTAGTGGGTAAAACTCTCGCTCAAATTCACATATTCTATGCAGGGCGTGCGCAAGACATGTAAGGTGGATTAAATTGGGAAAATGTTATTTTAGTTGTATCGGAAAAAAGTGTACTGATAGTTTCTACTGCAGCGTGGGTTATTGTATCGCTACTGGCTTTAGAAAGAAATTTATTCGCGATCACATATGATTGTTCGGACTTAATTAGATTTAAAGATCCATCCATAATATTGATAACGTATCGTCCTTTGATGTCGATAGTGTTATCGATACTGAACCTTAACTTTTTCCTGTAAGATTTTCTTTTATTCTGTTCATAGTTTAGCAGAACACTTTGTCAACATAAATAAGTCTTGCGAAGTGTTGATGCATCTGGTACAGTGTGTGGGTGCAGCATTTTTCTAAAAATGACTATACAAAACGATTATTTATTATATATGAAGTGGGATATTAGCTGCAACAAAGGCTTCACCCAAATCCATGTAGAATTATTTTTGCGTTACATCCTGTTGCATTGGTTTGGATGGCCCAGGAAAAGATTTTATCTTCATATTTTCTAAATTCTGTGGACCGGTTACATGGCGATCTATGTTATACTTTGTGCACAGAAACTCAGAGTTACATACTGAATACCATACGCCTTGTTCACTTTCAAATAATATATCGGAATATGGAATAAGCCACTCTAACTTTAATTTTTTACTTGTACTCATTTTAATTACTTTCAAATTACTATTTACAACGCAACTGATTTGACTAGCGCCTATACCTTGTCGGTACTGCGTAATGCACACAGAAACTAGTATGCGTAGACCGCCTAATCGCCCCCCGAGGGGGCTCTGTAATGTCGGTAATATCATCATTGTCATGCCCTGAAAGTTTCGTGTTTCTAGAGCATGTATTTAGGAAGATATCACACTCCTTCGGACTGATGATGCAGAATAGACCGCCCTTCGTACCCGTGTGGCTACACACATACAAACACCACACGTAGAAACTATTTTTGCCAACAAAAAACTTTTCGGACACCCTGTATACATACAAACATAAACACATATTAATACAAATGTATTCGATTTGCGTGAAATCCCACCTAATAAAGTTTATCTAAATAATAATAAGAGTATTTGCCCATACCAAGACTTTTTGGACACCCTGTATACATTCAAACTAACACCCACACGTTTAAATAGGAATATAGTCGATTTACTTAAAATCCGAATTAAGTAGGTTTATCTCGGTACTAGTAGAAGTATTTGCCCATACCAAGACTTTTCGGACACCCTGTATACATACAAACATAAACACATATTAATACAAATATATTCGATTTGCATAAAATCCCACCTAATAAAGTTTATCTAAGTAAGAATAGGAGTCCCATACCAAGACTTTTCGGACACCCTGTATACATTCAAACTAACACCCACACGTTTAAATATGAATATAGTCGATTTAATTAAAATCTCAGTTTATCTTCGGACTAACGGCAAAGATATTTCCGCATACAAAGACTTTTTGGACATTCTGTATACATACCAACTATAAACAACCACACAAAGGAATAAAAAATTTACGATTTCCTTGACATAAGACTCATTTAAGTTTTTCTTCGTGCTAATGACAAAGATATTTGCGCATACAAAGACTTTTCGGACACCCTGTAGACATATATACAATCACGGACATGCCGGAAGGTATAAAATGTATTTTCGAATCGTTCTGGTTACTTTAAAACGATCCGAATCAAGTCATTTCCCTAAAATTAAATTAAAATTATTCAATAATAATTAATATATTTGCCCAAAGGTATACACCAGGGATGCACACACCGCGGCCCGCGGGCCGCATGCGGCCCGCTGTCGATGTTTATGCGGCCCGCCAACGAATTTTAAAAGCGATATTTGTGCGGCCTGCCATCGACTTTTAAAAGTATTCGTCGCCGCGCTCCGGTCCAAGCATATTGTTACGAGACTAGAAATCTGTAGCATCAACTAGATTACAGATTCGCGAAACACGTCGGTAGATCCCCGAAGAAAGTGGATGGTTCTCGATGTTTGGTAACTCGTATAAATTCGACGCATCGCCGGCTACCGGGGCAGTTAAGTTTTGACTACGGATAAGCGAACGTTATACTGTTTGAGAACTGTAATCTGTGACGAGTAAATATTTCGTCGTTCGAACTTGGCTTTTACCGACTGTAACAATATAATATTAATTTTGATATGGATAAACCAGGCCCCAGTAAGAAACGTAGTCGTAAGGTTGAAGATGAAAATCGACAGTTTCATGATATTTGGACCGACAAATACTTTTTTATTTCATCGCATAACAAAATTGTCTGTTTAATATGCAAGAGTAGTGTTTCTATTCCGAAGGAATATAATGTGAAAAGGCACTATGAAACCCAGCATCCTACTTTTACCACATTAACTGGCGAAAATCGAACGCAAAGAATTTCCACTTTACAACGGGAACTAATAAGCCAGCAATCTATGTTTACAAAACCAATTCAAGATGCTGAAACAGCCACTGAAGTTAGCTTTGAAATATCTCGAATAATAGCGAAAACTTGTCGGCCTTTTAAAGATGGTGAGTTTGTTAAGCAATGTTTGGATATCGCCGCAAAAAAAATTTGTCCGGAAAATGTAAAGAAGTTTGAAAAAATTCAGTTAAATCGGATGACTGTTCAAAGAAGAATTACCGCATTAGCAGATAATATAGAAGAGCAATTAGCTACGAAATCGAGAAGTTTTGAGTATTTTTCTATAGCGCTCGACGAATCTACAGATATAAGTTCAACTGCTCAACTATTAATATTTTTACGAGGTGTAACGCAAAATTTTGAAGTGAGTGAAGAACTGATTGGTATGAGTTCTTTGACAAGTCAAACCAAGGGAAGTGACATGCTCAAAGCTCTTCTAGAAAAATGTTCTATAATGGATTTGGATTTAACGAAAATATCTGGAATTACAACTGACGGAGCACCTTCAATGGTTGGAAGTACATCTGGGATAGTAACTATGTTAAAAACATATTTACAAACTAAAAACATAAATACCAAGGAATTAATGCAGTTTCATTGTATTATACATCAAGAGGCCCTCTGTTCAAAATTATTGGGATTTGAAAATGTTATGAAAGTTGTAGTACCTACCGTAAACTTTATAAAATCACGAGGTCTCAATCACCGACAATTCAAACAATTTCTCGAGGATATTGAAAGCGAATATGGTGATCTCCTGTTTTACACTGAAGTAAGGTGGCTAAGTCGTGGGTTGACACTACAGCGGTTTCTTAACTTAATTGAAGAAATCCAACTATTTCTGGCGGAAAAGAAAAACGACGTCCCCGAACTCGACAACCCTGATTGGCTGTGTGACTTAGCGTTTCTTGTAGACATCACAAATCACTTGAATGTCTTAAATACGCGACTCCAAGGCAAAGATCAATTGATTTCGCAGCTATACTCTCATGTTTCGTCCTTTCAATGCAAATTGAGTCTTTTCAGGACACAAATCAATTCAGCCAATTACGGCCATTTTCCGAACTACAAAAAAATTATGGAGAAGTTCAATAAAACTGACGTCAATTTCGCTCATGTTGAAAAAGTTGATATTTTGATACAAGCTTTTGAAAATCGTTTTGTAGACTTCAAAAAAGTTAAACCGCTATTCGACATTTTCAGCAATCCTTTCACCATTTCACCCGAAAATGCGCCGGAATCAATGCAGCTGGAATTAATAGACATGCAAAATGATGATAATTTAAGAAACAAATTTAATGAAGGTAATTTACTCAACTTCTACCTTTGCGTTGATAAAAACGCTTATAAAGAGTTGCGAATAAATGCATTGAAATGCGCAAGCTTATTTGGATCGACGTATATTATTTGTGAACAAACGTTTTCAGTGATGAAACTTAACAAAACGAAAAACCGAAACCGCCTGGCAAATGAAAATTTGGAAGCAATTATACGTGTGGCTACAAGTAATGTGGAGCCAAATATAAAAAAACTTGTTAGTTCAATGCAATGTCATGCATCAAAATAATAAAACATGAAATATTACATTGTAATGATTACATAATTATTACAACAAACATTTTTGAAGGTTCTTTTATTTTTATCATTGTATTTCATACTATTTAAAAATAAAAAATTTTGTGTTAATAAATATTGTTTGTAGTGGCCCGTCCTTGGCTTATATTTTTCCCGAGTGGCCCCTGCTCCCTATAAGTCTGTGGATCCCTGGTATACACGCTCATGGTTAGAAAATAAAATGCATATTTTTCGATGCCACTGAGCTCCATATTAGAATCTTCAATGATGCTTTGCAGCGTCATAGGAAAATCGATGAAAATGGTATTTAATCGGTATATTATGAAATGTAATGTCTTTCTGCCCAAAGTATAAGGTCCCTAACAACGTTCCGCGGTAAATTTCAAGGCGAAGTTGGTCCAGACTCATCCAATCTCGCAACAAAATTCTGGCATTTTAGCCAAATTGTGACATTTCATACATTATAATTAAATTAATACATTTCCCCGTATAGAAATTGATTTCTATAATGCAATGTAGGGTCAACAAAAATTTCATAAACATGATATTTAATGCCCATCTCGTGCTACGAAATGGTCCGGAATCCATAAAAAAAACGTCCATTCTATCGATTCCATGTATATTCCAAGCCGAAACTGGCTCAGGATCTTTAAAATATCGCTAGGAAACCTGGATATTTTGACAGCTCATATTTAACTTCGATGTAAAGCGTCGTCAGTTCAATTGATTTTTTTTCAATGCATGGTTTAAAATTCGCAGTTTTTAAAATTTTTCCTGCACCGATGGAAAAAAACCTATTTATTTATAACTTTAACGCAAAAATATGGAGTTTTAATTAGTTAGCAGTGTTTGATTGGGAGAAAAAGAAAATAAACCAAAAAAGAATCGTTAAATAAGAGAAATAATATAGAATAATGCATTTTAAAGATGAATTTTTATGGAAAGAAAAACAAAAAAAAATTAGTTTTTACCCCCTAAATCCGGTCCTGGATCACCCATTCGGGATTCATTTTAAAGTCAGATTATATCCTCAAGGGATAGCGTTGAAAAAGTTGGAAGAAACTAGATAGGACAAGATACAGAGTGATTCAAATGTAGAGATGTCATGAAAAAAAATGGTTAAAAACCGAAATTTAATTATCGATTGCTCCTTTCCTATTAAGAATGAAGGAACCAAAAATTATGTTTACAACGTAGTTCAGCGAGTTTCCGATAAGGTACATGGGATTTCGATTTGAATCCATTTTGACCCCCAAAAAAATTAAAAACGGTCAAAAATTTCCATGAAAAATCGTAATTTCCAGTTTTTTCCAAATTTTTCCAATTTCCAGTCGCTATAGGTATAGGTAAATGTATTGCAAAAAGAAAGTATTTCAGATTCTTTAGTTTTACGTTCAAACACGTTTTTCTGTCCGACGTTCCGGCTTCGAGTTATAAAGCGCCAAAGAGGGTTCTGCAAACGGCATTTTTCGACATAAAAAATTCAAAAGAATTACTTCCCATTTTCCGAATACCGCCAATTTCAATAGGTTTCGGAAGACCCCGGTATTCTACAACCTCCGAAAATTTAAATCTATTTAATTAACTTTTGCGACCTATATTCGATATCATACGAAATCGCGGAAATTTCGACTTTGACGTTTAATAACTCCGAAACGGTACACCCTGTATAACTGAATTTTTTATCGAAGCTAGGTGCACTATCCCTCTATTAACCCAGAAAATTTGGTTGCTTTCCCTCCAACCGTTATCGAGAAAAAAAATTGAGAATGGTAAAAAACCGAATTCGACACCAACCAACGCACATTTTTTTCCAAGCAGGGGGTATAGAGACCGTCCCGGAACGGGCGGTCTCAAAAAGCGATTCCTTCTTACAAGGCATGGTAGGTAGTGTGTATGCAATAAAAGAAAATAATTCATAACGACTAAGTTCAAAGAATTCTGTAATGTTATTTGAACGGCAATTGAGCATTTATTGGCATTCCATATCAAATGTTCTTAGAAGATTATACCTCTGTAAATTCCCACCTTTGTTTTTTCATCGCAAAATCTTTCTACCTATGTACCTAGGGCTGTTACGACTACCTAGGTAGGTATATTATGTATTTACGTTACGACTATTCAATGGAATATTGCAATTTCCAGTCCTCAATTCATTACACAACACAAGACAAACAATTTCAATAATTATTGTCACTATAATATATTGTGTCGAGGTTGCACGCCCATGTCTGTCGAATTTATATTTCAGCGGAAAATTGTAAATTTCGAGCTCTCGTAACATGTAACTCAATTTTTATGTAACGGCCCCCTGTGTGGGGCACCTAGAAAAATATTTGATTCAATAAGGACACCGGGAATCGAAAAAGTTTGGAAACCACTGCTATATCATTTATTCACGTGATTTCATTTGATAAATGTCATCTCACCCAAGCCGAACCTGAAGTTACTAAAATAAATATTTATATACTAAAGCAAATCACGTTATCAGCTTATCTTATCAGACTCGCATGTAAACAAATGAAAAAAAAATCGTGATACGTTGCGCATTATGTAACTATATTTGATTGTGTTTTCAGAAAATTACTGTTTCCCTGGGTAAGCCGCTCTTTTTGACGTCAAGGTAACATAAATGACTTTAAACAAGTGCTCTCTTTTTTTATTTATTATCTTTTACTTGTATGTATTTCTACAATTTATCAGTTATCTATTATAATAACCTGACCTAAAATACCAATAAGAAAAAGAAAGGAATAAATACAATAAGATAGAAAAGGACGTACAGATAAACTAGCAGGGAATATATTATAACAGCACTTTGGGACAGAGGTGTACCGCTGGGGGTGGTTTTGGGGTTAAAACCCCCATTGATCTCTTATAGTAGTTATTATAAACATTATACAGCACGGTAGTATATATATATATATATATATTTATATAAAAAAATGGTTTTGTCTACCAACCCCCCCCCCCCCCCAACCAAAAGTCACGGTCCGCCCCTGCTTTGGGAAGATGTTCCTAACTTTGGGTTAATCGCACTTTGAGTAAGGCTCATTCAAACTTTAAGATTTCCACCTGTAAAATGACAGATTTGCACTTTGAATAACACACTTCAACCGCTGATTTATCAAGGCCCAGCCATAACTACCAAATATAGAAAGCTGAAATTTTGCACAGCTTTAGTTTAGGCGTCAGACGTCCACTAAGAAAATATATTGCAAAAATCACCCTCTAAAGGAGTAAAATCAACCCCTAAAAATGAAATAACTTTTTAGTGCAAAAACCAATGGGTTTTATGAAAAAGCCGAAACACGTGGATTTTATTTAAATTTTGTGTTGTAATAACCATAAGGGTAAAAACACCCCCTCACCAAATCTACTAAACCCTATGTGTCGCGTCGCGTCGTGAAATTTTGCATGCAGGTTTTCATTGCTGTCTTGGAGTAAAATAGTAGCGGGTGTTATGAAAGCCTTTTGCTAAGGGGTAAAGTCATTCCCAAAAAATTAAAATAGTATTTTTTATTCTTAAACGATAGATTGCATTGCCAACACCGAACCATGTCAATTTTATTTATTTATTTTTTTAGATAGGAAGCAATTTTTTGTGTTGTAATTTTACCCTAGGGGATAACTCCATGTGCAAACATTTTAAGTATACTTAAATAAATCTGGCAACCGTGCTTTCAGATGTTCGGTCCGCATAACTTAGCGTAACATGCAAAAATTTGCAATTGGTTTCGAAATTTCTCCAAATCAAAAATAAAAATCTTAATTTTCACAAAACGGAATCACAAATTAAATATAATAAAATTCTTACCATATTTTACTTTCAAATTTTAAGTCTATGTATCAGTTATTGCTGTTCAAAAATAAAATTCTACACTACCTCATTAAATAAAATGAAACTTGAACTCTGTAATTACTATAAAAATCCTTTTTAATCCATTTTTACACAAAACAAACGACAAAATATGAAATATTGTTTAATAAACCAGCTAATAGATGTCTTGAATTTTTTATCTTAAAATTAAGTAAAGAATAATACCCAAAAGTTTGGCCACATACTTTGTTAACACCCTGTATGTATCATAAAAACATGCCAATAACATAATGCGGAGTCGAGAGATGAAATATTGCTCGATCGATTTCGAGGAATCATTCGAAATAATCATTCATTCGAATGGAAAAAAATGTCTCTATGCGGATTCGAGATCCGAGACCGAGATGAAATGCATGGTAACGCAACGTCGTCGAGTGCCGAGTTGGCGACGATGGCGTCATTTCGTATTTCGTCTCGTCCATGGATTTATTAAGAATGGATACGGGATGATTTAAGCCAAAACAAACCATTCTAAGCGACACTGTAAACACAATTTGTAAACATTGGCCACATTTTATTTTACCTTATATTTTTATACAAAAAATTCGTTAGAAGCATCACAATATTTACTAAAAGTAATAAAAGCCCTAAAATACTTTATTTTCTGCGAAATAATAATAAATTTAAGTTAAAAAGGTTTTATTATTTATAGGTTATGTTATTTCTAAAGGTGTTTATTTAAAGTCGCTCCGAGTCATTTATAAATCTATAAGTCGCACTTTTTCTTTTCTAGTTCATTAGACAAAGATGTACGTGTAACCGAGTGTTCAGACCGAGGTTCAACCGTTTTCCTAAGCAACCAGCACAGACAGCAACACTTCTGAGCTCCAACACTCCAATGCTATTTTATCTCTTTCTACTAACATACTTGATTCAATTACGTATTTCCTGTGGTATTTCCTTAAAGTTTGTAATATGTTCCCCCAAGAGAAAACAAATAACAATTATAAGGCTTCACGTTCGATATGGTCACAGTATACGGAACATCGAATCCTTATTATAATAGATCCATGGTCTCGTCATTCGACACAGCGAAAGGCAATATATTGGGTTTGTTTCTGCAGCAGTTTCAAATCAATCAGAGCCAATGGGATTATCCAATTTCGATCAGAAAACTGTTTTCCTTGAAGATAATTGGCTCTGACTAGTTTCAAACTGCTGCAGAAACAAACATAGGTATTATAATCTTTCGGCTAAATCATTCGAATGATCGCGCTGACTTCTCGAGATATCTGAAGTGATTTCAACAATCGAATGATCGATTATTTTTCATTCGAGATGTCCCATCGGTTGTTTGATTCCTGACCATATTTTTAAACAATTGAGTGTGTGGTTTCCTGGGCATATCGGTCAATGGTTATAAATAAAAAAGAAAAGAAAACGTCAGCTTCAAATAAGTTTTTTTTTTATTTATAGCCATTGACCGATATGCCCAGGAAACCACACGCTCAATTATTATTGTTATTATTATTATTATTATTATTATTATCATTATTATTATTATTATTATTATTATTATTATTATTATTACTATTATTATCATTATTATTATTATTATTACTATTACTATTACTATTATTATTATTATTATTATTTACAAAATGAAATTAAAAAGAGAACTGGGAGTGTGTACTATTTATATTACTAATAATTTTTTTTAATTAGTTTTACCTTAATCCACCATTATAACGAAAAAAAACAAAAACATAAGTTTTGGCCAGGTATTTTGAAAAATTTACCTGTGTGCGCTCTCGCGCTTTCAGTGTTGCCAACTTGAGGGATATATCCCAATTCGAGGGATTTTTCAGGTCTCCTAAAGGTATATTTTTACTTGTGCGTCTGGCGGTAGCGTCCGGCGGTAACCGCTAGCGGTAGCGTACTGCTTTACTATATTTTATATGGCGCTATTTTCATTTATGCGTCTGAGCCGCGCGGCCCGACGTCCGAACGCGCGCGTCCCTGTCTCGACTGCTCATAGTAGCAGTCTAGCCGCCGACGGTCGCGCGATCGGTACAGTTTAGGTAATTGTTTTAAGTCTGTAAACGCATTTCTCGGTGTTCACTGCTTTTTTTTTTACATCATGGCTCCACAATTTACTGCAAATGAAGACGAATTACTAATTAAAGAAGTTAGAAGGTATCCCGCCCTTTTTGATGCTCGTCTTGCTTTAAAAATGGGATCAACTTTTTGACGCATTTTTCTCTGTAAAGCCAGTTCCTCTTCTTCTTCGTCATCTTTAATTAAGAGTACAGCAGCGAGTTCTTTTTTATCCATCTACTGTACGAGATACTGCACTTAACTGTCGTTTCTAAACAAGCGCCAAAATGCCAATGCTTTTAGCAAAAACACACAGACGCGACCGCCAGTCGTTACCGCCGGAGGTTACCGTCGGACGCTGCCGCCAGACGCATTCAGCGAAACCATACCTTTATAGGGACAAGGTATAATATGAAATGTATTTTATTTTTAATGTCCATCGTTTTTTTTTATTTAAATGCGGTCTTGGTTTTCTGAATACGTTTTTTTTAATCTTAATGTTTGTTCATCTTTTTTATATTTTTTATCAAGCGCTTGTTTAAATAGTGTTTTATATTTTACTAGATAGTTACCTATTGAATTGGAGCATAATTTAAAGTTCGCGGGATATATATTTCGTTAATTGAATACTTATTCCATCAACATCTTTAATTTTAGCTCTGTTTTTCAGAATGGATACAGTATCCGAAGAACCACCTCCATCGTATGATGAACAGTTCCCTCCCTATAATGTTTACCCGCCTCAACCTCTGCCTCATGGTGTGTACCAGCCTCCACCTCTTCCTGGTAGTGTGTACCTGCTTCCACCTCCCCCTCATGGTGAGAAGCCGCCTCCACCTCCCCCTCATGGTGTGTATCAGCCCTCACCTTCCCCTCATGGTGTGTACCAGCCTTTGCCTTCTGGACCAAATCTGCAAATAGGTAAGCAGTTAATCTATCATTTGGCCCGATATAAGGAAGGAAGCAAAAAATATAATTTTTCCATTCCCGTACTCTAAATATTCAAATTAAATGTCTTTGATGTTTCATAATAATATTCATTAGGATACAAATTTTCAATCAAGTGACCTCTTTTTAATACAAATGATCTGACTGACAGTTCTTTTACTATAATTTGCATTTTCATTAAAACTTTTAAAAATATTTTTATTTAATTATTATAAATTGTCAGATTATGGTATTAGTGATAGTGAAGAATTTAATCTGTTTAATTGCTGCTAAATTACATAAATGTTGTTCAGTTTAATATTTATTAATAAATGGTCCATTGGTCCACAAAATGGTCCAATAAATGGACATCCATAAAATTGACCATCCTATCTCTGAATTATCCTCCACTGAAGTTATGGTGCTAGGCAGCTAGGCACTTCAACGTCCATAGCTAATTAATTTTTCTTTGTCCAACCCAAATGTTTTGAAAGAGTATATTTCACGGGCCGGTTCGAGTGTATTTCCAGAGTGGGAGTGGCGCGATATTATTGGTGGGCATTCGACAAATTTTGTGTCTTTTTAAGTTCCTAAAGCGCGTACGCCTGTCTCTCTTAGTTTTAATGAATTTATATCGTCCACATAAACCTATGAGGTCAATTTAAAATACGACCCCGCCCGGAGAAAGCTTGGATATCTTTCGACGATGGCTTGGCTTGATTCTTTCTTGGGGTGTTTTCGCATGAAACTTGCACTTTTTGAAAGAAAGTTTGGTTTTAAAAAATAAATTATTAGGTGGATCATTGAAAATAAATTATGGTGGGTCATTGACCAAATGACCTTATGGACCGCTCCAGGGTATATAGACCACCAATTGTTAAGAAACGTTTTAAGTGAAATTATATTGTTTATGTAGCTAAAAAAAAAGAAAAAATATTCATGCCACGGCTATAACAGCCACTCGGCTATAACGAACCCTTTCGGGTTCCTTCTGAGGGTTCGTTATATCCGAGTTTGACTATATATATATATATATATATATATATATATATATATATATATATATATATATATATATATATATATATATATATATATATATATATATATATATATATATATATATAAATATGTATATATTATTAAAATCCATTTTAGTTTAAACGTTTTAACTGTAGACCAATAGGATCTATACATTTAATGTGTAAATATAAACTGATATTTAATTTAGATAATAAGTCATTTTGGAGTTCTGATTTTTGTCCCGATTCCGCATTACTTCAAAGCACTGTGCGTGGGCTGCCTGCTGTCTCAGATAAAAAAATACTTAATACTGACTGTGCACATGTTTATTGGCTAGTAATTATTTCTGCTGCGATTTAAATAAGTAGGTAGGTAAGCCTAACCGGCAAAAAAATTACTCGGGTGGGGTGGTATAATAATTTTCTGTCAATACTTTAAATAAACTGCCTGTGAAATAATGATGGGCAAAATATAGTTCATGTGGTCGGCATAATAAAACTTTAAGTAACAAATAACAATCCCGTTGGGCAGTCCGAAATCTATTCGAGCAGTAAAATTATTAATTGGGCGGTGAAATTATTAGTCGGCTGGTGACAAAATAAATTAGGCTCTGAATAAAATGTGTTCGGTATTTAAATATCGTTCAGCTTCAGCAGTTTTTAAGCAGCGTTTCGTTTTCTGCAAAATATTTACTTTAAAAGCCAGAAAGTCAAATGACCTGTATTTAATATTTTTAGTTGGCAAAGGTTTGAAGATAGCGGCGAGATTCGTTAGTTCGATCGGTTTCTTTAATTCGTCTGTTGAACTTTTGATCATCACTAAGATTGGCCACTTTTGATTTGTTACCAGAGGCGTCGATGCCGAAAATTAAGTACGTATGTATATTCACGTGAAATAAAAAAAGACGGTCAGGTGCGAGTTCAACCCGCTCGTAGGGGGTACCGGACGGCGTGCCGCGTGGCCCGGCGGCGTACCGTAGTTTTAAAGAATTCGAAAAATTGAACTGCTGCTGCGGCCGAGTTCCCCGCGATGTAATGCTACTGGAGCGGCACTAACGGTGGGCAGCATGCAAATGTTGTATATCTCTGTTGCTACATACGGGACCCATACCAAATTCAAGTGAGCCTACTAGGAATGCTTTGGTAAAGAAAAAAAGTTAAATTTTTGCTTGCCCCCTCCCCTGAGAAAAAAATGAACACGTTTAGGTATTTTATTTATTATTTTTTCTAAACAAATTTTACACCATTTCGTCGAAAATTTTTAAATTTTAAGAGAAAAAAATGTGTTAGTTGAAAGTTAAAGTCATTTGAATTTTTTTAAACTTAAAACGTAATTTAAAAAAAAATCAAATGACTATAACTTTCTACTAACACATTTTTTTCTCTTAAAATTTAAAAATTGTCGACGAAATGATGTAAAATTTGTTTAGAAAAATTAATGAATAAAATACCTAAACGTGTTCATTTTTTTCTCAGGGGGGGCCAAGCAAAAATTTACCTTTTTTTCTTTGCCAAAACATTTCTAGTAGCCTCACCTGAATTTGGTATGGGTCCCGTATGTAGCAACAGAGATATACAACTTTAAAATTCCTGTGGGCGCTCATGGTGGGCAGCCTTACCAATAATACCATGAAATGTATGTGCTTTTACATTAATCAATATTTGGAGTTTTCTAATTAAATGCTTTATTTTTTTACGTAATTAATTACCCCTTATTACACGCTAAGTTAATTTTAGAGCAGTCAGAACAGTATTAAATTACCCATCAATTTGTAATGTTACAATATTTTTTCAGCAGTCAACTTGATTTTGGAGCAGGCAAAAAAAAATGTAATTTATTTCGCACAGACCAAATATTTATTTAGTTGCAACTTATTTTTTTACTGCTTAAAAGATTTTGAAGCTGCTTGTTCAAATCTTAAACGCAGACCAATTTTTGTTTTATTGCCTGATCAAGCTTCACCGCCCAATCCATCATTTCGCCGGCCAATCGTATTACGATGTGTCAAAATTGTAAAATTTCGCTGCCCGTTTAAATCACACCCATTTTTATTTACGTAAATTTGAAAAGTTGCAGACATTGGCGCCATCTGCAGTTATTCCATAAAAAGTTCTATAGTGTTGTAATCTTTTAATAACAACCCCATCCACATGAATGGCCAGGCCCTACAAAACAATGACACATTCGATCTTGTTGGCGTCACTTGAACATGATCTCAGCTGGCACAAGCACATTACTTCAGTAGCCACATCGGCTGCTAAAAAGCTTGGTTTTCCCTTTCGAGTCAGAAAATACTTCTCCCCTTCCAACTTATACACTCTCTATGATTCCTAAATAAGACCTAACCTAGAGTACTGCTCCCACATCTGGGGAGCGGCATCACCTTCGACACTTAACATCCTTGATTCTATCTAAAAGAGAGCCATTCGACTTACCAATGACCCATCCCTCACGAGAAAACTCCCTTCTCTATAGCTCATCGCCGCGCTGTTGGGGTTTTATCCCTTTTCTACCGCTACTTCCACGGATTTTGCTCTGAAGAACTAGCCGGTATTATTATCCCCTTGACTGTGCCTAACAGAACAACAAGAGGCGCGGTGCGTATGCATCCCTTTACTGTCCAGCTACAAAAGCCTAGAACAGACCACTTCTCTCGCTCATTCGCACCTAGGGTCTCCAGATTATGGAACAAAATGCCTGCAGATGTTTTCCCTTCCCATCCCAACCTCCAATCCTTCAAATCCCGTGTCAATAGACTCAATTTCCCTTCCCTTTAGACGCCCACGGTACGTTAGTACTTAGACTTGAAGTCTACGTGGGATGTCTTAGATAAAAAAAACAGCAGCTACTTAAATACAGAAAATTATAAAATTATTAGAAAAATATTATTTGTATTTCATAATTCCCGTTCTAAGTAGATAATTTCTCTAAAACTATTTTTTTCTCATTCCAGGTTTTGTAACCCAGACAAGTGTATCACCACTGATTTGCGGACCGAGGCCAATGAGAATCAGTTGTCCCTTTTGTTACGAAAATATGACAACAAAAATGACGATTGAACCAAACACCAAGACCCACGTACTTGCTATTCTCTTATGTGTGCTCGGGTAAGTGAACAGAAAGATGTGCAATATTCTTGAGGATTTTTTTATTGCGACGCACTGTGGTCTAGAAGCAGATTTAGCGCGAAAAAAGGTATAAATAAAATATAGCAATCAGCATCATTCAAATCGTTTATCGGGATTGTAACATCCTCAAGCAACCGCGGGTAGCAAAAGAATTTGCAGAAAAAGTGTAGGACCATAATAATAGGTCCATAAAGTCCGAACGCACAGGTAGTTGCCCCATTTTATTACTACCAGTAACTGTTTATTGTTTGCCGTATACAGCCCATATCTCTAAGTTAAAAGCGATATAATTCAAATATCACCATGACTAGTGATGAGGAAGGTTAATACAATAACTTCGCTATACCAATTATATTAGGAACTGACTCCGCTGCCGGCGCCAGCAGCTATCATGGATGCCGGCGCCGGCAGCCCTAACGGTAGCCTTGCTGGGTGCCGGCAGCGGCAGCCGAACTGGTTGCCGGCAACATTAGAAACTTAATGTCAAAATAAGGTCATAATCAAATACCTTAGTTCAATCAAAAAATAATAATCTATAACAGTGTACACGTCTTGATTTCCTGAGATTAGTGAAGTCGGTTAATGATATTTTTTTATGTTCTGACAGCCCACGAAGACCGAAGTCTAAGTACTATGTACTGTGGGTGTACTGGGGAAATCCGATTCACACATCCAGAGCTGGAAACATCCGTACGGACTTCACCAGCCCTTTAAGAGGATGTGTGGGGGTCGAGGAATCCTCTACCAGGTTCCAACAATCACAAAATATCCATGGTCGAAGCGGGATTCGAACCCGCGCCTCTCGGTTGCGAAGCTGGCGCCGTTCCAACTCGGCCACCGGAGACCCTAAAACAACCTGTTTCTCTAATTACGTTATCCAAAATGATTTTTTTATTTGCCCCAGCCTTCAGGGCTTCTTGAGTAGTAAGTTTGACATTTTCTGCCAAATTTAGTCTCTGTTTTGCTAGGGAATTAAAATAATCTTTGGATGAAATATGATTGTAATTTTGTTCAAGCTCCAGGATGCATAGAAATTGTTTACACTCACTTACTTTTAAGGAAATGCAAGCCTGGCAGCCTTGCTTATGCGTGGAACACTTGCTTGTTGACTTTCATTTTTTGCCTTGAATGCCCTTCCACCTTTAACATAGGCCAACAACAGATAGGGGAAAGACGGGGAATACCGATCACCTAAAGTAAAACGTTAGAAAAAAATGCGTACTCTATAGAAAACGTATATTTATTAGTCACATTGTTTTAGCTACATATCAATAGAAATAAATCTAAAGAAAAAACGAAATATTTTTAAGTCAGTATATTGTAAAAAAAAATAAAAACGAAAAATGTCGTCGGTCGATATTAACCGACACTGTGGGGTAAAACCGACCACAAAAAATATGTACAAAATGTCTAAAAATTATTAGTTACCGCAGAAATAGCAAATTTCATCGTTACAAATATCGCAGCATATACATTATTGTACATTCCGCATGAGCTGCCATACCTCACTTAGTACATACAAGCCACCATTTTCCATCCCTGCCAAATTCATAGCATAAGAAGCAGGGCTCTGTTGCCACTTCCTATTTGTTTTTCTTAATGGATTTTTCTTGCGTTTCTCTTTCATCTTGGTCAACTAAACTTTGTTTTACTTGCTTATTCTTTGCAAATTACCTTTTCTTTCTTTTCAATTTTTTTTGTCTTAAGTTCTTTTCGGGTAGAGGTGAAGATTTTTGAATGTGCTTTTCTGGATTTTTCTTTTTGCGCATGGTTTTTAATTTTTGGTGGAGCCAATAAATCTCTAAACGATATTTTAGCTTGGACTATTTTTTCTTCAAAGTCACTCTCATCAGAATCAGTTGTTAGTTTGATGGATTCTGAGTCATCAGTAGAAGAATCATAGGACGGAGATTGTTTCTTTCTCTTAATACTGTTAGCTGATTTTTTCTTAGCTAATATTCCTGGAGGTCCCGGTTTAAGATCATGGTGCGCTTTTAAATGAATGGACCTTAATTAATATATCGATATAATAATGATACTTTGCGGATTGCGGGTATATCGATTTCTATCGGTTAAAAGCGACCAATATGATCGATATTACCCGAAATCACATCCCCAATCGTAGGTCGGTTCCATTCCATTTAAAGTGAGGTTTATCTAAAATTCGATAGATAATTAGATGGCAGCATACCTACGTAACATCACTACCATCAGTGGACATCGATTTACGGACGCACACTTTAGATACTTACCTATTTTTTAAACCAAAACATTTCTTAACATATTCACTTTTAGACAAATCGTCAGTTTTCTGCTAAACGCGTCGCGATATCGTCGGGTTGAGCGGTAAACTGACTAACATGGTTAACCTTGAACTGTTTGCGCTAAAGATGTTAAGTATTGGCGGCTTAGGAAACATGAAAATTGGTGGTCGGTATTACCCGCGTGGTCGGTATTCCCCGTCTTTCCCCTAATAGTATTTCAGAGCCGGATTAATACCCACCACAGTATTAGGATTTCGTTGTCTATCAATTGTTCTGCTATTACATAACGAAAACTGATTGTTTCGGCGAGAGGCGGGAATTTTGATTGATTTCCTAAGTTTGGCGCATGTTTGGCGTCAAAAATGCGAAACATCCTAACCTCAAATCTTTGTTATTGATTTGGCGATTGTCTTTCTTTGGTCGTAGACTTCAAAATATATGATTTGTTATCGTGATAAAGTATCAAACTCTTTTATGTTCCTTGTAAAGTATATTATGTCGCTTCATAGCAGAAGTATCTCTAATTTTTTTGTCATACTACCACAGATCCGTATGGATCTGTGATAGTGCCTATCTCTTATTTTGAAGCAGGACTATTGGTTTTTGTGCATGTGCCGAAGATAATATCAGCGACATCCAGATAATATGCGATACAAGAATTGTTTTTAATTTTAAGAATATCATCAGAATATGGTTCTATTATATTTTGAGTACAGTACTTAGCTGGGCAGGAAAATCGTTGACTTGTACTGAATTGCGTTCAAATCTTCATTTGTTGTTCTTAATTTTTAATTTGAACGTGTATAGGTATGTATATAGGTATCTATATAGAATTTAGTTTGTCATGAACTAATAAACAAAACTTTTGTCTTTATATTAAAAAAACATACATAATATTAAAGTCCTTTATTTAAACTTACTTAGTTTTAAAAAATTCAGTTTCGATTACAACCCGTAAGAAGAAACTCACGAGTGATTTTTTTAAACCAACTTATCCTACATAATATCACTCAGAATTTATTATAAAGGTAAAATACAATAACTATTACCTTACACCCCTACACGACAGGTTCATATTTATATATTTTAATTTTTATAGTGAAAAGTAGAAATTACAGTTTATACATCTAAATAAAACCTAAACCATACTACAGAACTACAATTAGCGATTTTATAATAATTATATAATACAAAAACAAGCCCTGTCACCACTACCTGGCATACAAAATAAATATAAAAACCCTTAACCAATACTATTTCTTTTTCTTTGTTGGAAAGAATTCTTGCTTTTCAATTTTCCTTTTATGCACCGCTGATCTATTTTCCTGCTTCATTATTAAACTAAATTGTCCCATACAAATTATTAAAAAAATACAGCTCAATTTTTAAAACATACATACATGGCAAAAATGATTCCATTACTTTTTGTACCGCTCATCATAAGGATCTTCAAAAGCTTGTCAAAGTTTTAATTTACTATTACATTTTATATGAAGTAACAGTAATACAATATACCTAAATTTCATTAAATTTATTTGTAATAAATAGTACAACATACTTGTTGCTTGAAAAAAAATCAATAGTTTTTTCCATTGGCATTCCATTCTTCTACTTTTAAAGCTACATCAGTTATACTATTTTCATGTTTCTGCTTCATTACGTTATGTTTCTTCATTAAATATGACATATCGTTGCTATTCAGCATATTTATTCTTGGAATTTTCTCAGATGTTACTTTTCTGGCATCGGAGATAATAATTCTGTCTACGGTTACACCATTACATAATTTTGTAACTGTTTAAGTTTTTTCAAGTTTTGACAAGTGCTGACTTCTAATCTCCTCTACATGTGATTTCCAGACTTTTACAGTAGTCTCCCCTACAATTATTTGTAATTTGGTATTTTCTGAAATATTTCAGCCTATTTTAAAGTAAACAGCTACCACTTTCTAGGGTTATATAGTATTTATTTGTACCTGCATACTTTTTAGGCAATAAAATAATTTACCTATTTGCCAGATCTTTATATTTATACATTTATACTCCATACATTTTTATCGAACCGCCAGCCTTCTCCATTCGTTTGTAGCATTTGCTGTCATATGTCCTAAGATTAATAGAAATATTTTGTAAAATAAAGCGATATTCAAAGGTGCATTCTACATTTTACCTATTGATTAGGAAGTTTCCATTTTTTTCATTTTCTCTTAATAAATAGTCCTAAAAATGTAAAAAACATATGTATTTTTTGTTTTTAATTATCTGTAGAAATAAAAAAGTTATCGTCCTTCAAAGTCTGAGATGCTACGCTCACGTTGGCTGAGGCTCGATGACGTCAACATACAGAGCCGTCAACAGCGGAATAGGCGCCCGTTTAATCTTTAGTGTTATTCTTACCGGACAGGATCCAATGCATTAAAGTAAACACGCGAAAGCAGCAGCGGGCAGCTAGCCCGGAGACCATGGGGCGACAGCTCTCTGTATGTTGACGTCACGGCCGATAAAAGCCGCGCGTGAAGTTATTAAATAAGAAATTGAATAAGTTCGTCAATTTTGAAGATATCGAGATAATTTTCTTTTTGTTTGACAAGTTAATTGAAAGACTATTAAATGATGTTGAAGTTACTCGATATTTCTGACATAGGAAACTTCCTAATACAACGATTGCAAGTATAGGATTTTTCCACCATAATCATATCTTTTTATCCTGGCTGCTACATAAGTTGTCTCAATTTTCTGTTCTTCAGACCATTGTTCATAACTTTCATTGTAAGCAAAATTATATTATGTTTGAATTTGTAATTTTATTTTGTGATTTACCTCCAAATGTGTTTCTAGTTTATTATAAGTTCCACAGACTATCTCATTTCGAGTACACAATGGGCACATAATATGTGATTTCTTAACATCGGACTCTTGCTGTTGGTTATGAACATTTTTTGTATGTCTATTCTTTGCTGAATCACAAGAAAACTCCTCCTGGTAACACGACAATCAAAGACATAAGTCTAGAAAAAGGCGGCAAACAGCTGTTAATATATTGTTAGGTTAAGTCTTTGTTTATGAGTTGTCCGCAAATTCAAATTCGCGCCACCACCGCCTCTCGCCGAAGCTCTCCGAATCTCCAGAAGGGGCCGAATACTTCCGAGGTTTCCGTGATAATTAGTGTCGTCTCATATTATACCTCCCTTATTAACAATGCGATTTTTGTAAAATTTGGGCAGAAGGTACTTCCCATCAGGAGATTGTGGCACGGTAGAATATTTCAAATTCCACCACCTTTTTTTGGAAAATTAGGTTCATTTTTCTTCATAACGACGAACGCCACTGGTGGAATTTGAAATATTCTACCGTGCCACAATCTCCTGATACCTTCCACCCAAATTTTACAAAAATCGCGTTGTTAATAAGGGAGCTATAATATGGGAGTCATGAAAAGTGAGACATACTGTATAATAAAATAACATCTTACCTTTAAAAGTAAATGAGGTGATAGGTTTGATATCCAAAATACCATATTATTTGCGCATATTTTCGAATACGCCTCTGGAATCGCCAAACGTCGCCCGATGTCTACTTATTGCCATCGGTTAAATTTGTTAAATGGATGTTAGCTAAAGAAAACCTTTTAAAACTATTTTATTCTGTAATTCTAGGTGCTGGCCCTGCTTCTGGATTCCCTACATTTCCGATGCATGTCAAAGCAGGAAACACTACTGCCGAAATTGCAAAACGTATTTGGGAGCTTATTCAGACTGATCTACAAAAACTAGCAAAATATCATTAAATATTATGTAGAATATAGGCTTAAATAATATAGGTATGTTTTTTTACTTAATTTACCCACACATAAAATAAATAAAGGGGTTCCTGTAAAAAGAGATGGATATTCATATAATTCGTTTTAAAGAAAACATATACATACCTACTTATTATGAAAATTGCATTACGTATGTATAACTAAAACATCTAGTTTGGTGAAATTTATATAGAATGCTCTATATAATAACTGAGGAAAATTTGGAGCCAAACGAATCAAAATCCTAATAATGGTTATTATTGCCTTAGGAATTTATACACTCAGTAAAGTGTCTGAATATGCTTATGAGCAAATGATCGATATTCAGCCTTCTGAGTCGTTGCAGAATGTGTAAATTTTACAATCTAGAGCGTCATAAATGCAATTAGGAAACATTTTATTTTACAATTCTCTTGTACCTACGATAATGCAAAATAGAAAAGGGTACCTGAAAGCAGGGGCGTCGCCAAGGGGAGGCAGGGGAGGGCTGCTGCCCCCCCCCCCCTAGAGGTTCGAAAAACTGTAGATAGATAGGAATGAAAATGAAATGAAAACGGCGTCGTTTGAAAATGGCGCTAAAAACATAGCACACTGTAGTTGACAACACTGCTGCCTCATCTGGAAGGCAATCCAGAGTTAACTTGTACTCGTCAAGACGTATACGTTTATTTCCGAAGCGTAACGTAGTGGTGCTACATACAAACGTATATCTATCTAGTGTTGCCAGATCCAACATCTTTAAAATCGGGTATCAGCGTTTAAAAGCTGCTTAGAAATCGGGACTTGGGGCAAAAAATCGGGAAGCTATTTTTTGCACTAGTATTTAGGAAATGAACAGAAAAAGCGTACAATAAGCAAAAATATCAACTTTTTATGAAATTCAAACGTAAAAAATATGGTATATGCTCTAAAAACTATGTTTTTAGAAAATTTTAAAAATCGGGACAAATCGCGTCCCGATTTGAAGTGTGTCGGAACGCGGAATACCTATACCTTTTAAAATCGGAACGGTCTAGCAACCCTAATTGTGTTATAGTCTGATAAGTGAACCTTTTCTCGTACAATGTATCAATCGATAATCGATTTACGAAACTGTTATTATTATTATTTGTAACATTGTATGTCTAAGTGCGTCAGTGTGTAAAACTTAAAGGCAAAAAGGCCGCCATCTTTCTTCAGTCAATTAGATGAGGGATGCAAAACTCATCCAAAAAACATCCCGATTATACTGAATCTTCACTTCGGAAATAAACGTATACGAGTACTCGTTAACTCTGGATTGCCCTCCAAGGCTGACTGACTGAGGAAAGCAGAGCCGTGGAATTTGCGCTTCCCAACAATTTACTCATGGATTTATTAAGAATGGATACGGGTTGATTTAACATGCTTTAAAGCCAAAACAAACCATTCTAAGCGACACTGTAAACACAATTTGTAAACATTGACCACACTTATTTTACCTTGTATTTTTGTACAAAAACATACGTTAGAAGCATCACAAGATTTACTAAAAGTAATAAATGACCTAAAATATTTTATTTTTCTGCTAAATAATAATAAATTTAAGTTAAAAAGGTTTTATTATTTATAGGTTATATTATTTCTAAAGGTTTATTTAAAGTCGCTCCGAGTCATTTATAAATCTATAAATCGCACTTTTTCTTTCCTAGTTCATTAGACAAAGACGTACGTGTAACCGAGTGTTCAGACGGTTTTCCTAAGCAACCAGCAGAGACAGGAATACTTCTGAGCTCCAACACTCCAATGCTATTTTATCTCTTTCTACTACCATTCTTGATTCAATTCAATTACGTATTTCCTTAAAGTTCGTAAACTGTACCTCTAGGGGAAATGTTTTCATAACAAACAACAAATATAAGGCTTCACGTTCGATACGCTCACAGTATACGGACATCGAATCCTTTCTTAATAAATCCATGAATTTACTCCTCGGCAAACGCGCATCGACATAATCAAGACTTAGCTGGAATTAGTAGGCGACAAATTTGCAAAAAAAACGGGAATATTATGTTTTAGTTAATTCCCTTTAAATTTCTTTAATTTCTTTTCATTTTTTTATGAATTTTTCTTCAATTAAAAACCTTTCTAGAAAAATTTTAATCGTTTGTACCTACAATTCATATCCTCATCCTCTCGCTCATCTTGCCCCCCTCTAGGCCCATGGCTGGCGACGCCCTTGCCTGAAAGGAATAATTACACAGTCCCACAAAACAAGTGTTCCTTTGGGCGGACTAGACTAGTCATTTTCCATGTATTTTGAGTCGCTGAATCCAAATCTTTTATCGGAATTAAAAGTTTAGCTCTTATTTTTTCTTAAATTGTAAAGAATTAATACACTAATTGAGCACAACTAGCAGAGCGCAGTATTTTAAAATTATAACCAAAATTATTCGATTACAGCAGAAAATCTTGTCAAAAAAAGAACACATTATTCGGTTAGATACAAAATTTGCGTGAGGACGCCAATACTGTCAGAACCTGGCGCTTGATTTCAAACTTTGACGAAGACGATCGAGCGACTAACCATAGTGGTCGGACTCATTCTGATTAGTCAAATTATGGCGGCGTCTTTAAAATTGTATAGTAATTTTTAGTTTTTCAATTTAGTAATATTATAAATAAATAACTAAAGAGCGTTGTTATTACTAAATATCGATTGAACTGGATATCATAATAATATACGTGTTTCTATTTTGTTTGTCGTTTAAGACTTACCAAAAATTTTACGTTCAGATTCACTAAGAAGGTTTAAGATTTAGTACTGGTTTAAATTAAGATCTTATAGTTGATCAGTTATGTTTTGCCGGGTTTTTGTGCTGTCATTGTTAATAAGTCGTCATTAAAAACCTATGAATTATTCTTAAATTTCAGCGATTTGCTAGGTTTCCAAATGATTTTCATCTTGGAACGAGTTGCTGTAATGAATTTAGTTCTATTATTAGTACGTAGGTACTAACATTGCCCTTTCCTTTATAAATTTGCGAAAAAGCTCAGAAATGAATTCACAGTATAAAACTTAGTTGTCTTATTCTTACACTTGTCAGTTTAAAACTTTTGGTTGTCAAATTAGACCGGACTAGCGTTGGAGAATCAGGCCGTTATTGTTTAACTTAATTAAATCAAGACTAAGCTTTTTGAGTGTTATGTAACGTTTTCGAGTGCAAATATCAATTTAGATAAATCTCCACTTTAGGACGCCAATTTAGGGGGCCTCTTTCCAATATAAAAAGTATGGCATATTTCTTGACAGAATGGCGAATGCTATTAAATAAAAAGCTCAATAAAAATAATGCAGAAGTTGTTGACCTTTTAATCCGCCACCGTGCCTCCACCTGATTGGTCGCCAGAGGTCCTATCACGTGCTTGCAAAGCAACTGTTTAGCTGACAGGAGTGAAATCTGTGATGAGATAATGTGCTATGAATTTTTTCATTTTGTTTATTATTTAGTAAAAGCAAATAGTTTTAAGCCTTTTAATAATGCTATTAATTTTAACAAAATATCGTACGCGCGTAGTATGGTGCATTATAGGTTTTAACACAATAAAACACAGCATTTCTGCCTGTTTAGTTGAGCGTTATTATTTTCCCTTGAATTTAGTAGCTGTTCTGTTTAGGGCTACCCAGGGGGTAGCTGGAAAGCAAGGGAAGGCACCCACACAGGGTAAGAATGACGATAGAACTTCTCGATCAAGGTAAATTATTTAGTAAAAATAAAATCGAAACCATTAACACAACTCTTGCTTCTGTGCCAAAAATTACCTGTCACAATGTGTAATGTATTTTTCCTACGACCACCTATGAAAGTGAGAAAAAAACTTGGCGAGAAAGTGCCCTATATCACACGCATGTTGAAATAGTATATTACATAACAAGTGTTGAAAGTGACATTTTTCACACGAGTGGGAATGTTGTCGCACGAGGCGATAGCCGAGTGCGATAATCCCACGAGTGTGCGAAAATTACTTTCACACGAGTAATGTACAATATTTTTCCTACGACCACCAAAATATTTACAAAAAACCCTCAATTTCTGTCTTTTAAAACCCTCACTTTCAACACTAACATTTTTATCAAGTTTGCTGAAAATAAAACAAATGAAATTGGCGCCATCTATTTCAATGTCATGTTGACAAGTACTTTACAACACGTGTGTTGTAAAGTACTTTTCAACACGCGTGTTGAAAAGTACTTGTCAACATGACATTGAAATAGATGGTGCCAATTTCATTTGTTTTATTTTCAGCACACTTGATGAAAATATTAGTGTTGAAAGTGAGGGTTTTAAAAGACAGAAATTGAGGTTTTTTTGTAAATATTTTTGTGATCGTAGGAAAAATATTGTACATTACTCGTGTGAAAGTAATTTTCGCACACTCTTGGGATTATCGCACTCGGCTGTCGCCTCGTGCGACAACATTCCCACTCGTGTGACAAATGTCACTTTCAACACTTGTTATGTAATATACTATTTACTTTTTGAAATTGAGCATTTTAGGGAGTTAGTAGGCATTCTTTATTTAAATATTATTTATTTAAACTTGTTACAATAATTATTATTGTTAAGAGATCTGGCAACTCTACAGCGAGCACCAGTGGTGCTCATGCACCATTTAAAAATTTTTTGTTGAGGGCGATTTCTAGCCTATTGTCGCGAAGCGCCAGTTATAACTATTTTGCTCCGGTCTAAATTCATACCAGAATTTACCGGTTTCTTCTTCTGGTGACTAATTTTGAGTTAACAGCAGTGTATGTTTTTTTTATTTCTACATCGGTTTGCCATTCATAACTAAGAAAGAACAATAATAAGAAACCTAAATAGTGTTAATGTGCGCTGAATTCTCCTCCTAAACAAAAGACTTTTTAAACGATAAATAGAATTAAATCAAAATTGAAAAAATACTTACTAACTTTAATAAGAAATAATATAAATACAAAGGGCACAAATATTCTCTGCTTTATTTAGTTTATTTTGATTATTATAGTTTATTGTAGTTACTAACTAATTTCTTGTGTAAGTTCCTAGATAAGCACTACACACTGGGCAGTAATGATCTAAACCCAAGCATGAGTCCAAGCAGTATGGAACACAAACCAAACAGCAACATCTAAAAAAGGATTTTATTATTTACTACTTATATACTCGATACATATCCATGCGCATTTTTAACTTTAACCTGTCTTTATTCCAAACCAACTATACATAGTTTGTAATATGGAATATGACTAAACAAATATGACATTAAATTAAAAAGTTCTGTCAAGCGCAAGCTATACTTGCACAATTAGTAGGTATTCCGTGCCATCAGCCCATATACGTATTACTACTATATTGTTAGCATCCAATCTACCCGTTGTTAAAATTTGAAGCAAAGATAAAATCTCCTATTCTTTTGTTTTGTACCACGTGATGTTCAGCACTTTTGACGGAACTGTCACTGCCAGTTCTCACAGCAGTTTAAATTGTGAGCTTGTCGGTTTCCTTTTCGTCTTTTTACCTTTCAAAAGTAAAGATTATTGTGTTTTTATTTGTGAAAAGTGGATTAAAAGTTAATTATCATCGTATAATGCCAGTGTTAAGAAGCAACAAGAAGTGAAAAAATTACTTGTAATTTCAGCGACGGATATTCTTCACAAGAATGTAAATTGAATAGTGAATACATCATTTTTAATTTTTAATTTGAGATTTTGGAGCAAAACGGGTAAGAACATTATGTACCTAAATAAAGCGAGGCATCGTTTGGAAATCTAAAAAAAGACATTATTTTAAGCTCGAATTAAAACTCAAAATACGTAAGTGATATTTATTGTAATCATTAATTTTTATATAATACATTATAATTAGAATCAAAATCTTCTTAAATAATTAATTACCTACCTATGCAAAACCACTTTGTCTTTCTCAACTGACCGTCGACATGCGAAATAAGATCTCATTTTCTATCTAAAATTTTATTAACTCTGTTTAGATATTGTACTTTAAAATATATAATAATGTATACTTACTGGTTTTTCTGATATTTTATTATAAATTAAAATAAATATTCACAAAATAACGCTACGACGAAATCGAAGGCTTGTCAAATTCAAATTTGAACTTTTGAATATGACAGGCGCGAGCGGCCATGTTGTCGTATTTGGCGTTTTGATTAGCGGACGGTACGTAGTATTGAGTTCACTGACTGGGCAAATCACGTGGTGATATATGAGGGATGTTCAGGACATCACGTGACTGGTTAGCAATTGTTTCCACAGGCTACGTCTTTGCTTCAACATTTTTTCGTCGTTCGCTATATAGTAGTAATACGTATATTATGCATCAGCCTCCCACTTAACCTAAGAAAACCTCGGCCGCTCGATCTCCGCCTATCTGTCACGCTATCCGCCGCCGACGGCACCAACGCCGTATCACATCGCGTACGCACGGGGCTGAGTGGGAGCGTTTCGACTGAGCCAAATTAAAAATGTTGAAAAATGTGTAAGGACAAAAGTTGTTCCTTTTGTCGTGAGAAATGTTTTTTGTTAAAAATCTTTTTCTCTAAAACCAATGGTTCAGCAGTTATAAGTAAATAAACAATTAAAATGTTTATAGCAATTGATCGCGCTAGAATTTTTTAATCCTGATAATTTAGGCTCAATCTGCATCTAGTTCTCAATGTTCAGGATTTTTTTTTCAGATATTTCTGAGAGATCCTTTTGGTGATAAGAGTGGAGGACATGATACAATAAAAGTAAGATATGATACCAAACCATGTCAAATTCGTCCGGGTTCGCGCATGACGTTATTTTCAGTTATTTTTGAAATTTATAACGCGCAATATAGGGTTTACCTTAGTTATAGGCGATTTTATAAATTCTATTGGCAATGTACTTTGCCTCCTGCTTATAACACAAATTTTAAAGTATATGATTTAAAATAATCATGTAAATAAAGGGATAAAATAATTTAAAGTAATAGATATTGGTAAATTGCTTAGTTAAGTTAGGTATAAAATGTTCTTAGAAATTATGCTGGGTAAAATAAAGTCTAGCAAGAAGTGATATTTATTTTTGACCATTTCATCTTACTTTGTAGCATAATGCAAATTTGCTAATAATATTTATTTAATTATTTATTATTATTAGTTAATGATACAGTATATTGGACTTGAAACAAGGAAATGCCTCTTAGGTTAACATATGCATTATAACATAACATGACGCTCATTGAAGCTTAAAATTCATAGCTTGGAGAATTATAAGGAACTTAAAAAATCAAGCAACCGTTTATTCTGTAGGTACTTCCCGCAAGAAATACATTTATTTTGATGTGTTTAAAAAATGGTCTGGTAATAGTTGTACCACATGGGTGAAACTTGAATTGAATAAGTGGAAACACGACCGTTACACCATTAGTAGTCCATCCTACTACTAGATGGCACTGTAGGATAATTCTTCTGCAACCATCATTTCACTCGTTCTTTGAACTTTCAGACAGCTGACGACTTGTCAAATTTCGCCACGATCTGTGACAGGTCGGTGCAATAATTATTTCATAGTTTTAAACAATTTCATTAGCTATTTTTATATTTTGTGAATGCATTTATAACACAGAAACTGTTGCACATTTTAGGATGGTTTTAAGTGAAGTGAAGGTGTATGTTTTGTTTTAATAATAAAATGTGGTTAAAGAACAATGGTAAAAAAGGCAAGTTTTTGCCTGTCAAGGTATCAAACGTGAAAGATAATATTATTTATAATGGATTTTGAAATGCTGAACAACACAATGTGATTAGAATTTACTTGATACCAAAGAAAAAGGTTTTCCCGAAAACATCCGGTACTTCTAATTGCATGTTCAGAAGGTCAAAATTCACATGAAATATCATTTTTGTCACCTGCCGTGATAGACACAAAAGAGCCTTTTTTAACATGATCCTTTTTGTTTGTTCTTTAAGAATTCTGCTTTTGGTTAAACATATTTAATATCTGTTTTAAATAATGCTGGGCTGCAGTGCAGGCAGAGAAATTACTTAGCCTCAACTCAATGTTGTCTGTTAATTTTTTTAATTTTTCTTGTACTTCCTAATTTTTTTATAAATCCTGGTAGACGATGCTTTTAATGCCGGTTTTACATTTGTGTAGTTATCCATTCCTTCATGAATTTCAAGATGCTAACATGAATTCATATGCAAATGGGGATTATCTTTCAAGCTTAGGAGTTAACGGTATTTAGTAAATATAGCCTGAACTTTATGAAAATGTACACATTTAGATGGAATAAAATATAAAAATATCATATCACATTTGTTTGCATTTTGGGCTATTTTTTAATAACAATGTGATAACAATAAATTTTTTATTATATAATTTATATTTTACGTATTATACTGTGTAGGGTTTATAAGTATCAGTATGGGATTGTTACAGACTATTTTTGGTTTTTTAGATTGTTTATACTTAAGTAATTTCCTCTAAAATATAATTTAATCAGTAAAATCATCAATTTATAGCTGGTTTTACTGAATACATTAATATTTTATACAAAAAAAAAACAACAAATCGTCTTTAAAACAATTAAATACTAGCTTAAAAATAAATTAATATATTATTAAACATATCACCTTTAAACTACCCGCCACGAGAAAACGAGCTAGAGCGACATCTGGTGGTAGGATGCGTACTATTTTATTGATTTTTATTTAAATTTGGTGTTTCCAAGTTTTACTTAGGAGTTAACATTTCTAACCTCTTAAGTATATATTTTTTGAGTTGCACTTTTAAAACATATTTTTTTCCAAATTCTAAGTTACATGCCTGCCTAAATTATTTTCAACAACTGAGAAATATTAAGTTATAAAACAACACAAAAAAAGAACAAAATATTTCAAAAAAAAACTCGAAAACTGTCCATTTCAGTTATAGGTCATCGTATATGATTGGCTAGGGTTTTCCATTAAAAGAATTCAAGTTTTACAGCTTTTGTGAGTAACCCTGTAGAATTTAAAACAATTTTAGAATATACGGAAAAATAAAACTAAATCGACATGTCAGATATTGTGGAATGAATAACTATGTTGACAAAAAAAGTGTAAACTAGAACAAAGTCCAACGACTTCCTACATTGCATTTAAGGTCCCAATACTGCAATGTTAAATAGTATCCTTAACCTGTACCCCTCATCTCGAAAGTTTCCTGAATGGTTCTAGAAAAAGTTAAGAAAATTATTCATACAAGCATGCAGTAAGGATAGACCGTTAACATGGCGCAATATTATTAGAAAACTAAATATCTACGAAAACTCTAGGTATATTTAAGTTAAAAATATAATTACGATTAAATAAAGTAATTAATTCCCCAAGTTTTTGTAACTTTAGCAACTCTTTCATAATTCTGCCACAAAAATTCACATCTAACTAAAAAATTACTTGCATGGCGGGCATGAACTACAAACTACAACAATGGCTGGCCGGCGGGTATAAGTTCGCAAATAGTGACAGACCGCTTCGCGCTATATTGAGTGCAATGATTTATCACCTTGATGTGAAATAAGTAGTAATTAGATTGAAAATAGCTATTTTTGTGTCAAATACAATTAAAATTCAAAGAATAATATATGTCTATTTGTTCCAAGCGGAATTAAATTCACTTAAAAGTAACTATTCTTTAGATAAGTATAGTTAGTATAATATTTGTTTAAATTTATAGTATTCCCATGAAGAATAACTTGTTTTTCTAGAAAAGAACATATCTTTGTTTTTGTGCAATATTTATGCCAATTTACATAAACAGTTTGCAATAACTTTAGTAATTCTTGAGGCAATCTGAATTACCAATAAGGAATATGCACCAAATTTTTTTTATTGCATAAATCGTTTAAGGAAGTCATTACAAACCAAAAAAAATATTTTGAAGAAAATTACTAGGATAATTTAGCTACAAAAAATGTTTACTTTTCGGTATAATTTATTACAATTTAAAAAGCAGCCATTTGTCCTTAGTGAAAAGTGACGTCAGAAGATCAGAAAAAATCTACATGTTAACGTAAAGCTTAACTTAAAGTCGAACAGGTTTGATTTTCTCGGAAACAGTCCGAGGAAGAGAAATCGAATTTTTTGGGTTGATAGAGGAATAGTTCAACTAGCTTCGGTAAAAAAATTCAGTTATACAGGATGTTTCGTTTCGGAGCTATTAAACGTCAAAGTCGAAATTTCCGCGATTTCCGTTGAAATCGGGTACAGGTCGCAAATACGAATTAAATCGATGTAAATTTTCGGAGATTGTAGGGGACCCGGAGCTTCAGAACTAAACTGAAACTGGTGAGGATTAAAAAATGGCAAGTAATTCTTTTGATTTTTTTAGGTCGAAAAATGCCATTTCCAGACCCCTATTTGATACCTAATAACTCGAAAATAAAACGTCAGATCGAAAAACAGACTCATAAGTGAAACTTTAAAATCTCAAATACTTTTTTTGCAATACATTTACCTAAACCTAAAATCACTGGACAATGGAAATATTTGGAAAAAACTGTAAATTTAGATTTTTGACCCATATATTTCACGGTATTTAATTTTTTGTGGGGTCAAAATGGTTCAAATTAAAATCCCATATACGTCATAGGAAAGAGCTCGTCAAAGTATATGTTATCCATATTTCGAGCAATCGCCGATTAAATTTCGATTTTTTTACTTTTTTTGCCCTCGACATCGGTACTTTTGAATATTTTGAATCACTCTGTATTTTATCCTATCTATTTTTTTCCAAATTTTTCGACACTATCTTATATAGGGATAATCACACTGTAAAATGAATACCGAATGGGTCAGCCAGGAGCTTATTTAAGGGGTAAAATTCAGTTTTTCTCGATTTTTTCCGACAAATCCTATTTTTAACCGACATTATTCCATACTATTTACCCTATTTAGCGATTCTTTTTGGGTTTATTTTATCCGTTAATTATCTAGGAATACCTCCCACCAATTTAAATTGCTTATTTTTCGGCAAAGTTATAAATAAATAGGTTTATTTGCATCGGGGACATCTAAAATTTGAAAATTGTTCTTTTCTCTACAACACTGGAATTCGTCATATACTCATGATGAGTCATAAGTTTAGTTTTAATGACACAGCCAATGGGATCACGTTTTACAAGTTTCGAAATTTGCGCGAAAATTTGCAGTTTTAGGTAAATTCTTTTTTTGTTAATAAAGACAAAAATACATGAATAACAGCAACCGCCATAAACATTTAATTTGTGTAGAAAATATAAAAAATATATATATTTCAGATTTATTTGGGTTATGTGCATATTCCCTATTAAAATATCTTTATTCGTATTCTTAATTGTAGATTCGTATTCTTGACTAAAGAGTAGCAGTAATTAAACAAATATTACTATTGTCTTGGATGCCAACAACAATTACTATTATCTTGGATGCCATGTCTTGGATGCACTAAGAATTTTCGTTTGACACAAGTATATTAGCGCTTACATGAGCGCCCGCAGACTTTTTTCTCAGGGGGGGGCAAAATGAAAAAAAGTAATATATTTTTAAAGATTTTACTACAAATAATTAAAAAGTACGGCAATCTCACAATCTCAGGGGGGGGGTGGCACGGCCCCCCTAGCACCCCCCTGCGGGCGCCCAAATGTAAGGCTAATTTTTTAAGAACCCTCTAATTTTTAAATTAACCCTCTAATATTAAATTAAATTTATTACTGTTTTTCAGTGTATGGATGCTTACCCAAATACGCACAGTAAAAGTGCAAACAAATGGGTTCTCGTTGTTGGTTTCTTTTCAACTGTTGTTATGATATTGGCCTGGCAATAAGGACATCTTAGGTGTGTTGGGTGTGGACCCACCAGCGGTGCCGGTGGATGAGAAATGTTGACCTATAAATTTAAAAAAAAAAATTTGGTGAACCAAAGAGACCCAAATAGGCCAAATTTTGGCGTAACATACACTTAAAAATGATGTTTTTATTTTTAGTGCACCTATTCTCTCTTATCCCTTCCTCTTATATCCCCCTCCTTCTATTTGTACTGTGCATTAATTACAGCGGCACACAAAAAAAAGTGGTCTGTACTTTTGACCAGACCCATCTATCTATATGTATTTTGATGCGCTGAATCCAAATCCGAAGTCCGTTTGGCCCGTACATCCTCAAAATTTTGAATAAATTGCGAAAAAACGCTGAAAATGGCTAAAAATTGCGAAAAATTGCAGTTATGAAAATGAAGAACATTTTATTGAACTAGATCAAGTATGTTTCTTATGTATTTTGATGCGCTGAATCCAAATTCAGAATCTTTTAATCTCAATCATTCATATATTTATCAAAAATCGTAGAAAATAGCAATGAGTAGCAGAAAATAGCAAAAAATAGTATTGTATTCTATCCAAAGTAGTATTGTAGTATTGATTCTATCCAAAGGATAGCCATTCGACTTATCAATGACCCAGCCCTCACGAGAAAACTCCCTTCTCTCGCTCATCGCCGCGCTGTAGGGGATTTATCCCTTTTCTACCGCTACTTCCACGGATTTTGCTCTGAAGAACTAGCCGGTATTATTCCCCCCTTGAATGTCCCAAACAGAACAACAAGAGGCGCGTTACGTATGCATCCCTTTACTGTCCAGCTACAAAAGCCTAGAACAGACCACTTTTCTCGCTCGTTCATACCTAGGGTCTCCAGATTATGGAACAAACTGCCTGCAGATGTTTTCCCTTCCCGTCCCAACCTCCAATCCTTCAAATCCCGTGTCAATAGACTACATTTCCCTTCTCTTCAGACACGGTACGTTAGTACTTAGGCTTGAAGTCTACGTGGAATGTCTTAGATAAAAAAAATGTTCTTACGTACCAATGAGGACTTTTATTACGTATGTGGGAGTGATTTCTTGTAATATTATACTCTACAGAAGCCAAGTTACCCACTAATGTAGAGTTGAAGTCGCTTGATGACGACGCCTGCGGGCCTGCTTTCTTACCCTGACCGCCGATACTGGGGTTCCGAATCCCTGTATCGTAAAGCACTTATCCCTTGTGCCTGCATACACACCGTTAACCCAGGGACTCTGTCAGACGGTTCTGTTGCCCACTGTCACCACGTGGGGGTGCCCTGGTTACAGGGACAAGCAATCAGTCCTCCGAAGTTGAATTGCAATTTACTCAAAATTTTGAGGGTGTACGTGCCAAACGGACTTCGGATTTGGATTCAGCGCATCAAAATACATATAGATAGATGGGTGTGCCGGTGTTATTAACTTCTTATTTGACTTATTGACCCAATATCATTTTAAATTCTATATTACAAAGTTTTAGAAAAAATAAATCGTTCGGCGATACATTTCATCGCACTTATCCCACCTGCTTTATCTTTCCCTCTATCTTTATCTAGCCCTACTCCTTCAAAATTTTTTAATTGATTTTACAAAATTATTTTCTGACCTTAAATACCCCGAAAATGATCCATTAGTTAACACTTTTGAGCAAATTCTCAGCCGCTCCGTTTTATACCCTCTACCTCCCCCTCTCCTAGCGCTATGTTTCTTAACATCTCTTAGACAAAATTAGATTTTCTGACCTCGATGACCCCGAAAATAACACATTAAGTAACGTTTTTTAATAAATTCCGTGCCGCTCTTTTTGTTCTCTCTACTACCCCCCCCCCCCCCCTGTCTCCCCCTAAAATTACCTTTTAACATTTTGTTTAAAAGGATAGACCTTCTGACCTTAACAGCCCCGGAAATGATATGTTAATTAACATTTTTGAATCAATTCCTAGCCACTCCTTTTTATCCCCCTCCCACCGATATTTTTTTTAACCTTTTTCTGTCTCCATTTCGAAGTACACAAGCAAAAATTGACGATTTGTCGAGTTTTTTTTTGGTCTTCCTATTTTTTTTTTGTGGGTTGACTCACTTTAGAAAAAACAACTTAAAATGAGACCATTCCGGAGAACTCATCTACAAAACAAAAAAAATAATCGGACTTTGTGAATCCGTTAAAGAAGTATATGCGGACATTGCGAACATACATTCATAAAGAAATTATGCATACGATAGCCTCCTCTTTTGAAGTCGGTCAAAAATTTAACATTGAAAATTTTACGGTCCGCTTTGAAAAAAATATACTGTATACGTATACATACTTTATTACGTTTAATTTTTTTAACAGGAAGTCCAGTTGCCAAAATAAGTAATAAGATGATACAAGAATTGATACAACGGTTAAGGACTCCACCCAGGCCCGTAGCCAGGGGGGTGCCAGGGAGGGCTGAGCGCCCCTAAAGCTGGTCTAAGCCCCCCGCTGGTCTGAGCCCCCACCCCCTAAAAAACTTACCTATTTCTAAACGAAAATGTTTATGTCGACGTTGGAACGTGCAACACCGCTTTAAAATTTAAGTTAAAATTATTTATTTGTGAATCTAATTTTTCCGCCCCAACTAGAATTAGGAAGTTTCCTATTTCAGAAATATCGAGCAACTTCAACATCATTTAATAGTCTTTCACTTAACTTGTCAAACAAAAAAAAAATTATCTCGATATCTTCAAAATTGACGGACTTATTCAATTTCTTATTTAATAACTTCGCGCGCGGCTTTTATCGGCCGGGACGTCCAAACACACAACTCTGTCAGCCCACGGTCGCCGGGCTAGCTGCCCGCTGCTGCTTTCGCGTGTTTACTTTAATGCATTGTCCCAGATAAAACCAGACCAGATGCGAAAGCTCCAATGTCGCCTGTATAAACTTCATGCGACGGCGAGCCAAGGATTGACGAGACGATCCGCCGGCGGTCTGGCATCTAGTACGGAGACCGAGGTTATAAATTTAAATCACAGCCACTACCGTGTCTTCTTCAAATGTAACGTAACTGCCGTATAGTACAGACGCCTGCATTATCGCAAAGCGATGGTGCAGGCAGGCAAGTGCCGCGCCTCAAGGTCATTGAGATTGAACATGATATTTGACAGTCTTACGCATCTGGTCTGGTTTTATCTGGGACATTGTATCCTGTCCGGTAAGAATAACACTAAAGATTAAACGGGCGCCTATTCCGCTGTTAACGGAGTTGTGTGCATTGACGTCATCGAGCCTCAGCCAACATGAGCGTAGCATCTCAGACTTTGAAGGACGATAACTTTTTTATTTCTACAGATAATTAAATACAAAAAATACATATGTTTTTTTACATTTTTAGGACTATTAATTAAGAGAAAACGAAAAAAAATGGAAACTTCCTAATTGATAGACCTCATCGAAGGTCAATGCTGCTTCCAAGATTGGCAGACCTTACCTATTTAGTGTTTTAAAAAGAGCGAGTAAACAACATACATATTTGTGTCGTTAACAAATAGAAAGCTGCAGTTATTTTAAAAGATATTTATATAACTTGTGTTTTTAATTATTTTAAGTAGTTTATTTATTGTAACTTTTCCGTTTGCCCCCTAAGAGGGAGAACTTTTAAAATATGTAAGTAATGGTACCTAAGAGAGAGTTCCTAAGTATTTACTTTCTATTTATATATTTATATTTGTTGGTAGAGTAAAGAGTCAGTTTTAGTTTGTTCAAAATGTTTCTTAAATTGTTAAATATAATATAACCGTTTTATGTTTTTAGCTTTTTCGTTTTGCTGTTCAAAAGCGCGTATTTTAAAAATAAAAGACATGTTACCCTTTCTAAATACGGGTTCCTAAGTAGAGATTTTTTTTATTTTATATCAGAGTACACTTTTGGTTCGTTTAAAATATTTTCTTAAATATACATATGTATATCCGTTTTGCAGAAAGGATTTTTTTTAAACGATATTTTCCTAGGAAAAGGAAAGGAAAAGCAAAACTCTCTATGTTTTTTTGACGTTTCTACCCTACAATGTAGAAAAAAATATTGAGCATCCCCCCCCCCAAGATTTTGCCTAGCCCCCTAAAAAGCAGGGGTGTCCCCACCTAGCTTAAATAGCGTAATGCCTCTTAAAACTTATTTTTCTGATTGGAGGATAGAGGAGTTTGCTTATCATTTCAACCGAGAAAAGAATGTTAAAGATGCTCTATTCTGACCTTAGTATTTATACCCTACGTATCATTGGTGCTCGCTCGTCTTGGGTAGTTAAGTAAAGGTAGGCGCATACTATTCACACTGCACGGAGAGGACGGAACGGATTTTATTTGGCTACATCGCATACTATTCGCAAAATTTCGTACCGGAACCGATTTATTTCAGTACGAAACAAACTGTTCACACAGTCACGTTAATGCATTCGCAGTTTTTTTAGTGAATAAAATTAAGTATCGCAATGACTTCAGAAGAAAAATTGTTTTTATTAGCAGCTCAGCTGGAAGAAGAAGAAAGAGAAGAGCAGCGCAGAAAACGTAAAAGGCGTTTTTCTGCCCATCCTATAAATATGGGTAGACAGTTACATGGTGAAATTCATACCTTATTTAATCAGATTTTAGAAGATGATGCGAAGTTTTTTTAGTATTTTAGAATGACCTATGAAAAGTTCTGTTATTTACTAGATAATTTACGTTTGACTCTACAGAATGAGGATAATGAGGATATTCTAGATTGTATAATTCTTCATCGTCCATTTTGCGAATAAATATTAATAACTAAGTACTAAGCTGCTTGATAAATAAAAAGGTAATTATTTAGATTAACGTAAATAGCGAATTTTTTCATGAAATTTTGCACAGACCCTAATTTTGGGTCGTAGAACACGAATCCGAAGTCAGTTTTTGGCGGTCTCGAAAAAAAAATTTTTTTTTGTGCTCACCCAACCTGAGCAAAAAGGTGGTCAGGTTTGCTCAGTTTTGATTGATATTGATATATATGTATCTATATCAATCAAAACTGAGCAAACCTGACCACCTTTTTGCTCACCCAACAAATTTAAAGAAATTCATTGAAAAAGCTAACCTAAAAGTTTAAAAAATTTTTATACGAGACCGCCAAAAACTGACTTCGGATTCGTGTTCTACGACCCAAAATTAGGGTCTGTGCAAAATTTCATGAAAAAATTCGCTGTTTACGTTAATCTAAATAATTACCAATAAAAATGAAAATTACAGTCGAAATTAGCACTCAAAACTTAGCAGGGGCTTTGCGTGTTGGCACAGGTCGCATAGTGTGCGGAAATGCCAATGATTCATCAACACACGCCGATTCGGACGGATTTGTTGGTCTATTGACGATGTTCTTTCGCAATTCCGCTGATACGATCCTTCCGGTGACAATAGTATGCGCCTACCTTAATAAGTACATATGTACATACCTCGGTGCTGTGTTAGTAATTCTCTATATGGGTAAAACAATGTAAAGGAAATTGTCACTTAGTACAAAAAAAACTAATTTTTCAAACGATTTCTATGATCTGTCATGTACACTTGACATATTTTAGGCAATAAAAGGTGCAGGTACTACAGGTGGTCAGTGTTGCCATTTGGGGCGACAAGTCGCCAAAATGACGACTTTTTGTCTCTATGAGAGTGTGGCGGCGATTTTCAATAAAAAGCTTATTTTTGGCGACTTTTACAGGTGAATAAACTGAATATACACGTTGTATACAATACGTAGGAAGAAGCGTCACAATAATAATCATTATTGCACCGAGGGATTTCTCAAAGAGAATATCTGAACGGGGCACGAATTGTACGTCCAATTTTGGGGATTCCCCAAGCTTGTTCCACAAAAACTTTTTTTTTTATTTAGTATTGACAGTTTTCTAACCCCAATATCTCAAAAAAGCTGTGGCGACAAAGTGGCGACTTTTCATACTGATCGATGGCGACTTTTTGCTTTGTTACTCTGGCAACACTGCAGGTGGTCCCTCGTATAAAGGTGGCATTACACGGCGTGTAGAGCGACGCGCCTGGCGTGTGGAGTGCGGAGTGCCGCGCCGGTAGGCGGTATTATAGTGACTTGTTTTCCGTCAACCGCCCCCAAACAGCTGAGAAAGTTACATTTCTTTTCAAAGTCGCATGCAATATTTTTCCATTCACTTCAGTTGATGGAAACTGAACAAGAAAGTATGTAAAATCTTATTGCAGGGAATTACAGATGAAATAGAGGGAAGTCGCGACAGCGAGGACTGAGGTACCTGGTCATAAAGTAAAAAGAAATAGTGTATCATCATCACCTTGAATACAAAGTTCATTAAGGTCTCGTCCAACCCCACTGAGCATGGTATTTACTACAAAGTTTCCAAAAGTAGAATTTGTAGAGTTGTTTCGGAAACTATTCTTCATTTTTGCTAGGAAGCAGGGCCGTAGCCAGCGGGGGGGGGGTCAGGGGGTTAGAACCCCCCCCCCCCGAAATTTTTGTTTTCAGGTGTTGCGATTTACCGCCAAATGTGCGATTTTTGAAGTCCGAATACTCCTGTCCCACATTTAAAAAAGTGATTTAATTTATTATTTCCCATTATTATAATCTAAAACAAAGCTAATCGTCATATAAACAAATAAGTCGACAAAATAACAACCATTTAGTTTAGTAGATTTTGTAATATATGATTGATATGATTCTTTATTCCACATTCCAAATCGCAGGCATTTTTAAATTTCTGTAAATAAACCCCGGCTGCCTTTTCAACTTTTAAACACCATTCGTTGCATTCTTATGTATTGATTGAGACATTGTACCGTTATTTATGAAAGAAGGGCAATGGTCATTAAATTTGTTTTTAGTTAAACACATGGTAGGAAAGAATCCCTTTAAATCTAAACCAGACGCCAGGGGTCATAAATTAAAGGAAAAGTGGTGACCAGGCGGCCAAATGCGAGACAAATGTTTACTTTTTAGGGACATAAAGATTCAAGTAAAAATGCAGTTTAGTTCTGTATAAACGCCCTTTTATGTACTAACTTAATTATTTTTTGAAGATACTTTTATTTTAAAAATATTGGTCATCCCTGACACACAAGCAAAATATTTTAATTATTAAAAGAGTATTGTTCGATTTAATTTTTGTGACGTCAGTGATTGTAAAGATAGGATAATTACAATAAAAATAACAGAACATTGTTCCCTACTTGTGATTATGAAAAAAGTTGAAAGTTAAAACTAAGGTAGGTGTACTTTGTGTTTAATGTATTTTATGAACCCATATATTTTTTGCATATTTTATACTTATATTATACCGGGTGGGTCCGGGCACTCGAGTGGACACGCGAAAATAATAAATGGCTGGAATAGCCTAATTTTATCTTTAATCTTTTATTGTATAACAATGTTAAAAATATATTCTTCAGGCCACGATTGAGCTATCATTCTTAATTTTTTTTAAAGTCGATTTTTAAATTAATAATCATTGAATTACCTCTAATATCCTGAAATTAATTAGTTAATGTCCGAATAAGGTGAAGGAGGCCATCCCACCTAGTACCTCCCCTAGAAAAAAAGCTATATACGCGCTTGCCTTTTGCTTGCAAGTCGTAGATCCGACTACATACAAAATTTTACAGTCTTCTAGCTTGTGTGTCTTTGTATGCGTATTTTTATCATTTCCTTTTTGACTGTAGATGACCGCATACATGCTAGGAGGCTGCAAAGTACATTATATAACTAGTGCGTGAAATTTGCCTTCACGTACGCTTTTTAATTGGTGAACACGAGGATCGGAAAATTCGCATTTATAAGTCGTTTTGCAGGCTTGCGAGTGGCCGTCCCAGTGCTCGTATCGATATCGTATTTTTTTAAGTATCCGGGATCAAATTAAAGCTTAGCTTATAATCTATGCGAATATGTACAGTATTTTTACTTTCATATCGCATATTGCATGAATCGTGAAATAAAAATTTTATGTCTCCTGCTAAAACCAAAATCAAAGTAGAAAAGAGTAGCGTCTGAGCGCGCCCAGCGTCTTTGTAACTTGCATGTAAGACGCTACTGTCATCTCTGTGCTTCTTGAGATATAAATATTCTGATTAGGATTAGCCCTCATGTCTATTCATCGTGACATAGACCTACCAACAGAGAAAATTATCGATATGTTTGCTGCGAAAAATCGAAAGCTAGATTTTGTTTCGTAATTTTTTTTAAGTTTGTAAAATATGTTTTTCTTTTGAAGTGTGTTAAAAAATTAGAGCTTTTATTTCGTATATTTTAAATAAGAGTTAGTACTATAGATATTTTTTAAAATTATTAAGTATATAATATATTTTTTGTACAACTGTCAAAAAAAGTTGACATTTTTTCATCGCTATCGATACGTAAACCTTTTGTTTTTTTAACAGTGAAAAAAAGACTTTTTTTCACGGTGAAAAAAAGACTTTTTTTAACTGGAAAAATGATTTACAAAAAAAACGATAAAACATTACTTTTTAAAAAATGTATTGAATTTTTTTGTACAAATTTACTAATTAATTACCAACTACCAAAAAATCTCATTTGTTACAATAATAATTGATGGTGAAGTTCGAACAATTGCTTCCAATATTAATTCCCGAAGCTAGTCCACCTTGCTGCTGATCAGAAACGCTAGATATTCCTTGAAAAGTTCTTTTCTTTATATCAATATTTTCTTTAACATTCAACATACTCTTCAACATTGAGTAGACACTCCATAAAGTAGAAGGTTTTACAGTTTTTGATTTCTCCTCAAAATAGCATATAAGTACCTTTTCAGACACTTTTTGTATATTTTTCTTGCCGCACCATTCACGGAATTGGTTATAATTTTTCTCGTATATAAATTTTGATTTCGCCGGTAACATGTTAGCTATAGCCGAATTTGCTATATCGGCTATATCTGAAGGAATCTCGCTATCACTATCGTAATCTACATCCATTTTAAGTACTTATACTATTTATTTAAAAAATTGCAATAAATATGAACAGCTATCAACGTATGACAACAAAACAAGCAACGTGCCAACAAACCATTTCTATAGTAACGACAGGGCTGTTAACTTGATTATGTGAAATTATATGGTAAAATTTTTATTATAATATACAATTTTACCGATTAATTCAAACTTTCAGTTGTACAAAAAATGTTGTTTGTATTTCGTTTGTGAAATTCGTGTTTTAATGGCACATTCGAGAGAATTTTTCGCCTCGACCTGCGGTCTCGGCAAAAAATTGACACTCTCATATGCCATTAAAAAAACACTCACTTCACGCACTTAATACAAAAATAACTATTACAACCATTGTATACTATTGAAGATGTAAAAATTAAACTTTATTTTAAATAAATACTTTAACGATAATATATTTTAAAAAATTGTCAATTTTTTTCAAAAAAGTAAATTACCACCCCCCTCTCCCCTTTTATTTTGTGAACCCCCCCCCCCCCCCCCCCGAAAAAAAATCCTGGCTACGGCACTACTAGGAAGTAACCTTTAAAAGCTTTTCAATGAACAGTTAATGGCAACTTGTAAATAAAATGTTTCTTTTGAATGTACCTTACACTGAAAAAATCTTGATCTAATTTAAAAATTAGAGTATTCTTGGAAAATTAGCCTTACATAAAGCGCTACTATTCTTGTGTCAAGCGAAAATTCTTAGTGCAAGTAAAGGCTAATCTTGAATCTACAAACGTTCTATTCTTGGCATCCAAGACAATAGTAATATTGGTTTAAGGACTGCTACTGTTCAGTCAAGAAGAAGGGTTAGTTTAAGATGAAGAATAGTTATTTTAATTGGTAATTTACATTGTCTCAAGAATAACTAAAGTTATGGCAAACAGTGTATATACATTGACATAAATATTGCTTACTCTTGAACAAAGAGATACACTTTTCTAGCAAAAGAAGTTAGTCTTCGTGGAAATACGTAATCCACTGATATCTTAGCGATCCTTTGGCGAAAGCGCTTTTATCTTTCGCCAACGCTTTTAAAATACTTACCTCTACCGTAATCCACTAGTATTTTTAGTGCCCCTTTGACGAAAGCGCAAATATGCCTTTTGGACACTCACCCTTCTAATCCACTGATATCTTAGCGATCCTTTGGCGAAAGCGTTTTTTTCTTTCGCCGTCCCTTTTAAAATACTCCCCTCTACCCTAATCCACGTATAGTATTTTTAGTGCCCCTTTGGCGAAAGCGCAAATATGCCTTTTGGACACTCACCCTTCTAATCCACTGATATCTTAGCGATCCTTTGGCGAAAGCGCTTTTTTCTTTCGCCATCCCTTTTAAAATACTCCCCTCTACCCTAATCCACTAGTATTTTTAGTGTCCCTTTGGCGAAAGCGCAAATATGCCTTTTGGACGCTCACTCACCCTTATGCAATATAGGGGAAGGAGGCATTGACACTATATATGACCTTCTTACACCACCTTACACAATTCCCCTAATACACACACACCCCATCAGTGCCGTTCTGACACCTTGACCACACTCAATATACGTCACTGATAAATAGTTCCACTTCTCCGTGTGTGTATTCATTTCAACACCGGAGTTACATAAGTTAAGAAAAAGTTGAAATAAGGATTACTATACTTGGGTTGAGGTTACCTACCTACTTTTACATTACGACCGTATTGCAGTTCGTTTAAGAATTGCTATACTTATTTCAAGTTTATTTGCTTTTCTCTCAAGCTAAGAAAGTTCTTGTTTCAAACATTACAATACTTAGTTCACTAGTATTTAGTATTGAAAGAAGTATAGATGTGCCTATTGTTTTAAGAATAACATGCCTTTTGGAAGGACTATACTTGCTCTTGCGGATATAAAAAAACTAAGCTATCCTTCACTGAAGACTATTACTCTTGACTCTAGTATAGCTTTTTTTCAGTGTATTCATCTGTAAACTTACAAAACTTTAAAATTGAAACCATGCTGGAATTTAGTAAATGGAAACATACTTTAGAAAAGTTATTGTCCACATGTCCACGCGAGTTACATTCTGTATAAATGCTTATGATAGCACTTTTCGCCACTCCTTTTCTATGATAAGAAATGTTATAAATAGGACTCGAATGCTTTGTCTCGTTACTTCTGTCGTGACTAGCTAAACTGTTCATTTCTTTCAATCCAAATAAATTCGTTATACTAGAGGGTTTCAAGTGTTTTTTCTAGAAATAAAATTATTTTTAAAAACGCCGTCCCCTCGGCCCGACGTATAACTGGCGCAGTCGTGGTAGGATTTCTGAGACGTTACAAGGGCATATTGCAACGGTTTCTTTCAAGAATTCACTCAGACAAAAATCTACAAAAATCCGGACAAGTGTTGGACCAGAAGCAAATAGTACCGATCTAAGGTAGCAACTGGACAATCAGCATCGGGACAAAGGAAGAAATTTCAGCAACAGCTTCACTTCAGGAGTCAACCCGGCTACAAACGGACAAACATCGCCGCCCCTGTAGACAACTGGAGAGGACAAAAATCGCCGAACCAGCTTAGATTAAGACAACTGGAGAGGACAAAAATCGCCGAACCAGCCTAGGATTAAGAAAGAAGAAAGAAAGAAAGAAGAAAGAAAACGAATGAAGACATCAATTTTCATTGTTTTATTGTAAGTGAAATTTTCAATTTCCATTTTATTTTTGTACAGGCAATTAAAAAATATACCTATTGCATTATTTTATTTATCTAGTCAGAACAAAGCAATTGCCTTTACAAAAAGCACTTTATTTTTAGATTAAGAATATTTCATTTTATTTTTTGTGTTATTGTGTTTTACTGTACGAATTTTATTTTTATCCAGAGTAATTTCAAAAGTATAAATTTCTATTTAAATCTTCAAAATTGATTCTTTAGACGATTTAATAAATTCTCTAAATTCGATTAATATAACTGACAACATGCCAGAAACTACTAATTATCATCTCTTGAAATATCAATCCGATAATATTCCTCATTTCGATGGAAATCCTAAATTACTCAATAGATTCATAAATGCTGTCGAAAATCTTTTAAAAGCTTTTCAAGATCGCACTAATATAAACGCAACTATAAATATTTGCTTATTCGATACTATTTTAAGTAAGTTAAACGGAAGAGCTGCAGAATTGATAGCTTCTCGATCTGAATTAAATTCTTGGCTATTAATAAAAGATGTGTTGATACACAGTTTTGCAGATCAAAGATCAATTGATTGCCTTATACAAGATTTATTGAACCTAAAACCTTTCAAAAATGAAAATCCATTACTTTTTGGAATGAGAGTACAAGATTCTAGAAGTCTGTTATTTTCAAAATTAAACTCAGGGCCTGATGATGCCGCTACAAAACTAATCAAAATACAACATTACGATCAATTTGCACTAAAAACATATTTAAATGGTTTACCGTATAATTTGCAACTTGTTACGAGACTTAAAAACCCAGATTCTTTAGAAAAAGCTATGGCACTTGTACGAGAAGAAGAAAATTTTATCTACTTCAAAAATACTCAAAACCCAAATATAAATAAACCTTTATTTATAAATAAAAGCCAAAAACCTAGTACTTCACAGTTTAGACAAACTTTTACACCACCTCAGAACTATAGTCAGTATAGACCGAATTACAATCCAATTCCAAACTATATACCGCAAAATAATTTTCAAAAACCTTTTTTGAATTTTCCCCAACAAAATAACCCCCATAATTTCCAAAGACCTAATAATTACTTTTCTCAACAGAGACCTAATTTTAATCAACAAGCTTTTCAAACACCTGCATTTAATAATCAAATGAGACCACAATTTTCTAATCAACGTTTTGGACAAACGTCCCAAAGAACTAATTTAAATAGGAAAATAGAGCCAATGGACACCAGTTCAGGAAATACTATTTTGAATAATTCCTTACAAAATAAAAGAATTACTACACAAAAATTATATAACCAGGAAGTTATACAAAAACCCGAACAAACCCTACATGAAAGTAATTTTCCCCTTGAAAATTCCTATAACAATTGTGAAAATTCAGAACCGGATTTATATAATGAATACCCTACTGAATTTTATGAAACAGAAACATACCCTGACGAATCTTATGACTTTGACATACCACTGAGTTATTCTGCTAACTCATTAGATTTTTCTCAATACCAAAATAATGAACAAGAAAATGAAAATTTTACTCTGATGAGCCAGAAAACGGACAAGACATAATTTTCCTTAACAACCACAATATACAATTACCATTTATATTTATACCCGAACTTAATGCCAAATTTTTATTAGATACAGGAAGTACAAGAAGTTTTATAAATCCACAAATTGCTTATGAAAATTTCCCAGATTTAATAAAAGAACAAATTTTTCAAGTGCAAACGGCACATGCTACATCATTTCATAATGAAGTTGCTATTTTACCAATTTTCCCTACTTTTAATACCCCCGGTATACATAAATTTTACCTTTTTAATTTTTCTAATAAATTTGACGGTCTGATAGGACTAGATCTTATTCAACAATTAAACGCTAATTTAGATTTTCATAATTTTATATTAAAATTGCCAAATGCAAAAATCCCAATTAATTACGGAAACGAGATACAACAAGATAATAATTTAACTTATATTCTTGAACCAAGAACTATTCAAAAAATACAAATACCTGTGAACATGTCACATGGATATGGTATTCTCCCTTATCAAAATATTGACGATATTGAAATACCAGAATGTTTAATAAAAATCGAAAATAACTTAGCATTTACTACAGCTTTAAATCCAAACGAAGAGCCTATTAAAATTACATTTTTAGAAAACCTTGACGTAGAACCTGTAGATTTAAATGAAATGAATTTTATTGACTACCCTATATGTGACCAAAAACCAGAAAAAAATATTGATAACAAACTTAAAGCTAATTTAAAACATATAAGACTTGATCACTGTAATTACGAGGAAAAAGAACAAATTCGAAAACTATGCTTTGAATTCCGAGATATTTTTTTACTGCGAAGAAATACCTTTAAGTTTTACTAATGCTATCAAACATGAAATAAAACTAACTGATGAAACGCCAATTTATACAAAAACGTATAGATACCCTGAAATACATCGCGAAGAAGTAAAAAGTCAAATTTCAAAATTATTAGCTCAAAATATTATAAGAGACTCTAATTCGCCTTGGTCATCCCCAATATGGATCGTTCCAAAAAAATTAGACCAATCAGGTAAACAAAAATGGAGAATGTGCATCGATTTTAGAAATCTAAACAAAGTAACTATCAATGATAAATTTCCCCTTCCTAATATAACCGAAATTTTGGACAAGTTAGGTAAAGCGCAATACTTTACAACACTCGATCTCGCAAACGGATTTTATCAGATACAAATGAACGAAAATGATATTCCAAAAACTGCTTTTAGCACAGATACAGGACATTACGAATATTTACGAATGCCCTTTGGTTTAAAAAATGCCCCTTCAACTTTCCAACGAGTTATGAATAATATATTACGCGGTTTACAAAACGAAATTTGCCTTGTTTATTTAGATGACGTAATAATATTTAGTACGAGCCTCCAAGAACATATTTTAAAATTAAGAAAAGTTTTTACAAGATTACGCGAGTCTAAATTTAAAATCCAATTAGACAAATCTGAATTTTTAAGGAAAGAAGTTCAATATTTAGGACACGTTGTTAGCAACGAAGGTGTAAAACCTAACCCTGATAAGATAAAAGCAATAAAGAATTTTCCAATTCCTAAAACCACGAAAGAAATTAAATCATTTCTCGGTTTAATAGGTTATTACAGACGTTTTATTAAAAATTTTGCTAAGATAACTAAGCCTATGACGCATTGTTTGAAAAAAACCATGAAAATAGAACACACACAAGAATTTGTGAATGCATTTAAACATTGTAAAGAACTTTTAATTAATGCACCAATTTTACAGTATCCTGATTTTTCAAAACCATTTTTATTAACTACTGATGCAAGTAATTTTTCTTTAGGCGCAATTTTGTCACAAGGTACTATTCCCAATGACAGACCAATAGCATACGCATCACGCACTCTAAATGAATCCGAAATTAAATATTCAACTATAGAAAAGGAATTGCTAGCCATTGTTTGGGCATGCAAATACTTTCGCCCCTATTTATTTGGACGTAAATTTTATATATATATACTGATCATAGACCCCTTGTATGGCTTTTTAATTTAAAAGAACCGAATTCTAAGTTAATTAGATGGAGATTACGTTTAGAAGAATTCGATTATGAAATCATTTATAAAAAAGGATCTTTAAATACAAACGCCGACGCACTATCGCGTATTCAATTAAATGTTTATGAAAACGAATCTGTAATTAATAATCCCGGTGATTCAAATCAAAATATCGTAGAATTTTTAAAAGAGCTTGCAGAAAATCCTATTCAAGAGAACAATGAACAACCAAGTTGCTCTAATCAGCAAAGTAGCAAAAAGATAAATATTTTATCTGACATTCAAGTCATGCGACCCCGGATTCCTGATTCAACTATTCATAGTAATCAAGCTGACGCAGATCCGACTAATTTAAATATTTTAGACGAGATAATTAATAACAAAGCTTTACAGTACTTAATTAAAAAATCTCCTCATCCGGAAATAAAAGTAAATACTGAAAACTTTGAGAAATTTAAAATAAATCATGTCGAATTACCCGAAAATCCAAATGTAATAAAATCGTTTATTAAAGACTATATGAACCCCGAAAAAACTTGCTATGTTTATTTTTATAATAAAGAAATGATCCCTATTTTTACTAATATATATTTAAAGAATTTTCAAAATTTAAAAATTATACGCTGTACAAAACTAGTTAATAATATTTCTGAAAAGGAAGAAAAAATTATGCTGATGACTCATCAACACCAAGGAAAGACTAACCATAGAGGTATACTAGAAACTTATAATCGACTAAAAGAATTATACTACTGGCCTAAAATGAAAACCGATATAAATCAATTTATTAATGATTGTAATATCTGCCAAACTTTAAAATATAGTAGACATAAATCATACATTCCTTTAATAAAAACTGATACACCTTCTAAACCTTTTCAAATGCTACACATAGATACTTTTATTTTTGAAAATCAAAATTTTTTAACAATTTTTGATAAATTTTCAAAATTCGGACAAGCATACCCCTATGACAAAAACGCCAAATCTGTATGCGATAAATTAGTTAACTTTTTTTCGTTCTACGGATGCCCCGAATCTATTACGTGTGATAACGGTGGAGAATTTAGTAATGAACTTTTAAAAGAATTATTAAAAACTCAAAAAATAGTAATACATTTTACTACCCCTAAACATCACGAATCTAACTCACCAGTCGAACGTTTTCACTCTACATTAATAGAGCATTTAAGAATTCTAAAACAAAAAGATAAAGACAAATCCGTTACTGAACTTATGCCATACGCAATAATTGCATATAACAGTACAGTTCATAGTGTTACAAAATACACACCCCATGAACTTGTCCTAGGTCATACCAACTCTAGAGACCCATTAGACTTAATTCCTACGTCATTCTATTCCGATTATGTGTCGTCACATAAAGATAAAGTAGACGCAGTCTATGAAAACGTTACAACCAAAACTAATGACGCTAAAGAAAGAGTTTTAGCAAAAACCAATATTAAAGGAGACGAAAATCCTGAATTTAAAATAAATCAGAAAGTCTATAAAAAACTATCGCAAAGAAATAAAAATAAACCAAAATTTAGCGGACCTTATATAATAACTGAGAAACTTGAACACAATCGCGTTAAAATAAAAAACGCAAAATATCCTGATAAAGTAGAAATTATACATATAAAAGAACTTAAGAAACCACTTGTTACAGATGGTCCCTCGTCCAAGGAGACAACCCCAAATACCACAACTTAAATAATAACCCAGGAATACTCCCCTATAAAATAGGAAATGCCCAGAAAACAATTAATCACTGGACTTTTATTCAAATTTTTGACACGACAAACTTAATTAAAGAATTTTCTGACATAACTGATAAATATGAGATGCTTAAAGAAAATATAAATAACTGTACTAACTATAAAAGGGAATTTCATAATTCTTATATTATTACTGACAATATTAAACAAAAAATTAATGATCGATTAACTAAAATTTTACCAACTAAACTCCGTGAAAAAAGAGCCCTTATAAATGCCTTAGGTACTATTATTAAGAGTATTACAGGTAACTTGGACCAAGAAGATGCTGAACGTATCGATAATAATATTAATATTTTAAAACAAAACCAAGGAAATTTAAATATTGCCTTAAATAAACAAATGACACTTTTTAGTGATTCTATCGATAACTTTCAAGAAACTATTAAGAATGTTTCGCATAACCAAGAAACTTTAAAATCAAAGGTTAACCAAATAATAGAAACTGTAAATAAAGTTAAAATCGACGAAACTAACCTTTTTGAATTTTTTCGAATTCATATGATTCTTTCACAAATAACTACCTTTTACCAAAATATCTATGATATCCTGGAAAATGTCGAAACAGCAATAACTTTCGCAAAATTAAATACTTTTCATAATACCATAATTAATATAAAAGAATTTCTAATTGAACTTGAACTATTAGACAAAAAATTAACTTTCGAAAAACTGCCCTTTGAACCAACCCTGGAAAATACCTTAAAGTTAGAGAGTACTCTAGAAATAAGAAGTTATGTAAAAAATAATGAACTAATTTTTGTAATTGAGATTCCTTTAGTAGAAAAAGAAAATTATAATTTGTTTCAGTTATTTCCTTTACCGACCATGTATAAAAACTACCATAGAATAATTGTACCAAACTTTGAATACTTATTAATGAATGAAAGAAATTTTGGATATTCTAATCAACCATGTAAACGTATTTTTGCTAACGATTATTTATGTAATCATATACATAGTGAAAACTTTTATAAAAATACGCCCTGTGAGGTACAGTTATTACGGTACGAACATAATATTACTAATTGTAACACCCTGTATGTCAGCATTAATAATTTACAACTTCAAAATATTGATGACAATAAATGGATTTTGGTAACCAATAAAGATTTAATAGGTACCGAAATGTGCGGAAATATACAAAATAATATACTATTTAATGGAACTTATATGATAGAATTAAGTTTTCCATGTAGCTTAAAATTAGGAGATATTACTATTAAAACTTATAAAAATGTTAAATATAATTTTATGGACATTCCTTTGCCAAATATTGATACTAATTTAACCCATAAAACATTGTATAAAGAAGTAAAACTGCTCAATTTAAATAATATTAATTTCAATAAACTTAATAAACTTCAAGAAGAAATTAATATACAAAAATATGAAAATTTCAAAAAATTTAATGAGCCTATCTATTATAATAAAATAAGTATTTGGACAGTTTTGCTCTATGTTATTTTAAGTATAATAATATCATTTTTAATTTGGAAGTATCTACGACCTATTTATTTAAAAGTTACAAAGAATAAAAATATTGAAAATAATTCAATTATAATTTAGGTCATAGAAACTTGAAGGTTTATATGCCCTTCTAAGGGTGGAGGAGTTACATTCTGTATAAATGCTTATGATAGCACTTTTCGCCACTCCTTTTCTATGATAAGAAATGTTATAAATAGGACTCGAATGCTTTGTCTCGTTACTTCTGTCGTGACTAGCTAAACTGTTCATTTCTTTCAATCCAAATAAATTCGTTATACTAGAGGGTTTCAAGTGTTTTTTCTAGAAATAAAATTATTTTTAAAAACGCCGTCCCCTCGGCCCGACGTATAACTCGCGCACTTAAAAAATTGATGTTAACTTTTAAAAGTAAATTTTTAATAACTTTTGAAAAACGAGGTTACAAATACAGATTTGCAGTCAAATTGTAAAATATATTCTCAAGCAAGTTTATTTGTTTGGATTTTTTGCAATTTTGCAAAAATAATCTTAGTGTCAGTTTCATGTTCCGACGTCGATGATTTCCGTCCTCCATTTTTATAACCGAAGAAACACGAGAAGTTTCTTGTGAGTACAGTACACCTGATGAGTGATTACTTCCATTTTCGGTCATAATCTGCTTTTTCTCATGAAATTTATTATCATCGGTGAATTAAGGTAAATGTATTTTTTAATTGTTACGTAGCTACTTTGTTCTTTTGTAATACCTTAACCGCCGTAGTGCGGTCTCCCTGATCGCAACGGATACTCATTCCTATATATATATATATATATATATATATATATATATATATATATATATATATATATATATATATATATATATATATATATATAGATATATATATATATATATATATATATATATATATATATATATATATATATCTTATCCCTATTTAAATATAACGGATCCATATTTTCAGTACCTTCAAGTGGCCGCATCGTCAGTTTATCGCAGAAAATTGGTGGGGGTAGTTTCGTTGGCGTGCAATAAAAATACGGCGAAAATTACGAAGCGGTCACAGAGACCGCACTACGGTATCTGTGTTAGTATTTGGGTTGTGCTTTTTACATGATCAGTGACAGTTTTTGGGAATCTTCTGACTTATTTCTGTTTCCATTGGCCTTTAACGCTCAGAGTCAGAATCCTACCACATCCGAAAGAGTTTGGTGATCCAGACTTTGAAATTACTTTACCTACAATTCTTAGAATTCTATCTTTTCCTGACCCTGACGAAGCGGAAATTTTACAGGAGAAGCTAGAAAAACGAAAAACGCGTAATACTTGTCCACCAACACTTAAAAGAAAAGCTTTTTATTTGTGTAAAATGTGCCGCAATCCTACCTGCTTGGAATGCCCATCTAAAATTTGTAAAAATTGTAGGTACTCACAATCTTTGACTATTTTGTCACTTACAGTTTTTTACTTCCTTGAGGTTATAACTCAAACTAATGTTTTTTTTAAAGAATAGTTTGTTCATTTTTAGAATTTGATATTTATTCTGAATAGAATGTGTTCCGTTAAAAAAATTGGCGTTTCTGTAAAAAGTTTAATAAAATATGATATTCAATATATTTTTCTAAGTTTGTATTTTTTTTACATAAACTACAGTAAAATTTATAACTTCAAATTTATTTCAGGGTACCTACACTATATCCTATAAAAGTGTTCACAAGTAAAATATTTTATATAAGGGCTCAAAGATTTGCGGTCACCAAGAGCGCACACTACATTGATGACGTTACAGTTTCTGCACTACGGTGGTTAAGAGTTAATGAGACATTTATTTTCGAGATTTATTATGCCAAGAGCAGTCTTCAACTGAAGATGCAGAAACAAATAAACAAACCAGTTTTAAAAGAGCCTCAAAACCTCGCACTAAGCTCTTTTTGGATATGCTGGCTCAGTTTCAATTTCTGTAATATGTCGACGAATATTTAAAACTTTTTGTTTATTTACTCATTTTCTTTACTTTTTGACTTTTTAATCTTATTGTCATTTGGCTTTTTTAATGACAACTTTTGACAGACACAAAAAAGAAGAAGCAATTTAGTTGGCGTGTACAACGTTCTTGTACGTCGGATTTTTCTCCGTAGCAACAGGCGACGTTTGGTGACGTTAAAATGTGCTACGCATGGATTTATTATATTATAAGATAAGGATTCGATGTCCGTATACTGTGAGCGTATCGACCGTGAAGCCTTAGATATATTTGTTGTTTGTTTTTCCCCAGGTTTTTAGTTTACGAACTACGTACTTGAATCAAGAATGCTAGTAGAAAGAGATAAAATAGCATTGGAGTGTTGGAGCTCAGAAGTATTGCTGACTGTGCTGGTTGTTTAGGAAAACGGCTGAACCTCGGCCTGAACACTCGGTTACACGTACGTCTTTGTCTAATGAACTAGAAAGGAAAAAGTGCGACGTATAGATTTATATAGATTTATAAATGACTCGGAGCGACTTTAAATAAACACCTTTAGAAATAACATAACCTATAAATAATAAAACCTTTTTAACTTAAATTTATTATTATTTAGCAGAAAAATAAAATATTTTTGGGCTTTTATTACTTTTAGTAAATCTTGTGATGCTTCTAACGTATTTTTTGTACAAAAATACAAGGTAAAATAAGATGTGGCCAATGTTTACAAATTGTGTTTACAGTGTCGTTTAGAATGGTTTGTTTTGGCTTCAAAGAATGTACCTACATCATCCAGTCTTAATAAATCCATGGTGCTACGTTTACTAACCTAACGAATTTTGACCTCGCCAATGGTCTTTCTTGGGAGACGTTTTAAGGGCGAACTTAAATTTTCAGTATTTAACGTCGCGGTGCTAAACTAAAACATATTAACGTAAATACGACGTTTATACAACGTCGGGTAGCGTGTGCTTCTTTTGGCAACCATTTTTTGAAGCAGAACAACGTTAAAGTTTGTTAAAAATTAGTTGCAAGTCGGAGAATTACTAAAAAATGTTACTTATGGGTCACCTACGCCCAAGTGAGGGGAAAATTTTTATCCGCTCAAGTGAGGTAATCTCTACTCGCTCATAAATTAAATTATTGTTGTCAAATACCGTATACGTACAACGTACATACATATTTTCGGCATTGACGCCTCTGGTAACAACCGTGCCAGCCTTACTTATCAGTTATAACCTATACGCACTGACTTATTTATCTTGTTATTTATTCAAGTGTTAGCCGTATCATAGTTATTGAGAAGTTTGGGTTCTGTGAGAAATTCACAGTATTGTATGTGGTACGGAACCCTCTACGCGCGAGTCGAACACCGCAACAGCAAGAATATGGGATAAAACATCAGCAGATTTTCAAAAAATATATAAACACTATCTATGCGCGAGTCAAACTCGCACGTAGCCGTTTTTTTATGTCGCACAATCACGACCACGCCCATAAATTAAATTATTTCTGTCAAATACCGTATTATTTATTATTTTCGGCATCCACGCCTCTGGTAACAGACCACACCACAGTGCCTGCCTTGCTTTACTCATTACGTTAAAGGGTGTTCAAAATGACCACCATGAACTTCATTTAAGATTCTTGACTTTAAATCCCTAGCGTCACCCCTCAAGGCGGCTGAAAAAGTTAAATTACATAAAAAGTAGTGTTATTAACAAATAAGATACAGCTAAAGTTTGGTGTCTCTATCTTTCTAAATAGCAAAGATATTTGCCCATACTAAGACTTTTCAGACACACTGTATGTTATATTACTTTAACCGAAGCCTTTTCGTATTTTCAAATTAGATAATGTGGTAAATAAGTATTTGTATTTTATTTTCAAACCGGATTCTAATATTTTGTCCAACTAGGGTAGAGACGTCCCTGGAATAACCAATGTTTATAGGTTTGTTTCAGCAGCAGCTTGAAACTAGTCGTCAGAGCCAATCATCTGCAAGCAAAACGGTTTGCTGGTCGAAACCGGGCAACCTCATTGGCTCTGATTGATTTGAAACTGCTGTAGAAACAAACCCTATTTGCTTTGGCTGTGTACCATTGTCAAACCTGGTTAACCACTCGGTATAATGCGGTAAACCAATGGTAACACTGGTTCCTGAAGAAACCGGTTTTACTACGGAACGCAGATCGGTCGTTTCTGTTAGATTTCTGTTTATTTTTACGGATATCAACTCAACCTTAAAACATACCTCTCCTCCAGCTTCCAACATTTTAAAACAGATGATTTTCAACATTTGTGAAAGAATAAATTTAAATTTAAACAAAAAAGCAAAACATAAACAACAAAATGACATAACAAACCGGAAAACCAGCGGGGAAGCATCGGTTCCTTCAGTGACATTAATGACAGATATTTTTCAGGAACCGCGTTTCCAATCTCACCAACATTTCAGGTTACCGATACTTACGGGACACAAAACCGCAGCCGAAGTTGATAAGGGTACACTCCCTATTAGTCAATCAGAATCACGTCATTCTGACGTCACTTTCTCTCGGGAATTAATTTGCCCTTTTCAAGAATACGGTCACGGGTAAATTTTATTATCTCTACCGGCGCCATCTCTGTATCAGTGAGTAAACTAATTCGTCCTCCGACGCGTTGTAGTGGTATTGACAGAATGAATAAAACAAATTGGAAAGCTTTCGTTTGGTGTTCTGTGGTTGAGACTGAAACTGTAAAATAAAGTACAGAAAACTGCCAAGCAGATCTTTGATAAATTTTAGTGTACGACGTCAGAGGGTCCCATCCACATATTTTTATTATTTCATCCATGTTTTAAAACATAAGTTAAAACTGAAAATCATTAACAAAAATCCAATTGGACAACAATAAATGCCTTTATTTTTGGCAACAAAATTAACTACATAGGTACATACATTTTGATTTCGATAAGTACCAAATAGTAATATTATACTACATAATATGTTAAGGTGACCAATACTGGAAAACATTCTTAATATGCAATTGATATATTTCGTCCAATTTGTCCAAAAAAAGTACTAAGTATAACAATCTCACAATCTCGGGGGGGGGGGGGGGGCACGGCCCCCCTGGCCCTCCCCTGCGGGCGCCCATGACGCTCACATGAGCGAAGTGAGCTGAAAAGCCCGCCATTTTTTTAAAGGGAGTGTTTTTAGCGCCGCAGCGCACAGTGTAACGGATTTGATATTTCGTGGACAAAACAGGGCAAAACAGTGACAATCGAAGTTTAATTTGTTTTGTCTCTAAATTATTCCTAAAATGGGTGGCGTTTTGTTTTGTCTCTAAATTATTCCTAAAATGGGTGGCGTTTAGTCGTTTATCAGTTTTCTTTAAATGTATCACCATAAAGAACGTCCAACTTTAAAAAATTCATAATAGGAATGCTATAAAAAAATTTGAAAGGAATTTTTGTCATAGCTATAGTATGCTAACTACTCTTGATATTTCCAAATTTTAGTGGAAATATTTGCAATGTTTATTTACATATGGAATTTTAAAGAACCGTGGTCCTAGTCGAAGAAAAAACAAAAAATCCATGTACTTGAAAAATGTCCGACAATAATTCAAGCACTTGGGAGATTATAAGTGAAAATTTCGCACCCACTTTTTCTAACCAATTACCTACTAGCTTTTATTTGAATCGTTTCCATGGCAATGAGAAAAATTTCCGGAAATATTCATCCTGGTTGAGTTTCCGGCAAAATTACACTGAAAATTTTTCTGTCATTTTAAAGTCAAAATATTGATGCGGAAATCGGAGAGTGTTAAATTAAATGTATTTGTCGACGCAAAAAACCACATTTGGTACACAAATATAATAATAATAATCAAAAGTAAATATGGTTCCACCGATGCTAATAGACTAAAATTAATAAAAGGCATTAAAAGGCGAAAGTATAAGATGTCTTTAAGTTATTTATGAAAGTTCTACTTAACTAAAGTTGGAAAATGTGGTTTTATTTCGCTAAGGAATTTAATACTTTATTATAATAATCTTGTAGTGCCTCGGAATGATTATCAAAAGTAAATGATGTTCCACCGATATTAGTAGATTAATAATAAAAAACGGAAGTATAGGATGCCTTTAAGTGATTATAAAAGCTTTATTGAACTGGTTGGAAAATTTAAGTTTATTTTAGTAAGAAATTTTATATTTCATTATGCATATTATAATCTTGAATTGCCTCTGAATTATTAAAAGTAAATGATTTTCCACCGAAATTAGTTATTTAAAGTTAATAAAAAATGTAAACATAAGATGTCTTTAAGTTATTTATAAAAGTTTTATTCGCTAATGTTGGAAAAAGTCATTTTATTCCGCTGAGAAATTTGGTACTTTTATTATCTTGAAGTGCTTCGGAATCGGAATGTTATTTTATAAATAAATCAATGAGTTGAACCAAATTTAATGGTTGAACTGACGCGATGACAGGTAATGGCCACTGACAGTTGTAAAAATTTTCTGTTGTTCATTGCTGACTAAGTTAGTTTCGATTATGCCATCGGTGCTAAAAATTTTCAATTTTGTTAAAATATTTCTAAAATTTAATTAGGTGCAAAATTTTATTACCGAATATCCCACGAGCTTAAATTAATTACCGAAAATATTTCCTCGTTCGCCTATATGTTAAGAAAATTATCCGTCGCCTGCGGCTCGGGATAATTTTCAAAATAATAGCGATCTCGGAAAAATTTCCGGTAATAATAAGCACTATATTATAAGTGATAATATTGGAGGTATTATTTGTTTTTACGGTTCCAATAAGCTTTACTATTTCGAGGCAAGTTGCTGCCTCCGGGGGGGGGGGGGGGGGTACTGTCCCCCAGTACCCCCCATCCTGATCTGCGCGTTTGAGAAGAACTTTTATTGAAAAATCTTACAATGATGGGCACTATCCTCAAAACACGTAAAGATTTGCCCATGTGTCTAGTGGATATTAGCAACAGTGCTACTTATTCTTCTTCGTTTCTTTTCACAAGGGACTCTTGTGTCCTAAGTTATACCAAACCTAAGGAGTCTGTAGTTCGTTTATCATCACTGCACAATGAACATGATATATCTCGAGCGGATACAAAATTGAAACCCAATTTAAAACAAATAGTAGAGTCGATTGTTTGAATAAGGTTGTTCGAGAATATACTTGCAAAAGAAGTACAAGAAGATGGCCTTTACGTCTGTTTTTCAACTATTAGCTGCTAGATATAGCTGCATATAATGCGTTTGTCATATGAACTCATGCATAAACATTCGCAATGGAATAATAACTCCAATTTGAGAGATAGGAGAAAATTGGTTTTGGAGGATCTGGGCAATTTGCTGACACATGAAAACATGGTACGACGTGCCCAAAAATTTAGGAAAGACGGAAGGGGATTTATCATCACTATATGTCGCGCTATAGAAAGTACAGGTAAGAAGTCGGTGTTTTCAGTGTCGTGGAAACGATAATAAATATTGCACAAAATGTGTAATAGATTTGTTTGTCCAAATCATTCAAAAATCAAGGTACGGAAAAAATCTGTCATTTGTGCTTATTGTAAAAAAGATGAGGATGTAGAGTAAGGGTATTTTTCTACTAAATATGTTTAAAAACTAAAAAGCTGTTGTTTTATTGAAAATAAAAATATCTTCTTTCCCAATATTTTACGGTTACAGCCAGTTCTGACCCAGTTTTGGTACCCAATATGCTTTAAATTATTCTTTTGGCAAGCGTCTAGGTCCTTAGGTACAGGGTGCCGTCTATCGATTTAAAGCTGCGGGCATGCGCTCTAGGTTGTGCATACTAGTGTTGTAAATATCCGTATTCATTAGATATCCGAATCATACGGAATCGGAATCAGCTAATATCCGTATCCATTATCCGAATTCGAATCCATTTCTTGACCCGCGCGAAAGCGGTTACAGATCATGTATACGTATGCATGCAACAGACTAAAACATTTTCTATCCGGATACACGGCTAGGTAGGACGATGCGGTATCGGTATCATACCAGTCGAAGTCGAAGTTTAGGGATAAGAAGGCACCGCGTCGCGCCGTTCTCGTTTGAATTCGGTTCGGGTGAGGCGGGACTAGTTTAACCAATGGGTCTCATCTCATATGATACCCGTTACCCCGATAACTATGCCATCTTTTTTTAGGAAATGTCATTAGAAAGAGAAAGCACAATATCAAATATGCCAAATCGCAGACCGTGTTGTTCGCTTACACTCGATTCCGATTCCGTTTTCTCTTTGCACTTTGCATTAGTAACCACCCGATGCGAATTTATTTTGATTCCGAATCCGTATTCAAGTTCTCGGCCGGTTCCGGATAATCCGGATTCTTTTAATATTCGGATCCAACGGATTTTTGGATACGTATCCTTACATCACTAGTGCATACATTACCACAGCATGTAGATTTGATTTGAATTTTAATTTTGAATTATTCCCAAACTTTAGTAAAGAAGTACCAAAAATACTGTTTAGTTTTGCTTTGGTGTTTTGTGTTATTTGTAAAATACTTTCATTTGAGTGGTACTGTTCTGTTAGTATGTCGTTAATCCACAAGAAGTGTTGAAGTCGAGAATCCAAAATGGCACATTTTGGGGACTGTAAATTATTTGTTTTCTGTAAACCCTCTGACTTGAGAACTCGCGTTAAAAGGAAACACCCAGGTACCTACATTTCTATTGTGCAATAACTTGTGTTTCTGTCATAAATAAATTATTTCTGAATATGTTTGAGATAAACTGGATATAATTGCACCAATAACAAGAAATCCATTTGGTTCTGGAAATTATTCATGTAATGAGTGTAATAAATGTTTTGTAAGTTTTGATAATCTGAGGTTTCATGTTAAACAGAAACATTTCGGTGAGTGAACCATACCTAAAATTCAGTTAAAAACGAGCTTGTTCTTAATTTTTATAGCTATTTTTCAAAAAAACTATAAATGCAACCAGTGTGATTGCCAATTTGATGTACTAAAACAATTCGTTAAACATAGAATTACTCACCACAATTGGAAAACCATAAAATCTTCTTTATGCCATTATACTGGGGCATCTACAGATATTTTAGTCCATCATTATACACAAGACCACTGCTTAAAAGTTTTGAATACAGTACTTGAATTTCATTCAGTGGAGGCTGTTCAGGTCAGCATTTCTATTTCAGAGTCTGTTAGGTATGATAGGTGTTTAAAAACAGTATTCCTACCAACCATAGTAGGTACCTACTCAATTTTGCAATATTGTTTTCAGGTTTGAAAAACAAACATCGAAGCAGAAACTTTTTCTTCATTTATGCAGCCATGTGGTGTACTCGTGTCATAGATCAGGTAATATCAGGACAAGAGGAAACAAATATTCGTAAGCCTAAAACACAGCGCAGTAATAAAATAGGAGGATATTGTTCAGCTAAAATGACTGTATTTAAAAATAATAAGAAATGTATGGTCCAATCTTGCAACAGCAATATCGGTCATGGTCAGGAGAGAGACCTGGGACATCTTTTTTTAACAAAGTCTCAAAGAGAGAATATTGCAGCCAAGATATTGTACCGTAGAAGATTGAAAAGTCCTAATTTGCATACTTGGGTTCATTTGGGTTTTGTTCTTGTCTTCTTTGTTCAATCTGACTAGTGTTTTTGTGTATTGATTGTTTTTTTAAATATGCACATATAAAATTGCTTTTAATTACTTTATTTTACTTCCTTTTTTGTAGAAATATTAACAACGGACCGGATGAAAATTAAAACGAAAATACGCTTGCTTTCTTGCTTATTTTATTTGGGTTTTGTTCTTGTCTTCTTTGTTCAATCTGACTAGTGTATTCTAACATTGCCTGAGATTGACTAACTTTTAAAAAACAAAGAAAGTAAGAAAGATATGTTTACTATGTCTAAATCAACTTTAAGAAACTGCCTATGCAGCACTCTTCGAGGTATTCATGTCAGCCGCCACAATCTGTGTTGTGTGATGTCGTTTACTTGCTTATGTAGCCTTTTGAACGTTGTTTTCAGAAAATAACTTGGTTACTGACATAAACCACAAAAATGTTGAGAATTGTGTGTTAGTGAAGGCTCTAAGTACCATTAGGTCAGTCGATAATGTGCAGCAGCAAATTGATGAAAGAAGAAAAAACTCCTTCAACTTACAAGAAGAAATATTTCATGCGACGTTTCTTGACGAAATCGAAGCTGCTGAAAGGATACTTGCCCCTCTAAATCCAACCCTTACTGCTGTGAGAAGTCTGCAGCAATCGGCAACCAATTTAACAATGCATTCTTCAAGTAACACGCCTCACAACAAGATTATTGAACCCCAAAGGCGCCTGTTTCCAACTAAACAAGCGTGAAAAAAATGGCGACACTAAAAAGGCCTTTAGCTCAGGAAGCAGAGATCTATTAGCGATACAGCTGTTACATATACAATAACACGTCACTTGAGATCAGAACTAGCCTATGTCCAAAATTTCGCAAAATTGGCTTTTTATCACCATCATACTAAACTAGACGGTTCGGATTTGATGCAGAAGTAGCCTAGCTCCAAGTTGAAGGAGCACCCCGTACGTTAAGAAACTTTAAATATTCTATGTCATCAAATAATTTCTTTTTTCGTGCAGAAAAAGTCTAAGTTCGTATCCTAGTCTATGTGTTTTGTAAAGGTGGACATAAGCTAGTTGTAATAAAACATTGGCTATACCGTGCTACTGTATGATGGACATAGGCTTATTCTGACTTAATAAGTTTAGGCATGCAGATAAATGAGGGTCGCGTTGTTTTATGGTTTTTTAATGTTGAATTTGTGAACAGTTTTGGACAAAGTGTTTAAACAACGAACACAAAGGATTCTAGATGCAGTTATTCCGTCTGGAACCTCAAGAAAAAACGGTATGTACTTTATATTATTTTGGTTTGCTTAAAGGGGCTTTTAACACCAGAAAATTCTAATTAATTGTTTTTTTTTAGATTCAAGACAAAAGTCATGTTTGAAGAACCTGGCGAATGTAGAGGATCCTTAGCAATAACAAAGTTAATGACCAACAGTGCCAATTCGATACCTCCACCCGAAATTAATATTGTACAAAGTTTCACTTATTTTAACTCTATATTTGCACCAAACAATGAACATATTAATTGTCTTAAAGAAAATCTGTGTGGCGTAAAGATGCCCAATAACGTGTCAACAGAAGGAAGTAGAATGATGTTTGGCTTGTCAATCGCAGATCTAAATTCCGACGGTGGAATGCAGGATTCCTTAAGACCAATGATCAGTAATAATGCAAAAAAGCCCTTCGGACAATTTCTGGTATTTTCAACGCTTTAAAGCAGCAAGACGTCAATTGTGATAAAATAGTTCCAAGTGCCAACAAGCGGAATTCAACAAAAAACAAGACAGCAGGAAGACAAATTTGATGAAATAATGCCCTCAACAAGTGGTATTCAACAAAAAATGCAGCTTGAAAAAGGATCTAGAATTATCATAGTCAGTCTGATCCCTATGGTAGTGATAATGACTCGCATGATCCTGATTATCAGCAGTTTTCTTCGGAAATGGAAAACAGTGAAAATGAAAAGAAAAGTGTAAATAAGGAAAACACAAAGAAAAGAAAGCGCAACACAGGGAAATGGAAAATAAACATAACAAAACAGTCTCGAAACTCTGGGAAGTCGTATAAAAACTGGAAAGGAAATATCCAGCCTCATCGCATTATAAAAGATGCTTGCAATAACTGTAGAATGAAATGCACAAAGAAGATCACAGAATAACAGAGGACTGTAGTATTTCAAGACTACTGGGATTTAGGGATATCAGTAGACAAAGGGACTTCAGAGCTAAATATGTTCAGTTGAAGAAGAAAAATAGAGACCGTAATAGATCTAGAAACGACGATGAAGATTTGGCTGGTACAAGTAGAAGATCATTTAGTTATCTTTACTTGTTGCCTACTGGAAATAACACGATTCAGGTCTGTAAACCTTTTTTTATTAACACACTAAGTATTAGTACCCAGGTGGTGAAAACAGTTTTTAATATACTAAGAAGCTCTGGAGTAGTGATTGAAGATAGAAGAGGCAAGGCTGCAAAAAACAACCTTTTAGATGAATCCGTTAAGCAAAGTGTCAAAAATCATATTAATTCATTTGAAACTATCGAAAGTCACTATTGCATAAAAATTCTTACCGTTTATTTTTATCAGCAACACTAAGGGCATGTACCGTTGTCAACTTCGGTTACGGTTTTATGTCCCGTAAGTATCGGTAACCTGTAAAGTTGGTAAGATTGGAAACGCGGTTCCTGAAAAATATCCGTCATTAATGACACCGAAGAAACCGATGCTTCTCCACTGGTTTTCTGATTTGTTATGTCATATGTCATATTGTTGTTTATGTTTTGCATAAATGTTGGAAGCAGGAGGAGAGGTATGCTTTGAGGTTGAGTCGATATCCGTAACAATAAAACAAAAATATTTAAATCGCTAGGTTATATGATCCACTGATACTGATCCCTGATAATTTGCCAGCTAACAGAAACGACCGATCTGCGTTCCGTAGTAAAATCGGTTCTTTCAGAAACCAGCATTACCGTTGATTTACCGCATTATACCGAGTGGTTAACCAGGTTTGACAATGGTGCACAGCCTGAATATATCAAAAATGTATACACTTTACTTAGAATATTGTCGGGAAAACAATATTCCCCGACCGGCTACTGAAAGCATGTATAGGCTTATTTTAATCAGGATTTATGCAATGTCTGTTACAAATATCAGAACTCAGCAGCAGAAGAAAAAACAGAGATGGAAGTAGAATACCACAATCATATTGAAAACAAAAATATTGCAAGAGATATTAAAAACAAAGACAAGGAGAGGGCACTAACTAATTCTGAAATATGTTCAGCTGTCTTCGATCTATAACAAATATTGCCTGTTCCGAAATCAGAAGTGGGACTAGCTTATTATAAACTTAAATTATCTACATACAATTTCACAATTTTCAATTTGGCCACCCAGGATTGTCACTGTTATATGTGGTATGAATGTATAGCCCGAAGAGGCTCTCCAGAAATAGGAAGTTGCTTGCTGAAATTTGTAATAGACCAAAAGGTGTAAAAGAATTTTGTTTTTATTCTGATAATTGTGCAGGACAGAATAGAAACAAAAATGTATTCTCATTGTAGAATTATCTTACTCAGAAGTATATTATCATAAATTACACGTACCTGGAAAAGGGGCACACCCCGTCATAAGGGTATTCTGCACATAGCGTTATAGAAAAGGCAGCTAGAAATATACCAGACCAGTGGTATACTCTGGTAAGAATTGCCAAAGGGAAGCAACCATACATCGTACATGAAATGTCACAAGATTCACGGCTATTATGTAGATAGTTAAATTTTTTTATGATTTTTTATCATAAATGGACGGTGTTATGCAAAAATTGTCTAATCCACACACGATTTTTGTTAAGATAATTAAGTTTAAAATTTAACTCGAGCAAATAAAAAACGTTTTGCAAAGGAATATCTTATTTATAATTAATATAAATAAGATATTACTTTGCAAAACGTTTATTATTTGCTCGAGTTAAATTTTAAACTTAATTATCTTAACAAAAATCGTTTGTGGATTGGACGATTTATCTATCTGACGTTAACCCAAGGTGTTTATATTTCGCGGTATGCTTTTGCCCTTTTTGTTTAGGTTTTTTAAATTCACCGATCGACTTTAAACTATTCTATGTCCAACAATTTTGTAAATGCCTACGAACTTATGTGCATTGCTGGACATATAATATAAGTACGTCTGAATTCACTTGAGTAGCCTATGTCCATTATTTTTCAAAACCTTAGGATATATCTACTTAATCGTTTGTTATTTTATTTGAATTATTTTAAAGGTGTTTCGATCATAAAAACTTTTTAGGTTATTCAGAAAAATGTCTCTCATATAAAATTTTAAAAATCTGACTTAAGATAGTTCTGATCTCAAGTGACGAAAGTAATAGATTAAGAAAAAATAAATTATTATTATTACCATTTGTTACTATGCATATCGTATTAAATATATTTTTTTTATTTAATTAAGTGAAGTTTTTTTTTTGAAGTGTTTGTGTTCTATACATTCTAAGGATTTTTCAGTAAAGCATATCCTTTGACTATTTTATAAGTGAATCTTCGTTTTATTTTTATCATTTACAACTGGTCACTCATAATTATTATTTTTTAAAAAATCTCTGCTTGATACGCTATTTCGCAATAGAAAAAATCTAAATTAATCAGAAATTTTTAATCAGCATTTTATTGTAATGTTAAAGAGAGTAAAGACCACCCAACTTTATATCCTCGTTCCTAGTTGAGACGTTTCGACACATTTTGTGTCCTCATCATGTTTTTTTCTATCCATGTATTTATGAACATTCTCGCACTCTCGAACGTCGTTAAAAAGAAAAGCTCCGTTCTTATTTTTTACCAAGGCATTATTGTTTAGTCCAAATTTAGGAAACACAGTCATTTTATTTATTTTATTATTACATTATTTATTATATTTTTATTTTATATTAAAATATGCGCTATGAACGGTTCATTATTCTGTATAGTTTCCACGCCAACAGAAATTAAACACATTTTAGTATTTTTTTCAAATATTTATGGTGCGTAAGCAGTAATAGTAATGAACATAATGATTTCTCCAGCCAACATGGCGCTTGGATCACATGACCTCGTTAGAAATGATGCAACGACTGACCCAAATTGTTCCACGTGTTCTGACAGAGGTCGGGAAGGAATGCACGAGTTTTGCCTATCTACAGTTTTAAACGAATGATGACTTTGCACTGAATTTTAATTTTGGTAACAAAGACAAATAGACTTTTTTACGTTTTCTTGGTTTTTTAGAGAACAAAAAATTCATAAAACATCGCCAAAGTCCAGAGTGTTACTTACATACGTCATACGTCACACACGACCACGTACGACTCCAGAAAACTGTTGAAAAGACTACCGAAAAATGTTTACAAATTTTAATACTAAGAACGTTACAGTATGTAGCAGTGGTGTGTGATAATTATGAATTATATAATTAAAAAACATCTAAACAATACAACACAAACACGGTCTAAATTATTGCCCACACTCCCAGAAAAAATGTTAAGAGATATCTTATGTCAGATATTAAATGAGGATTACAAAAAATACTCGCAAAATTAAAAATATCAGTGGCGTGCATACTTAACAAAAAAATTATGTAGGTATGCGATTACCTACACGTACGCCCCTGGTGAAGCGATTAAATTTTTGTTTACACTGAAACATTCCCTTTGATAACACAACCCCACAAAAAAAAGTGTTCGGACTTGTGGGTCGGACATATGTATTCCCATGTCTTTTTCGACGCTGAATCCGATCCCGAGCTCAGAAATGGCCCTCCACGTCTGGAAGTGGCCCCAGGGGCCAAAAATGGCCTCTATAGGGTCTGAAAGATGGATTCCGGGATGAGGCGAGGTCGAAGGTGCATGCTAAAGCCAAAGCCGGATTTGTGGTCGAAAAGTTTATGGCCAACTGAAATTCCCCGTTTGGTACCGGGAAAATGACCCCTTAGGGCCCGGAAAATCGTGTTTCGGTCGTCGCAATCGCAACAGTGGTATTTTTATGTACTCTCAAATTCTGGAACTCAGACTGTGCTCGAAAAGTTTATGGCCAACTGGAATTCCCCGTTTGGGATCGGGAAAATGACCCCTTAGGGGCCGGAAAATCGTGTTTCGGACGTCGCAATCGCAACAGTGGTATTTTTATCTACTCTCAAATTCTGGAACTCAGACTGTGCTCGAAAAGTTTATGGCCAACTGGAATTCCCCGTTCGGGACCGGGAAAATGACCCCTTAGGGGCCGGAAAATCGTGTTTCGGACGTCGCAATCGCAACAGTGGTAGTCCCATGAAAAAATACCCCTGACAGGGGTATTTTCCATGGGACATTTTTGGGACCGGGAAAATGATCCCTTAGGGGCCGGACAATCGTGTTTCGGACGTCGCAGTCGCAACAGTGGTAGTCTCATGAAAAAATGCCCCTGATAGTGGTATTTTTTCATGGGACTACCACTGTTGCGATTGCGACGTCCGAAACACGATTTTCCGGCCCCTAATAGGTCACTTTCTCGGTCCCAAACGGGGAATTCCAGTTGGCCATAAACTTTTCGAGCATAGTCTGAGTTCCAGAATTTGAGAGTACATAAAAATATCACTGTTGCGATTGCGACGTCCGAAACACGATTTTCCGGGCCCTAAGGGGTCATTTTCCCGGTCCCAAACGGGGAATTTCAGTTGGCCATAAACTTTTCGACCACAAATCCGGCTTTGGCTTTAGCATGCACCTTCGGACTCGCCTCCTCCCGGAATCCATCTTTCAGGCCCTATAGAGGCCATTTTTGGCCCCTGGGCCACTTCCAGACGTGGCCATTTCTGAGCTCGGGATCGGATTCAGCGTCGAAAAATACATGGGAATACATATGTCCGACCCACAAGTCCGAACACTTTTTTTTTGTGGGGTTGATAAGTAAAGCATTATAAACATGGATTATTCCAGGGACGTCTCTACCCTAGGTGGAAATAAAATTTGTATCCGAAATTTGGATATAACTACCAGAATTTTCGGAAATTATTTATGATACCACTCATAATCACAATTCAACCCCTTTAACACAAAATAATTTGTTCTTTATCAGAATCCAGCTAGCAGAATTCAAGAACAAAATTTCCATTGACTCTTAAACTAATTAATGCTAAATTAATGACCAGGAATATTGCCATTTCTGTTATCCGAATGCTATCTCACTTGTTCATCCGAGCAAGTATAAGATTTCTCAGAGGCAAACCATAAACGTAACTAGCTTCGGTTTTTCAGGGGGGGGGGGGTACTCGTGGGCTTTTAGGTCGAATTGATACTGACAGGTAAAACTACACCAGTGGCGCATATTGGGGGGGGCTAATTACTATTTCGGGGGGCTTAGCCCCCCCTCCAAGACCCCCTAGTTACGTACATGGGCAAAGCTATATTTGACAAACTGTAATTGGAAATCTGCCACTCTGGCCTAACTTCTAAACTTAAACTCTTTGTCGATAAATATCTTCAGAAACAGAATATTTTCATTGTTAACGTTTTCAAGTAATATTTTTACTATTTCTTTTGCGTATAATTTTAGTCTTGTTCACAGAGATCTAGTAAAGTAGCCAGAATGGTTGTCATAATAGAAGCGACACGGTTATTTTGTCCATACTTCGTGCAGTTTGTATTGTCCACAAATGAACTTTTAGGCGTATAATTCCACATATTTTCCTTTCTCATCGTGGCCTACGTTTTAACAAAAGACGTTCAGCCTAGTTTTCTAACATAGGCCTTATTTAGATGACCCCTTTTCTTGGTTTATTGAACTAAATAGATAAGTAATCAAAAAATAAAAAGTGACAATAATGCTCTGTCAGTATGTCACATTAGGATACGTAACTATTGACATAATATTATAAAAGTTAATAAGAATAAAAGTTATGTATGTAAATATTATGGCCCCCTTCAGTACATAAATTTTAAAAAATATATATGGGAAGGGGTTTTGATTTATTGACTTATTTATACAATGCATTTTTTTAGGGTTAGAATGGTTTGCACTTTAAAATTCATCAAAATCACTATGAAAAGAAATAACCTTTAAAAAAAATCCAATTTTGAAAAATCACTACCTACACGAAAAATCAGGGCTGGTCCTATATTGTATCCAATTTTATGTGAGAATGATGATAGAAAAAACAATTGAACAAGAACTCATCCTATTGGTCGGTTCCATGGACAGTTTACACCAGAACATATTTTACACAATATTCATCTTTTCTTTCCTGATAATCACGGAGGAATCAGATTTCTTTCTAGCCGTGTTGGCGAAAGTGCATTAGACAAAAACAAATAAAAAACATTATTTGTTCAAATTTTTATCGTACCTTCTTTGTTTGTGGAAGTATTGCTGGTTATATACTTCGAAAGATTCGCAAGTCGCAAAATTCTTTTTTTTTCTGATAAAATTCCCAATGGAATCCGATTTTTTTCTATCCTTGTTAGCAAAATGGACATTAGTAAAAGACAAATAAAAACGATGTTGTTGCCAATAAAAAAGAATAATCAAGCATTTTATTACAGTCGCCTTTGTTTGTGCAAGTATTTCTGCTTGTCTATTGTGAAAGTTTAATCGGAATTGTCATAAAAAATAAATTTCTATCCTGACAAAATACTTACGTAAGTTTTATGATTTTATAGCAAAAGACCTTTGTTTTTACTGAACACAACCAGCATTTGCAAAAATCTCGTTTTTATTAAGCAAAAACAGTGTCAGCATAGCCACATTAACCTCCTTATTTTATACTACTTAAAATTGTTTCCTACCCAAGTAACAATACTCCCTCTAACCAATAATTTGCAATAAAAGGATCGGAGGAAAAGTTTTTAAATAAATAAAGAGAAAATATTCCCTATTCCCCGATATATAATGAAAATGGATCTATAACCTACGAACAATGACGTTTGTGTAAGACGCGATTAGAAGTGTTTAATCGAATATACCAAGTAGTTTCACAACTTTTAACTGTATAAATGTTGAGTCTAAGTTGCAGAAGGATAGATACACTTTGCAATGGCACTGTGACTTCAGCTTTAAACTGAAACCAAACGTTTCTAGGGCGCAATTTTCACTACTTTCTCAATAACTAAAGAAATCTTCTGTAATGCCCACTATTATCAACTTTATATCGGGTCGGCGTTCCTGTTACTCAATCCCATAACGCCCGGTCCAAGTAATGTAAAGGAGAAGAAATGTATACCTGTATATTTCAATAGTTGTTAGTCAGGCAGTGCTAATACTTCATATAAACCTTTTAAGTATATTTTCACACTGCAAAAACAACTTAAATTATGGGAGAGGCTTCAAATACCTAATATGTCATATTTAACTTTCTCGTAACCTAACTTTCTACCAGCTGTAAAAATTTTACGGGTATGAGAGGGAAAGAAGACGAGAGTAAAGAAATGAGAGAGAAAAAACATGAGAGAGAGAGAGAGAGAGAGAGACATAATTGATCTCTCCATTGTAAAATGGGTTTCTGTCATCATTCTCAAAATAAATTGGATACGGTATAGCGGGGGGCAAGATGGTATACAGCAGGTGGGCGGCCAAGTTAAAGGGCGGCCAAATGACCATCAACTAACTTTAAAACAAGTATTTCCGAATATTTCGTAGGGTTTTACCCGATTAAAGTTACTAGCGATGGAGGTTTATTAAATTTTTTTTAGACGATGTACTTTCTAGTTTAAATCTAGATGTTCATAATATTCGGGGCCAAGGATGCGACAATGGCGCCAACATGCGCGGAAAAAATATAGGCTTGCAAAAAAGAATATTAAACGTTAATCCAAGGGCATTTCTTATACCCTGTGCGGCACATTCTTTGAATTTGGTTGTAAATGACGCTAAATCAAGTGGAGAAATTTCAAAGTTTTTTGAGATTATCCAAGAATTATATACTTTTTTTCAGATTCAACCTACAGGTGGTATATTTTAAGGAAAATAATTATAAATTTGTCTTTAAAACCTTTAAGCGATACTCGCTGGGAAAGACCATTGAAAGCAAATCTTAAATGTATCCTTACTGCGTTCAGTCAACTTTCCCAAAAGGTAAAAGATCAGGGAGCAAGATTAAAAGCTAAATCTATAGCGGACACAATTTTTTCATTTAAATTTATATGTTCAGTAGTAATTTGGCATGATTTGCTAGAAAGAATAGATATTGTTTCTAAAATGTTGCAGCAATCCAACATAGATTTAGCAGATTGTGTCGAAGCATTAAGAAAAAAGAAATTTAAAAGAATATTTAATTTCGAAAAGAAATGATAAAAGCTTTACCACATTTATGTATCAATCGTCTGTGTTAGCACAGGAAATTGAAGTAGAACCCCAATTTCCTGAAATTCATGTAAGAAAATATATTATGTATGTTTCAGTATGAGTCACACGATGAAAATGTTGCAGAACCTACTAAACAGAATTTTAGCAGTATGGGTTCTGTGCTGGCAAAAATACCGAACTTAATCTTTTAAGCTATACCCATTACCTGCTGGAGGCCTTGGAGAATGGGGCGGAGGTCCACGCTGTTTACACAGACTTCTCCAAGGCCTTCGACAGGGTCCCGCATAATCTAATCATAAGAAGACTGGAATCCTTGGGGGTAAATGGATCATTATTATCCTGGATTGAAAGCCTTATCACAGGAAGGGTTCAGATGGTGAAAGTCAATAACTTTCTATCGAGAGAGATAGGTGTGCCTTCCGGAGTCCCGCAGGGGTCCCACCTGGCACCGCTTCTCTTCAACATATCCATTAATAAGGTTGCACCATGCTTCAGGTCTAGCGAGTTTATTCTCTTTGCAGATGACTTAAAAATGTTTAAAGTTATATCAAATCCCAATGACTCTGTCGCGCTCAGGAGGATCTGGATAGATTTGTGGCGTGGAGCCGTAACAACGGAATGCTGATCAATACATCAAAATGTTACGTCATGAAATTCTCCCGCCGTCAAGTGAAAACTGACTTTAACTATCGCATCGAAGGCAAAAACCTTAATCACTGTGGACAATATCAGAGATCTCGGAATAGTCCTTGACGAAAAACTATCATATGTCCCCCAAATTGACTGGATTATCAGTAAATCACTCAGAATGTTGGGCTTCATAAGAAGAACCACACAAGACTTCCACACGGTTCGCTCTCTTAAAATTCTCTTTTGTAGTCTTGTTAGAAGCCACCTGGAATACGCACCTTCTGTGTGATGCCAACCACATCAACAGAATCGAAAATGTACAAAAAAAGTTTTTGCATTACATTCACTTTAAATTTTTTAGGGACACAGACTACAACTACTTGGATATGTGCAAAAAACTAAATCTTCTATTACTCCAGGACAGACGACGAAACCATGACCTCTTACTTCTGTTTAAACTATTAAACTCGCTAGTTGACTGTCCATTATTAACATCATGCATCGGTCTCCACGTACCACCGGTCAACACCAGAAGAATTCAAACTTTTTATCAACCATTCCATCATACCAACTATGGCCGATATTCTTTCATTTCTAGGTCTGTGACCATAGCAAACCAACACCCGACACTTGACTTTTTCTGCCCTCTTAAAAACTTCCTAGCACAACTGAAGGGGGTCGACACTGTTTGACTGATATCCCTTCCCCTTTGATAATTTATACTTGTGTGTGAAGGTTGCAATAGTTTAACAGTAATGGTTGTAATTGCATATTGTAAAATCGTATTCTAATCATTATGGTATTGTTAGGATTTAAGACATGTGCTATTGTGTTATATTTACTAAGTTTTTGTATAAAAAATGGCATAATAAATAAATAAATAAATAAATAAATAAATATTGCCATAAATTCAGTAGATGAACAATTCGAATGGTTGGAAAATTGTTTCTCATTATTCAATTTTTTACTAACGTTTCATTCTGCAGATAACGAATATTTGAAAAAAAAATTGCATGGATTTAGACATTAAACATCAAATAAATGAAACTGGAAAAATAGAAAAGGACTTAGACGGTATAGAATTGCATAATGAACTACTAAGTTTTCGAGATATATTTCCCAACATTTCCCGGTTGAAGCCATTGGAAATTTTAAGTCGTATAGTTAGTCATGATTTAATACCATGTTTTCCTAATTTATCTATAGCGCTTAGAATTTTTTTGACAATATTAACCATTGTTGTTACGGGTGAAAGAAGTTTTTCAGAATCAAGTTTGATTAAAAATAAATTTAAGATCAACAATCTTACAAGAAAGACTTACTAATTTGGCTACTATTTCTATTCAAAGTGATATTTGTGAAGCACTAGATGTTTCAAGTATTATAGATGAATTCACTGGTAAAAATGCTCGAAAAATCTTATTATAATTTTTTGAAAGAATAGAAGAAATCTAGTTGACTTTATACCTCCTTGCCTTATGTTCTGATATTTTTTAGCTCAGAAAAAATTACAGTGTTATTTTTAAAATTTAAATACACTTTACTTAACAAACAAGAACAAAAATTAAAAATGTTGTTATACTGTTATTAGTTATTAGAGTGCTATTTATATCGTCTTATTACTAATTATTTATATATCGTAATCTACGACCAATGAAAGCCAGAGTGGTCTAAGTCAGTTTTTTCGGAATTGCGTTTCTTGACACTATCGTATTGTTTACGTAATAATTTACCTCTGGACAAAATATGAAATTTCTATCTTCAGTACAACACTAACAGATATGGCTACTCACATGGATGTAAAACGCATCCACATATACCGATGAAAGCCATAGTGGTCCAAGTCTGACTTAGACCATTATGCCTGTAAACATTTTGTATATATCGACCTTTAAACGCTGTTTTGTTTAAATCCTAAAAAAATGAATATTAGTGATTTTGACGCTGAACCATATGAAGAAAGTGAGAGTGAATATGAGCCATCAGCATCTACTGAATCTGATTCTACAAGTTCAGGTAAATAAAACGTAAAAAAGTATTTTTTTTAAATAAGAACCTAATTTTTTATTTTGGATTAATCAAAAGTTAAAATACATGCTTTGGATTTAAAATTGTTTAAATTTATCGATAAGAAGCAGCCATCAATTTTTTTTATAAAGAACCCCTCAATGAAGATGTTTCGTTCAAAGAAATGGATTTGGCTCCAAAGAATAAAAATGGTAGATTGATGGATTTCAAAAATATTGACCTGTCCCTTCTTTATAAATCTAGCCTCCCGGTCAGTGTGAGCAAGCAAAAAATCATAAAAGAAATATTTCAGTTTATACCACCCGTCTACCAAGACTATTTTCGATCATTGAAAGTTGATGGAGTAAATAGCAATGTTCCAGAAGATATTGGCCCCTAGAAGACTATTTGTTCAATTATCATGAATATTAATTAATATAAGTTATAATCTATGTGTTTGATGATTTAAGTATAAAACAATAAATAATTAAAGTTGATAAGACATTTTCTACGAAATACGTTAACACACAATCAATGAAAGCCGTAGTGGTCTAAGTCACAAGTTTCAAAAAATAGGGACAAGGATCATTTTTTTAAAAATACCAAATATCACAAAATTTATGTTTAGCTTTTCCGACGAAAAATCTCCTAAACCCATTCGCTATTTGATTTTCGACATTTGTTGATCCTCATTTAACTTTGAGCTTTAATATCTCAAAACTACTTTTTTTGACTTAGACCACTGTGGTTTTCATAGGCTCAAATAATTAGTGATAAGATGACGTAGTTTATATTTTTGTGAATGTGACAATAAAATAAATATTTTCACATGTTTCCCCCTTTTTATTTTTATCTAACTGATTTACATACCTATGTACAAACGACTTTTTCCAGTGTTGGATAGTACACGTCATTGCTGTATAAGAATCTTATCAATAAGATAGTAATTAATTTAAGAAGTTAAAGCATCGCATAAGTTTGGTAAAATGGGCGGCCAATTGCAGTTTGCATGTGAGCAGCCAAGGGTCTAGGACCGGCCCTGCGAAAAGTAATATACATCACGTGTTAAAAAGGCAGTGAAGCGTTATAGAAAACATTTCACACTTTACAAAAAAAGAATGCACAAAAGATATATATGTCACTTTTGAAAGAAGAAATCCCTGATAAAAACTTCTCATAACGTCTATAAAATATTGTGGTACATCTGAACCCAAAATATTCACGCTTTCATAAAATTTGCTTGCATTAATAAATGATAGGTTGCACTTTGAAACGTGCCGCCAATGACAGAATATCAGTGTCGTAGCTAGGCTAAATAATTTGACTAAATGCAAGCCAGAAATTTGGCGCCCCTATAATAAGATCTAATTAGCCTATAGACTCTATGGGTATGCTTTTACAGCAGTTTGAAATCAATCAGAGCTAATGAGATTGCCCGGTTTCGATCAGCAATTGTTGCTTGAAGATAATTGACTCTGGCTAGTTTCAAACTGCTGCAGAAATAAGCCTTACAGTTTTACTATTTGGCGCCACCGGCGTTCCTAGATTATTCAAAAACGCAAAGAAAAATTTCTGGTTTGTAGGAATAACTAATTAAAACTAAAAGTAATGCTAGAAAATTAGCTACATTTTACATTTTTTCCTTGCCTACATCTGCGCAATTTTCGTGACATCAACGCTCACACTTCATACAACGAATCCATTTTGATCCAGCAACATCTTCAGAAAAAAAGTTGGAACAGTAAAAACTATCTGAACTGCTAGATAAGCTTATCTTTCTTTTTCCTCTTTTTCTTCCTTTAAGGGTTGATTTTTTAGCTTTGTCCTTTTTCATCTTTTTTTTTGTTTTGGTTTATTTTCAGTTGCGTTAATTTTCTTTAGTGTCACTTTTTCTTTTGTCTAAACTTTCTTCGAGTTTCGTTTTACACGGTGCTGAAGTAAGGACAGATGTTGATCCACGTTTACCTCCTCTTTTTAAAGTTTCACCAGAGCAATCTGGCTTTGGAGACTGTTTTGGTTTGTAACAGGGTAGAGGACAAATTAATATCCTGAGGCAGTATGTTTGGATACGGTATACTGCATCCGGTGGTGTTGTTTCTCTTTCTTCCCTTAAGCGTTCAGCAACAGTAGGTTCCATCACAGTTGGATTTGCTGTGGTCTTTTTGGTGTGTGTTTTTTTCAACATTATATTCCTTATATCGGGTACGCGATATTTGGCACCTTCAGGTACCCGATATTAGGCAACATAACCTTAAAACTTTATGTAAACATATTTTTAAAAAAATAAAGCCATAATGATAATCTGGAAGTGATTTTATCATTGCCACGAGTCTGCAGAAACCCTACATCCATAGAAATTAAACAAAATATACCTACCTTGGCCATGGAAATTTTACGGGTTTCATTTAACGTTACTGATGCAGTGTTACGACTACTACACAATAGATGGCCCTAGTATTTTTTATTAATATAGCACTACCCGATATTAGGATAGTATCCATGGATCTATTATAATATGGATTCGATATCCGTATACTGTGAGCGTATCGAACGTGAAGCCTTATATAATATAAATATTTTGTTGTTTGTTACTCTCTTGAGAGAGCAGTTTACGAACTACGAACATAGACAAGACTACGAATTACTACGTAATTGAATCAAGAATGGTAGTAGAAAGAGATAAAATAGCATTGGAGTGTTGGAGCTCAGAAGTGTTGTTGTCTGCTGGGTGCTTAGGAAAAACGTCTGGGAACGCTCGGTTACACGTACGTCTTTGTCTAATGAACTAGAAAAGAAAAAGTGCGACGTATAGATTTATAAATGACTCAGAGCGACTTTAAATAATCGCCTTTAGAAATAACCTAACATAACATAACCTATAAATAATAAAACCTTTTTAACTTAAATTTATTACTATTTAGGAGAAAAATAAAATATTTTGGGGCTTTTATTACTTTTAGTAAATCTTGTGATGCTTCTAACGTATTTTTGTACAAAAATACAAGGTAAAATAAGATGTGGCCAATGTTTACAAATTGTGTTTACAGTGTCGTTTAGAATGGTTTGTTTTGGCTTCAAAGAATGTGAACTCATCCCGTATCCAGTCCTAATAAATCCATGATAGTATCCGATATTATGCGACTTTCCTATACATATAAAAGGAGTGGGAAATAAGAAAAGAGAGGTGAGGCAGACTATAGTAGGTAGGGGAGACCGGTGACAATTGTAACAAAAAACACATGTGATTTTTTACAACCTTACCTATCAGTTATAATTTATTGTTTTTTCTTGAGGATATCCCCGAGCTTTGTAAGTAACCTAATAAATTCAGAATGTAGAAAAAATATCTAGTTTCTTGTTTAGAACATATAATTCAAGTCAATGACAACTGTTTCAACTGACACCCGACTGGTGGCAATTGTAACGGACACAGGTGTCAGTAGTAACAGTACGTACAAACATATATTTTACTTTAAATATTATATTAGAATACAAATAATAGCATTACAAAATAAAGAAATAAAGGGTTATACAAAAAAAGTAGTTTTTTCTATTGTTAAAGTCGACAAAAATGTACCAAAAGGAAAACGACAAATGCGTAACAATCTGTATTAGTAACTCCTATTAAACTATAAATAACAATATTTGAAAATATACAGATGCAAAGTAAAATATTCTTTTAAAATGAAAAAAGTTAGATAAGAAACGTGGGTATGTTAACATTACTACAAGACCGCACTTTTCACCTGAGTTAAGTATATCGTGCATGCGGAAGAAGACTTTTAACTCAAAATTTTTAACTTTTGAGATTTTTATAATGGTTGCCTTAGACTTTTATGGAAAAAATTTACAGATTATTAATTTTATGTTAATATACGAGTATTTTTTCTTCCGTATGCACGGCATGAGGTCTCCAAAAATGTTTGACTTCATATTGTAAAGCGTTCTATAAATAAATACATTATGATGATACACACTTCTTACATTGGTTTCACTTGTAACATGTTACAATTGTCACCTTTATTTATGTTACAATTGACACCAAAGGACACGTATGATTTGTTTACACTATTAAACTATGTAATCTAATACCTAAAGCATTCTTATTATAAGATTATATAGCCAATATAATCCGTATTTCAGTGGTATAATTTAAATATATATTGAAAATATGGTTAAGAAATTATTTACAAAAGAAAATAAAAATAAATACTTACTTTTCGTGTTGAAAGTCACGTTTGAGATCGTAACAACAGTATTCATCAGAATTCTTAAAGCAACTAACACGCTAAAGATCTGCCAACAACCGTTGAACATGTGTAACTCGGTTTTCGATAATCCGGCAGAGGGCGGAGGTATACTGAATGTTACAATTGACACGTGTTACAATTGTCACCGGTCTCCCCTACACTAAAAATAAAAAATATTTATTTTTTCAAAAAAATTTACCGGCTTCACAATAGGAAAAGCACTGAAAATTGTGAAATAATATTTTTATGGACGTATTTACTACTGAGGTTAATGGTAAGCTTAATTGTGTTCAAATTTAGGTAACTTGTGCACCAAAGCTCTAAACTGTGAAGTCGGTGCAATTCCCCGGTATCAGGATCCGTAATGATAAATCATCAGCAGTTACCTAATAAGGAGTTGTGCATACTTTAAAGGTTAGAACTTTGGCGTTCAGGTTCACTAAGAAGGTTTAAGATACTGGTTTAAATTGCGATCTAATAGTTGAACAGTTACGTGTTGACAGATTTTTTCCCTGTCATTGTTAATAAGTTGTCATTAAAAACTTAAATTATTCTGATATTTAAGCGATTGGCTTGGTTTCCAAATGAATTTCATCTTAGAACGAGTTGCTTTAATGAATTTAGATCTATTATTGTCGAAAGTTCGTATTAAAATTGCCCCTATCTTTAGAAATTTGCGAAAAAGCTCAGAAACAAATCCATAGTAAAAAACTTACTTGTCTTATTCTTACCCTTGTCAGTTTAAAACTTTTGGTTGTCAAATTAGACCGGACTAGCGTTGGAGAATCCCTTGCAAGGTATATATTATTCTCAACAATAAATAACTAAAAATATTACTCTCCATTAGTATTTTATCAATGTATTAAAAAAAATAATAATAATAAAGCCTAGTTTTTATTAGAGGCGTGTATGTAGCAGTAGTAGTAAATACAAAATAGATCTATAAAAATGTATCTCTTCTCAGGGGATACATTAGAACATCTCAAAAAAACCGAGGTCTGCCTGCTTTTTGAAGATATTATGGATTTTATTTTATTGCTACTCGAAGCTTCCCTGCGCCATTTTTATTTCGAGGCCTAAACTGATTTATCTCCGTACCTAATCGCGAAACGCATTAATAAAAGGCCTGAGCCAATAAAAACACCCTCTCAGGGGTTTTTACCTACTTTTGGGCCCTTTTTCCGAACCAATAGAGATGGGGTAGGTCAGGGATAGATTACCACCCACTTTTATCTGTTTACGTTTACTATCTGTCTATTATTGGTCTAGAGATCTTGGCACAGTCGTAGAAACGAAAAGTGTTCTTTTTAAATTATATCGGTTCTTGTTTCGAAAAATAATTTTGCAAAAATATTTTTTTCCGGATCCGTATTTCTCAAATTTTGGTTAAAAATTGTATGAAAAGGACGAATTGTATTTTCCTTAAACACATTTTGAGTATGACTTGTTTTACATAAGTGTACACTTCGTGCCAGTTTGATTCGATCGGAAGATGGTTAAATTTCTTAAAAAACACTTATAAATCGGAGCTACTTAAAATGTGCGAATACCAGTTCGCAATCTCTGTGCACAATGCAAATTGCGAATTTTTAATTTTTCCCTAATATCCATTCAGTGGTCAGAAGAAAGAAATCGTTTATTGGCTGTGTCTATTGAGGCTATTCTGCCATGCCAGCAGAACTTTAAGTTATCCTGTGCAGAATTTTATAAAAGTACCTACATCAAAGATCAGAAAGATGTTCTAAAGAAAATCACCTGGCAAATCCTAAATTATTTTTTTATTTAGTTTTAAGGAATATCATTTATAATAAAGATTTTCGTTCCTAATTAAGAACGTGGCGTCCTCTCCCGCCGATTTGCTTACTACTAATATAACGGGGAATGTTTTCATTTCACATTTGTCTTCATTATCACGGATTTATTATATTATAAGGATTCGATGTCCGTATACTGTGAGCGTATGGAACGTGAAGCCTTATGTTTGTTGTTTGTTTTCCCCCAGGTTTTTAGTTTACGAACTACATACATGAATCAAGAAGGGTAGTAGAAAGAGATAAAATAGCATTGGAGTGTTGGAGCTCAGAAGTATTGCTGTCTGTGCTGGTTGTTTAGGAAAACGGCTGAACCTCGGTCTGAACACTCGGTTACACGTACGTCTTTGTCTAATGAACTAGAAAAGAAAAAGTGCGACGTATAAATTTATATAGATTTATAAATGACTCGGAGCGACTTTAAATAAACACCTTTAGAAATAACATAACCTATAAATAATAAAACCTTTTTAACTTAAATTTATTATTATTTAGCAGAAAAATAAAATATTTTAGGGCTTTTATTACTTTTAGTAAATCTTGTGATGCTTCTAACGTATTTTTTGTACAAAAATACAAGGTAAAATAAGATGTGACCAGTGTTTACAAATTGTGTTTACAGTGTCGTTTAGAATGGTTTATTTTGGGTTCAAATAATGTTAAATCATCCCGTATCCAGTCTTAATAAATCCATGTTCATTATCGTGTTATTTGCCATCTTTGTCAATTTTGTCGTCTAGTGCATCCTGGTTCCCCGGTAAAAAATAGCTGATTGCTGTATTCCTTAATTTGAGTCGCCAATGTTGTTTTTCTGTTTTAGTATTTCGAGCTAATTATTTAAAAAAAAATTACCCAGAAATACTAACTTTTCAATAATGACAGCGACGATCTTAGAGTAGAGGCCTCTAGGGCTGCAAAGTCCTCATTTGCGTTTAGTGGATTTGCTAGTAAAAAAGCTGGACACTTTTATATTATATAATAAATTTTATTTTTATATAAACAGTATTGTTTAAAAAATATTTAAACTAAAATCATAAAATAAAATATTAAAATTAAATTACAGGGCAACAGTAAATTGGACCAAAAGTTGTAAGAGCTTATTGGGACAGTAAATTAGACCAAAAGTTGTATATTCATAAATAATTATGCCCTATCCTGAAAAAGCAGGACAAAAAGCATCCCGCAGGTCGTAGCCGCGCGACGCGGAACATTGGGTACTAAAAGTGGGCAATCCCGCTAAAAGCGGGACGCTTGGTAACCCTAGAGGCCTCTCGGAGGTCAATTGGGCGGTCTGCGCCCTCGTTACATTTTGCCTTAAAATACAATACAAGAGTTCTTCCCTCTTGAGGAAATTTCGGATTTTTTCAATTGTAGAGAACATTTTCAGACACGCTGTATATTAGCAAGGATCAGGCTTGAAGTGATAAGGATAATCAATATTCAGTGCTTTCTGCAACGAAATTAGTACTTACATAATATGTATATACGATGAATACCTTTAGTGAAAATATTCCAGCAATATTCACAACTGGGTCAACTTCTGATGGAATCTCAATGTCTCAACTCGTCCCTTTGTAATATTAGTATTAACGCGGACTTGGGAATGAGAGGGAGTGGCAAAACCCGAAAATTCCTTGACCTCATTTTAGCCCTCTAAAACACCCGGAATAGGCCCTTGGATTTCGCCACTTTATTTTTATACTGCGAAGGAAACAAGTATTTATAAATTGGCATTCTGGCTGCTCAGAGAAAGGGCTTCGATAGACTGTGAATTAAAATTTTATCTTTACATGATTTATGAAGAAAGCGAGTTAAATGTATGTACCGTTTAAAGTCGGATTTAATACAGAGGCTGACTATGTTGAAGCCCATGATTCCAAAATTTTAGAGGGCGGCAAATGTGTTTATATATATATATATATATATATATATATATATATATATATATATATATATATATATATATATATATATATATATATATATTATGAAATAGTGTTTAGTATATATACAGTATGTCGGCTTAAGTTCGCAGCATATGGGAAACTTTTTTATTCGTAGTTTTACGAAAAAGAGTTATTATTCATAAAAAGTTCTGCATGGTCCAAAACCTAAAATGCAATCATTAGATATTGAAATTTCCCAGTCATATACGAGGTCTGTCAGAAAATATGAATTTTACCCTACAATAAAATACTTTTATTTTTGACAATATCGAAAACTTTTATGAATAAAATTTATTTAGAATTGTTAACTAATTTCTAATAAACAGTTATCTCTTTATTCATTAAAAATTTGATAAAATAAAAATTGTTATGATTTTGTACATTTTCCCATTCTCCAGCCTACAACAGTGAACACATTGATATGAATGCATTTCTAATTAGGTTGCCATGATATTTACATATCTGCCATTAAATTTCAAATATTATTAACTTATTACGTAATTATTACAATATTAGTACTGTATTCAAATAATTGTAAAATAAATTATGTTGTTATGTATCAATTATTTTAATGCATCATCAAAATACTGCAACACAGAGATTAAGAAAAATATGTTTTCTTGAAAAAATATTTTTGAAAAATTTGAAAAATTGGTTTTCGGAAAATTGTACTTATGTAAATATATCAGTCCAAATAAGCAGAAGACATAAATAAAAAAAATGCTAGAATATACACTTTCATATTATTCAAACAATTGGTCCTTTCGACTGTACTGTTGGTAAACATTTTTTCGATGATTAAGTAAATTTTGTCGACAAACAGCTTTATGTAAAGATTCGGAAACGGATCTAAAATATTAATATGAACTCTACTAGCGTAGAAAATGTCAATAAAAAAAGACAGAAAAGGATCCTGAACTAACATCAACGAACCGTTTTTTGTGTCTGGTTAGGTTTGTTTCCTTGTGTCTGTAAAGGCGGCCTTCCACCGAGGCAACATTTCGGCAACGTGTCAACAGCAACAGCGTTGAAAGAACAAAATGCATTGACACCAAAGCAACGTGTGGCGTTCCACACGTTGCATGCGACGGATGGCAACATGTATCCGTTGAACGGGCAACGTTCTACAGGTTTCTACGCGTTGCCTCGGACCCGATAGTGTCGGGAAACAGTCTCGGTTGAAAGCAACGATGGAGTGGAGCCAAGAAATAATGTGTGATTTCATAGAACAATATAGGGAGCTGGAGGTATTGTGGAATATACGCTTGCCCGAGTACAAAAACAATAAGGCCAAACTGGATGCCCACCAAAAACTAGCCCAAAAATTCAATTGTGATGTGGCCTTCATTAAAAAAAAATTAAAAACCTACGAACCTCTTTTCGTCGCGAACACAAAAGTATTACAGAAAAAAAATCGGGGTCCTCGGGAAGTAAAAAGAAAGAAAGAAAGAAAGAAGAAAAGAAACTTTTGCCAACAGGTAATTGAAGTCATCGGAACTCATCCGGGAAAAGTTTTTGAACAGTGCTTCGTCGTCGGCTAACAGTTTGTCAAAAAAAGCATTCTGTTCCGTATAATTTCTAATATACAGTTGTCTTGTCCACCATCGATGCCTTCTTTTTTTGCGCTTATTAATAAGAATTAAAAACGCTGCAGCAGCTACCGTTTGCTTTGACATCTTGTTGCCGACTACTAAAATATTTGTAGAATCGGTGGAAATGGTTTTGGTTGCGTTCGACGAGATAATTTCGTTGCTTTCAACGGTGTTGTTTGATTGGGTTTGATGATCAAAACGTGTTTCCCTGTTGCCTTCCTGACTTCGTTGAAAAGCAACATGTTGTCTGTTGCATGTTGAAAGGTTGCTTTGGTGGAAGGCCGCCTTAAAGGCGGCCTTCCTCCGAGGCAACATTTCGGCAACGTGTCAACAGCAACAGCGTTGAAAGAACAAAATGCATTTACACCAAAGCAACGTGTGGCGTTCCACATGTTGCATGCGACGGATGGCAACATGTATCCGTTGAACGGGCGACGTTCTACACGTTTCTACGCGTTGCTTCGGACCCGATAGTGTCGGGAAACAGTCTCGGTTGAAAGCAACGATGGAGTGGAGCCAAGAAATAATGTGTGATTTCATAGAACAATATAGGGAGCTGGAGGTATTGTGGAATATACGCTTGCCCGAGTACAAAAACAATAAGGCCAAACTGAATGCCCACCAAAAACTAGCCCAAAAATTCAATTGTGATGTGGCCTTCATTAAAAAAAAAATTAAAAACCTACGAATCTCTTTTCGTCGCGAACACAAAAGTATTACAGAAAAAAAATCGGGGTCCTCGGGAAGTAAAAAGAAAGAAAGAAAGAAAGAAGAAAAGAAACTTTTGCCAACAGGTAATTGAAGTCATCGGAACTCATCCGGGAAAAGTTTTTGAACAGTGCTTCGTCGTCGGCTAACAGTTTGTCAAAAAAAGCATTCTGTTCCGTATAATTTCTAATATACAGTTGTCTTGTCCACCATCGATGCCTTCTTTTTTTGCGCTTATTAATAAGAATTAAAAACGCTGCAGCAGCTACCGTTTGCTTTGACATCTTGTTGCCGACTACTAAAATATTTGTAGAATCGGTGGAAATGGTTTTGGTTGCGTTCGACGAGATAATTTCGTTGCTTTCAACGGTGTTGTTTGATTGGGTTTGATGATCAAAACGTGTTTCCCTGTTGCCTTCCTGACTTCGTTGAAAAGCAACATGTTGTCTGTTGCATGTTGAAAGGTTGCTTTGGTGGAAGGCCGCCTTAAAGGCGGCCTTCCACCGAGGCAACATTTCGGCAACGTGTCAACAGCAACAGCGTTGAAAGAACAAAATGCATTTACACCAAAGCAACGTGTGGCGTTCCACATGTTGCATGCGACGGATGGCAACATGTATCCGTTGAACGGGCGACGTTCTACACGTTTCTACGGGTACCTCGGACCCGATAGTGTTGGGAAACAGTCTCGGTTGAAAGCAACGATGGAGTGGAGCCAAGAAATAATGTGTGATTTCATAGAACAATATAGGGAGCTGGAGGTATTGTGGAATATACGCTTGCCCGAGTACAAAAACAATAAGGCCAAACTGGATGCCCACCAAAAACTAGCCCAAAAATTCACTGGCCAAGAAGCGTAACGTTAGCAGAAGTCTAACTTTAGCTGGTATAGCATCTCGATAGTTTGTATCACATTTCGAAATTACAGGAGAAACTTTTGCCAACAGGTAATTGAAGTCATCGGAACTCATCCGGGAAAAGTTTTTGAACAGTGCTTCGTCGTCGGCTAACAGTTTGCCAAAAAAAGCATTCTGTTCCGTATAATTTCTAATATACAGTTGTCTTGTCCACCATCGATGCCTTCTTTTTTGCGCTTATTAATAAGAATTAAAATCGCTGCAGCAGCTACCGTTTGGTTTGACATCTTGTTGCCGACTACTAAAATATTTGTAGAATCGGTGGAAATGGTTTTGGTTGCGTTCGACGAGATAATTTCGTTGCTTTCAACGGTGTTGTTTGTAAACGTGTTTCCCTGTTGCCTTCCTTCGTTGAAAAGCAACATGTTGTCTGTTGCATGTTGAAAGGTTGCTTTGGTGGAAGGCCGCCTTTACGTTACTTTGTGGTAAATTACTTCTTCAACACAGCGTTTTTTTTTAATAATATTCAAATTTTTTTTCGAAACAATGAAAAATGGACTTTCAAAAAATATGGTATCTAAAAAAAATGTGGTTTCGAAAACTACCATTTAAAAAAAAATTGGAAACACCCCAGTTTTGGAACAACTGTATTATCGAAAAGGAGAAATTTATTTTCCAAAAAGCGTGCTTTTAAAAAATATGTTTTCGAAAATGCCATTTGCATGGACAGAATGTATAAATAAAAAAGGCTAGAGTAAGTCAAGATGACCAGCCGTTCTGTATTAAGAACCGGTTTAGATTTTTCGTCCATTATGAAATAGTGTTTATTTCTTAGAATCCCAAATATAATAATTGCCCGGTTTTTTTGGTCTATGCTTTAGTGCAGCTCAAGGTGGCGACCCCTCCCCCCCCCCCCCACACACACACACAGACGGAATTATAATTCCGCCCCTGCACCAGGGGCCATCTTCCCGTTTTATAATGAGCTATTTTGAGGGTGAGAAAAATTTCTAATATTTAGGGGATAAGCTTTTCGAATAGAGTAATTTTTTATTATGAAATAAAAAAAAATTGCTGGATAATCTCATTAAGAAGTAGCAGATATTTTGATCACGTCCGTCGCAAAAATATTGAAGGCAGAAGGAATCTGCAAACTACTCGGAAACAGCAGTAAATTTTTATAAGTTCTTGAAGCTCTAGCAATGACTGTGAAGAAAGAAATATTTTGTTATAGGAGATTATACTGTTCACAAAGAAAAAGTTTTATAACATGTTATAAATACAGAATATCCAACGATGGGTTGATTCGACGACAAGTAGATCAAGTTTTTGCTTGCCAGAAAAATAAGATTTACGATAAAAAAATTTACTTGATGTACGGTGTCCTTAAAGATACAAAACATGAAATTTTGTCAGATATAAAATCATGGGAGGAAATTTTGTCGAAAAATATGTAATTATAAAAGTTTGTTGCTTGGCATTTTCGAAAATGTCATTTTTAACACAGCCACGAGACGTTGGTCGAGTGGTTTTGAATAAAATGTCATGAGCGAAATTGCCAAAAAGCAGCAAACGTGGTGGAAGGTGGTAGAGGAATTCTTCCTCGACCGAGGTGGTACCACCCCACACATCCTCTTAAAGGGCTGGTGAAATTACGGATGTTTCCAGCTCTGGATGTGTGAGTCGATCCCCAGTACACCCACGGACCCACGGTACATATAGTACTTAGACTTCGGTCTTCGTGGGCTGTCAAAAGATTTAAAAAAAACTTGGATAATACAACGAATAGAATTTTGTCTACAAAATTTTATCTCGAATGGGATTCGACATGACTATTTCACGAAAAAACTTTTAGCTGACAGATTAAAGTGATAATGATTGTTGATACAGTGGACCCCCGGTTATTCGACAAACGTTTTGCAGGGTGGTGCCAGACTATCGAATTTGTCGGATTATAGAGTACTGCCTAAGACCCCCTATAGTCCGGAAAAAGAGTACCTTGTAATACGACAAATTACAAATCAAAGATTCTACATATTTGAACTACAAATCCATACTACATATCGCTCATTTGCTGCAATAACGTCATAACTCAAAAATTATCATTTCTGAGTTAATGATACAGTAAAGATGATAAACAAAACCCCTTTTATCTGGTAGAGTGTCATATATAAGCTTTTCCTAATCGTCGCTAGATGTCAGATAAGTCTGTGTCACCTGTTACCTTTCATCTCTTAAGTTAACGTCAACCAGGGCTGCCAATTTGTGAGTAATTCCTCACATTTGTGAGTAATTTGCTAGTCTGGGAGTAATTTTGTGAGTAAGTGGCAATTGTGAGTAAATTGTGAGTAATCGAGAGATCAACGTATATTCACGTAGTATATTCTTGGTAGTTATGCAGATTTCTAATCTGACAATTTATTAAAAATTTAATTTTAAAAATCTATATTTAGGCATAATTTTAGGCGCTCTAGAAATAATTACAATTTTGCAGTTTTTAGATTTGCACTGCTTTTAGCGACCTCTCTTGCTCAGCCAATATAAAAATATAAGAGGATAAGTAAGGTAGCTAGTGATTCGTCTGTTTGATACTGCAACTTCCAACACTAGGTGTCGCAGCGTCTCGGGTATTCCCCTCCTGTGTGATTTACATAAAACATATTCCTCTCAAAATGGTGAAAGCGCTCCTACTATAGCTTTCTTCCGAGTTGGCAACCCTAGCAACACGCAACACCAGCTTTTGATGTTTAGCAACATTGCACAGTAGTAAAATAAAAACAAAAGCGCCATCAGTTGACACTTATTAGTATTAACAAATATACCTACGGTGTTTTACGGTTTATACAAAAAAATGGTGTCTTGATATTGATATGTTGAAGTTGTGAGTAATTGTGAGTAATCCAGGAAAGTTTTGAGAGTAAATCAGTAAAGGTCAGCTGGCAGCCCTGACGTCAACACCGTCGTATTGCAGTTGCTAAATAACTTTTGTGGCGGATGTAGCAAGTTAAATTGTTAGCAGATATAATAAGAAAATATTAGGAGCTGTACTAAATGAGAAAGGTCTGTTCGTTGGGAGTTACACTAGCTACACTTTCTGCACTAAACAGCCTTGTAAAAGTGTTGTAAACCTCGTTATCAAATTATTAGTGTAGAAATTGTAGCTAGTGCAGCGCCAACAAACAGATCTTATTACGTAGTTTTTATTTACTTAGACATTCCATGATGCAATCGAACAGTAGAGGAAGTAGAATTGTGCAAATGACCGTCAACAAATCTACAGTAAGACTTACGTCAGTTCATTCAGAAGATGTAGTAGATACTCAATTAGATGTGACATCAATTGGACGACATCCAGGAGAATGTGGTATGTTAAAATTATAGTTGTTAAATTTTTGTTATAAACTATATTCTTTTTTTTAGAAAATGTTGGAATTGTCACCCAGCTAGCTCCAAATACGGCAGGAAAAAATACCACTGACATGACTTTGTGCTCTTTTTCATCTAGCTCATCTAGTTCCGGTTCTTCTACATCAGATTCATCATCAGAAGATAATGATGATTTGCTGTTTGATGCGACGTATGTTCCTGATAATGCTAACAGCGGAAGTGACAGTGAAACTGATTTAAATGTTACTCCACGTTTCCGAAAAAGTTACTTTATCACATGCAAATGCGGATCCTTCTACTATTAATTCGGCATCAACTTTGGACAACAGCAACTCTTTGGCAATACTAACGAGCCCACTTAAAAAAGGAAGAAAGAGAAAAGAAATGAAAACACCTGGAAAAGGAACATAAACAAAAAATTAAGAAACTCAGGAAAACAATACGAAATGCATACCAATGAGAAAAAAACACGAAACGGAAAAAAGAGAAAACCGCCGTGTACGGAAAAGTGCAAGTTAAAATGTTTTTCTAAATTTACTAATGAAGAAAGAATGCAAAGTTTTCACTCATATTGGGAACTAGGGCTTTTAGAAAAACAGCGACAGTTTATTGCAAATAACATGGAACCTATTCACCCAAAATATCAGTATGTACGTATTGGCGGCACACGAAAAAAAAGGGACAATAACAACGCTTTCTATTTCCGTCGCAATAATGAGAAAGTACGAGTCTGCAAAGTATTTTTCAAAAATACCCTAGATCTTAATGATCGCAATATACATACTGTCCAAGAGAAGCGCAATAAAGTGTCAAATACTTTAGTGCAAGAAGATTATCGAGGAAAGCACGACAAACAAAAAAAAATAGATCCAGCTCTAAAAGAAGGAGTAAGAAATTTCATAGAGAAAATACCAAAAGTAGAAAGTCACTATACTCGTGCTAATACCTCTAAAGTTTTCATTGATGGTAGTAAATCTGTCGCGGATCTACACAAGGATTACATAAATGATTGCAAAGAAAAAAATATACCCTTCGTTAATTACATAATGTTTTATAGAATATTCACCGAGGATTTCAATATTTCTTTTTTTACACCAAAAAAAGATTTATGTGAAACTTACGCCTCATATGAAAATGCTGAAGGAGAGGAGAAACAAAAGTTGAGGGAAAATTATGATCGGCATTTAATCGAAAAAGAATTGTCAAGGGGTGAAAAGAAAATTAATAAGGAACAAACAGATGCTCTAGTAGCGGTGTATGACTTGCAAGCAGTTATGCAAGTACCAAAGGGAGATATATCAGTATTTTATTACAAATCAAAGCTCAATATATTTAATTTTACAATATACGACCTAAAGAGCAACGATTGCGAGTGTTTTGTCTGGGACGAAGCAAATGGACATAGGGGCATTAATGAACTGGGTACGTGCGTCCTTCAATACTTAGGGTACGGCCAAATCAGCGACTTTGTCGCTGCGACGAAAACGCTGCGACTCAGTCGCAGCTTGACAACAAATGTAACTAAACAGGCCTGGCCAAATCTAGCGTTTCATGTGCACCGACAGCAGCACTGTCGCGAACGAGAGCGACTTTCTGCGGCGGCGACAAAAACGCTCTCCGTTGTTTTTAATGCAAGTGGCCAGATTAGCGTCGGGCTACACGTTGCGACCAGCTCAGATATTCAGTAATGGATTGTATTTTAAGCAGCAAAGATGTTTGCCACATATTCACACAACTCCTCGAATGTTTTGGGATACATCCGAAAATAAGCGAAAAATTTTGCATCGTCCTTTAGTAACAAATTGTATAAAGTGTGAAACTAGCCGTGTTTCTTTCTCTTCATATTTATAGGATGAACTGCAAATCTTTTGTTTTTCAATTTCTTTCGCCTGAGATATCTAGAAACTGCAATCGGTAACAATGCCTCTTCTTCCGCGTCCATTGTAAAACTAACTGAAAGTCGTTTAATTTGGCCAGACTTAAATATTCCTGCGACATACAAATTTGTCGCAGCGTTTTCGTCGCAGCGACAAAGTCGCTGATTTGGCCGTACCCTTAACTACAAAGGCTTCAGGTGGTGACCAAGACGTAATTTTTTATTCGGACAATTGCGCTGGGCAGCAGAAAAATAAGTTTATGGTGGCACTCTACCTTTATGCATTGAACCATATTAATATCAAAAGCATAACTCATAAATTCCTGATTAAGGGACATACTCAAAATGAGGGCGACTCAGCACACTCCCTAATTGTACGCCAAATTAAACGACAAAAGGTGGTCCAATGTACACGCCTGAGGCATTTGTCGCTGCTAGTCGTGCCGCTAAAAAAACAGGCAATCCATTTAATGTTACAGAACTATGTTTTGAAGATTTTTTTGATATTAAAGCGTTAGCAACTGAAATAGGGCCTTTGAATATGTCTCAAGTAAAAATATCGGAAGTTAAGGTACTTCGTTTAGAACGGGAGTCTCCACCTTCTCTATTTTTTAAGAAGTCCTATAACGACGACTTTCAAGAAGTTACTGTAATTCGTAGCAAAAAGAAGAGTGGCAATATTACACTAGGAAGAGCATTCCGTACAAAACCTAAAATCACTGACAGCAAAAAACAAGGTTTTCTTGAATTTCTGCAGAAGAACCACATTTCCAAAGTTTATAGGTCGTTCTACCAGAATTTGTAATGTTTTTATTTTTATGTAGTAGGTTTCATACATTTCCTCTTCATAACTTGTTCGTATATCGTTTGTTGTAGCAGGACCGATATTTCTTGGTTCCATAACTTGTTCTTTTTTTGTATCCTAAAAATGTTATAGAAAAAATACACTCTTGTAAGTGACTTGTAAGTTGTTTCATTTTTCTTCAGTAAAATTTAACACGATAACGGAAAAAGTATAACCTGATACTAATTTTTGTTTAATACAATAACGTCATATTTTCCTTATGACGCAAAAAAAATGGATTTTATCAGCAATAAAGACATATTTCAAAAATGGGGGTTTTAGGGGGTTAAAAACATAATATTTTATTATTTACCTTTCTTGCCTATAATGCATAAATTTTATTTGATTAACTCTCGCTGAATTTGAGTTTAGATATCAAGTTGTTTTACCATTAATATGTTTTTCTGCTCTCCTGTAAAAACTCAAATTGTTAGTTATGACTCTCTTGCAGCAAATGAGCGATATGTACTCGTATATATGTAATAATATGTGGAATTTAGTAAATTAAACATCACAATAGAAAGCTTACATTTTATTATAAAAATATCATCATCAATGCTATAGAACTTGCAAAAAATAATAACTAAACTTATTTACGTTAGAAAATAATTATGTTCAAACAAATGTACATATGTACTAAAAATGTAAGTGTTTTACAGGATACTACGAATAATCAAAAACTATAAATACAAAGGATAATATGAACCAATCAATTTATAAAGCATGAAAATATTCATCAATTTTTTTTGTTTAACGTCGGATTACAGGGGGCGCCGGATTAGAGAGGGGTCGGATTACCGGGGGTCCACTGTATAGCGATAAGGCTGTTTTTACAGGTAGGTACCTCACAATAATTTTTTTAGAAATATTCAGTTTTGAAGGAAATATAATCCTAAATGGAAATCGCCCGGCCGAAGTACATTGCAAAAACATTTACCGGCTGTGCGCGAGCGACTTCATTATCCTTTGGTGAATCCTTGCGAATAGTAGATGACGTACAAAAAAAGACTTTAAATGACGAGGCAGGTATTTGTATAAGTTGTATAAGTTAGGTACCTAAGTATTACATATTATATAAAGTATTACTACCACTTCTACGTAGTTGCTTATATACGCCGCCACTGGGGTGGCATTCAAGTGGACAGCCTTACAGTCTAATAATATACTGGGGTTGCTATTTAAAATAAAAAAAATTGAGGCGTTTCGGGTGATACCGGAAGTGATTGTCAATTATTAGTTTTTGCTTAAAATATGCATGTCACTCAACCCTATCGATGACCAAGATTTCAAATTTTTATCTAAAGCCATTTTGAGTTGGCAGTCTGCCTGGATAGTAGTTTCGTCGTCACCCAGTATGTATATTGCCTATTGAACAGCATCTTGTATGTATTAATAATAATCAGTAATATCATTTTAATTGAACATTTAGTACACATATGTACATATGTGTATGTATTGTATATGTATGTATCAAAATAGTATATGTATGTATCAAAATAGAATAGAATAAACAAAGCTTTGAATAGGGGTGGAAGTACCCAATTAAAATGTGAGGTTTGTTCCCACCAAGGGCGTCTTTACAAAACTTTCTTGGGGGAGGGGGGGGGGGGGGAGGGGGTAGGTTAACCCGGGTATTCCTGGTAATGACCTAAACTTATTCAAAAAACATCCAAATTTCCACTTTTTACATATATATCTTTTTTTATGGGAAAAATTAATTTTTCAAAAAAGGTCATTTTCTTTGTAAATTTTTATTATGATTTTTTAATTACCTTATTGAGTAAATTGAGAATGAAAGCAATGTAATTCTCAAAATAAGAATACGTCGATATGTTTTCAAAAGATCATGGGGGTAATTACCCCCCATTACCCCCCCCCCCCCAAATAAATACGCCCTTGGTTCCCACAAAGAGTTCGTGATCGGGTTTCGATCAGAAATAGAGTTACCTAGATAAATATTACATGTTGCGCAGTGGCAGGCGTTCAGTTTATGTAACTGACAGTTTCTGACAGTCAGAAAACTGTACGCATTGCTTGTAGGAACAGACCTGTGTTCATACAAAAAATATATATACAATCCATTCCACTGTGAAATAGAAGAAGTTTCGCCTAAACCTCAAGAAAACTTGGGCTTATGTGCTAGTACATCTCCCCTTGAACACGATAGCACAGTTATAGAATATAGTCAGTCTTTGTTTAGAATATTATTATTTTATTATTATATGTTATTTTTAAATGTTGTTTTATCGTTCCATTTCCATTACCTGTGTTTTTCTGTAATACTGAAGTAGTATATTTTTTACTATCCCTGTATCAACCGTCCCAAATTAAATTATTCTAGTTTGTGCCGACACAGACCCCGTTCCTTGCTTTAGAGCAAAAAGTGAAAATTAAGCATGAGCTGAATCCCTCTCGCATTGATCCGCAGATTCTTAGCAGAGCGCATGCGTTTGAGCCAACCTGTATATCTAATTGGATCACAGGGGTGGCTTATGCTAAAAAAGCTGGATAGCAAAAGTTATTACAGATAATTCCTTTAGTCGGAGTGTTTTACAAAGAAAACATTTTTAGGGAGAGTGTTGTTGCAGAGTACTTTTTAAGCAATTTAAAGAAATTAAAGTATTAGGGCCAATATACAGTATGTCCGCCGCGGGGGATTATTATTATTAAATTATTATTAAATTTTTCTCGCCTATTGTTACTGATTACTGGTAGAACAAAGTCAACATTACAATACATCTAGTCATTGCTAGTTAACGAATAATAGCTGTCAAGAAATATTCATTTCCGTACTGTAAGGAAATAATATTTCCTTAGAGTTGTTAGCGTAGTGCAAAAATTATTTAAAACGCATTGCATAATAATTGTCCCATCAAGTTAGAGATTTCATCCTTGTTTTCCAAGAAAGAACTACTTTACTTTCAAATTTCTTTATTATCTTAATAGTATTTTTAGAAATCATTTGGTCCCTATTAACATATATACAGGGTGTTACAAAAAGATGTTAAGACATTTTAAGGGCAGATTCTAGATCTAAAAATATGAAAATAAGTTTATATAAACATGGATGTTTAAACGCTTCTTTTTCGAGATACAGGTTATTTAATATTTTCTTTTTTAAAAGTTTCTTTTTAAATTCTCGAAAATGCGTTAAGATATTGACATGAATCTTGGTACACGCCAGTATGTAAGCAAAGGGTACCTTTAGGTGTAAAGATTTATTTTCTAAAGTACCTGCATCAATGGCGTGCGTGCTGGTAAGTCTTTATTTTTTACTTTTTACGGAAAAAATGGCACGCCACTGATTTTTTGCAAAATTGATATCGTTTCCCTTAAGTCAAATTAATTCTTCGTGTAAAGTGCTTGATGCATTTTATACAGTCCATATATACCTATGAGGTCAATTCAAAATACGGCTAGTCCCGAGCAAGCTTGGCTTGATTCTTTCTTGGAGAGTTTTCGCAATAAGGACTAATTTTTGATTTGTTGTTGGTTGTCTGTTCTTCACACGCCCTGGGTATTAGCCAGCCTGATGAAGGGTAAGGGCCCAGAAATCGCGATAGCAGGAGGGCCTCCAGACCAGAAGCAAAAATTAGTCCATTTTTATATTTATTTTTCATTTTACGGTCTTCTTGTTCTGCACTAGCGAAGAAATTAATATTTGCATTTACATTATATATATATATATATATATATATATATATATATATATATATATATATATATATATATATATATATATATATATATATATATATATATATATATATATATATATATATATATATATATATATACAGCATAGCTCTAACTTTCGGCTAGCGCAAGTATTTTGCTGATGTTTAAAGTAGACAGGGTGTCTAAAATCGTTTCGCTGTTCCTTCAGCTCTTCGGACGGGTGGTGTCAACCCGTGACGACTCTAATATTACATATAGTTGTCAAAACCTGATTCCTTAGCCCTGAGACTGAATGCGATTTCAGTGACGGGAGGTGCAACAGATAAGTTTCTGTGCCCTGAATCTAGGTTATGTGGAGACAGTCCACATAATCCATTTTGTGACACACTTACTTAAGTGCAGTTTAGCACACTTTCGGTTAGTCACGCGGTAAGATCCGCGTCTGATGAGTCCAAACAAACAGGGCGAAACTAAACCCCTCCGGCCTATGGCTTACAGCCGTACCGGCATTCTCAGATGGGCGTCACCCCACTGGGATTTAACGACTAGGGAGCCCGTTTAGCTCTTTAGTCTACATCGAAGTACTCCACGGTCAAAACAAGTAAACGGGTGCGGGACCTAACGGTTCAGCCACACCATGTGCTTACCTTGTGTAAGTCCATGCTGCTGTGAGATCGGAGATAACCTACTCAGAGTCTGAGTAGCTCCACATCTTTGAAGGAGGACAGGAAATTGAGTTTCCACTCTTTTCTGGTTATTTTTACCTCCTCGACCTCAACATCGAGTACAAAGCAGATACTTGGCATACCATCGCCTTGAGCTATAAATCTAGTTTATACTTCGGTTTATTTGCTTGTCGGCTTCACGCCTTACAGCATAGCTCTAACTTTCGGCTAGCGCAAGTATTTTGCTGATGTTTAAAGTAGACAGGGTGTCTAAAATCGTTTCGCTGTTCCTTCAGCTCTTCGGACGGGTGGTGTCAACCCGTGACGACTCTAATATTACATATATATATATATATATATATATATATATATATATATATATATATATATATATATATATATATATATATATATATATATATATATATATATATATATATATATATATATATATATATAACAAATTTTTGATTGATGGTGTACCTGAAAATATTAAAATTTTTCTCATTATTAACTTTTTACCACAGCAAGTGGTTGACAAAAACTTCTTACGGTTTAAATTCGTAAAAAGCGTCCCACGTTGAGGTGAAAGTATCCGGTGAATGCTTTAACCTGGGCATAAACTCTTTCATTTGGAACGGAAAAGGTGAACGCCCTCTATAACACTGCATTTACCGTTTTGTGGTACCCAAAAATAATAGTCACTGAAATATTCGGCTTAATATCTGGTAATCGTATACAATTTTTAAGGTTGCTATGCATTATACGTAGCATTACAGCGATTTTTAAACGCAATTTATTGTTGCAACAAACAAATAAAATATGATTTGGAGCAACTAATTTTTGGCCACTTTGTACGGGACAAAGCAGAGACATATTATTCATTGCACAAAACTTTAAGGGGAAGAGCGTTAGCAATGCGCTTTTTGAAAATAAACAGAAAATTGAAAACAAAAAATAAAATAAAATATTAATTCAAAATTAGTGTCAAAGTAGGAATAAATTGCTACCTAGTCCGCACTTTATATACATATAGTTTCCTCTAACTTCAGAACCACTGCTGTCAATAGTAGCATGTGAGTTACACTAACAAAAGCTCATAATTTTCGAAAAGAAGATTTTCCTTCTCTGTACATTGCAATTCTGCAAAACCAACTGGGATTCTGTAGATCACCATCAAAATGCAGACTTAGCGGTTGAAAGTTTTTGTGATAAAATATATAGTACCCATTTTTAACGAACATGTTCCTGTGCATAATAATTTTGAAAAAGAAAATTCCAGCATGGTATATCTCAGATATAATAAAAAACATAAAATTGAAAGTCAAATTTCGTAATAAATGTAAAAGGACGAAAAAGAACCGATTTCTTCTAGAATTTAGGAACTTACGATCTCGCAGTGGTTTCGACTAAAATATAGAGAGTGCGGTCATAATTATTGCAATTAATATTTTTGGAAAATTAATAACTGAACATGCATTTTTGTGCCTAAAAATGGGTTATTTTAAGCTAACCAGACAAAGAAATGGTAAAGTATAAGTCCAGCTAGCGTGATAAGTGTGTCGCAATAGATTTTTTTATTATTATAATTTTTCCACTGTGTGCATCATTATACAAAACCCCTGATTTATGTCAGATTTGTTCTACGCTGATTTTACAAAGTGTAGGAAACAGCCAACAGTTTTTACAACTTTGTTTTAAATTTTACTTAACAAGGGTTATATTAAATCAGCAAATTATATGTTTGTATTCTCCATTTTGTGAGCTTTTATTTAATACCTCAGACACTGAGCTTGGAAGTGAAGTTTATCCCCCAAAAAAAAACCCCTAAACTTTGAATTCATTTTTTCAATTTTAAATCTGGTTTTTTCTATGACCTTCCTATGCTAAATTTCAGCTCTTAACGTTTAACGACCTTAGAGAAAGAGGACTGTAACAGGCAGACACCGAGTGGATTTCATGTGTTCGGTTTGTTTAAATTTTGGTGCTGTCAGAAGATAAAAAAAATAACTACAAACAGAAAAGGCCGCTTAAATTATATTAATTTAAATATTATTTTCTATAAAACATGTTTACTAAAAATATTTTTGTAATTAATATATAAATATAACTAATAATACTAATACACACGATACAGGTTGTTGAGTTAGTGAATATGTCTTTAAATTCATAGCTGTTATTCAAAACAATTGATAATTCTTGTTAAAGGAGTTAAAAAAATCAAGTGTGCGGAGATAAATATTAATCCAAGCTTCTACATAACGTAAAAATAAAATTTAAGAAAAAAATATTTCGAGAAATGCCACGTGGTTAAAGTTTTCACTTTTTACATAGCTTTCTTTTCCACCCTGTATAACAAAATATGGTTCTTATTAGGTTAAAGCGATCCTACCTTTTAATAAACTAGGTTTTTAAAAACCAAAAATTGTTTAAACCAGTTGGGCCGTTTTCAATGCACAGAGCTGTAAAAATGACCGAATAAGGCCATTGTATGCAAACTTTTTGACGAACAATTTACTTAAACAATTATAACTTGACAAGCTGGACAGATATGGATAAAAATTACACCGGTCAACATGATTTTTGATTCTGGATAGTGCATGTTGTATTATTATTGCTTTTTCGATTTTCAATAAAGAAATTAATTTTTTTCCGAAAATTTTTTATTTTGTAAGCAGGAAATCGCTATTAGGTATGGAATTTACTTTCTGTGCAGTAGGTATTAAGGTACAATAACAAAATACAATAATATACATAGTATGTACTTATATTTTACTTGAATTATTGTAAAGAAATTAAATATGCAGAATTTTACTTCTTTTTTTATGATCAAGATCACTCTTACGTATAAAACCCCAAATATAGTCACCCATCATGTTTTTAATATATTGCCCCTGACAGAGAATCAAGCGCATACAGCCGATTGACCAACAGGCCAAAGGGCCGACCGTCTGTACGGAATGTAGTGGGGGGCTGGGGCATGGGCACACCCAGGATTTTGTCTTGGGGGGCAAAATCAGATTTCTTTTTGGTTTTTGTTGAGCGGTGTTATAGGTCCTTATAAAACGGAAACTATGTAAAAGTAGGTTATATATATTTTTCCGGAGGACAAGACAGGACAAATAGTTAAAAGTTAAGATAAAATGTTAATATCGCAAGCGCAGTCAAAAAGAACATCCATTTGATTAATGTCCAAAAACATCTGCAAATAAGACCTGTCAAACGACAATATTTTATTAAAAAATCACATACCTGCGCCACCAAGGTATTTAAAAACAGGCATTTAAATATTAATTACTCTTTACTTGTAAAACGTGATCCCATTGACTGTGTCGTCAAAAGTGTTTTATGACTCATAATGAGTACATGGCGAATTCCAGTGTTGTAGGATCATCGAAAAATCAATAAAACTGTCATTTAATGCGTAACTCATCCAATGAATTATCCCTGCACTTAAAGTAGAAGGTTCCTAAAATATTATTCATATATACTTTAAGCTGAAATCGGTCCAGGAACCTTTCAATTTTGCAACAAAAACTGGCATTTTTGCGAAATTTTGACCCACTATATCTTAATATTTTCGAGTAAATAAACTGCAATTCTTTGTTTTCGAAAATTCGAAATTTCAAAAATTTCCAAATTTTGCATGTCCCCGATGCAAGTAAACCTATTTCTTTATAACTTTAACAAAAAAATAAGCGATTTAAATTAGTGGGAGGTATTTTTAGATAATTAACTGATAAAATAAACTCAAAAAGAATCACTAAATAAGGAAAATAGTGCGGAATAATGTCGGTTAAAAATAGGATTTGTCGGAAAAAATAAAGAAAATTCGGGTCTTAAATACACTCGTGGATGACCCATTCGGTATTTATTTTAAAGTGTGATTATCCCTTTATGAGATAGTATATAAGTTATTGGGAAAAAATTAGATTGGAAAAAATACAGAGTGATTCAAATGTACCGATGTCGAGGGCAAAAAAGTCAAAAGATCGAAATTTAATCGGCGATTGCTTCCTTTTCCTATAAAGAATGAAGAAACTAAAAAATATAGATATGTATTTCGACGAGCTCTTTCCGATATAATAATACCGATAATTTGAACCATTTTGACCTCACAAAATATTAAAAACCGTGAAATATTTGGGTCAAAAATCGAAATTTCCAGTTTTCCCCAAATATGTATATCCATTTTCCAGTGATTTTAGGTCTAGGTAAATGTATTGCAAGAAGAAAATATTTGAGATTTTAAAGTTTCACTTATAAATCCGTTTTTCGACCCGACGTTTTGTTTTCGAGTTATTAGCTGCAAATGACATTTTTCGACCTAAAAAAATTCAACAGAATTACTTGCCATTTTCCGATCCTCACTTCTGAAGCTCCGGGTCCTCTACAACCTCCGAAATTAAATCGATTTCATTCACTTTTGCGACCTGTACCCGATTGCAACGGAAAACCCGGAAATTTCAACATTGACGTTTAATGGCTCCGAAACAAAACATCCTGTATAACTGAATTTTTTACCGAAGCTAGTTACACTATTCCTCTATCAAGCCAAGAAATTCGATTGCTCCGAGAAAAACAAACCTGTTCGATTTTGGGTTAAGCTTTATGTTAACATGTATATTGACACTTATTTTTGCAGATCTCCTGACGTCATTATTCATTAAGGACAAATGGCTGCTTTTTAAACTGTAATAAATTATACCGAATATTTCCCTCATATGTTAAAGTTCCTATAAGAGAAATGCAATTTTCGCAAAATTACAGCGAAAACAGCACTGCCAGAAATCGAAAATTGCATCGCAAGTTTATATTGTTGACGAAACGTCAAAGCGGGATTTTATTGTTAACAAACGTCAAAAAATGTAATATTCTGACAATTAACGTCATTTACTTGATTCGAGTTCTTAATTAATTTGGGAAATATTCAAATAAATTACACTCGTGCATCAAAATAACCAGATAATTTTTTTATTCAATGTGTTTTTTTTACAAATTGCAATCGTTTGTTTTCATATTTTACGAAAATGCCCTCCTCCTGCGGAGTCGGGCTTTTTCGCGAAAATATGAAAACAAACTCTTGCAATTATAAAAAAACACATTTCATTCAAAAATTATCGGTAATTTTGATGCACTTGTGCACTTACCCCCGAAAAGCAAACATTTTTTGTAGCTAAATTATCTTAGTAATTTTCTTCAAAATAATTTTTTTAGGTTTGTAATGACTTCCTTAAACGATTGGGACAATAAAAAAATATGTGCATATTCCTTTTTGTGCCAGAACGTTACTGACAATTCTACGCAAAGAATGATCATCTGTAGAAACAGTCGAGGGGGCCATTTGAAGAATATTGTTTTTAAAACATAACTCTCATGTCCGTTTTTATAAAATAAACAAGCATCTTTTTCTTCTAAAATTGTTAGTTTTATTTAAAAATTAAATCTAGAAGTACATATTATATATATATATATATATATATATATATATATATATATATATATATATATATTTATAATAAAATAATTTTTGTATCAGCAAAAACATTAATAAAAATGTTTCCTGTTTGAAAAATTCCCTGGAACGCGCGCTAGCCTTCAGATACCTTTAAAGCGAAGCTTCCGGGCCACAATCTCCAAAATAAAATCCTCCTTTGTTCCCAAATATAGCCGAATCTCTAAAAAAATCAATACTCCTTGTGCTAGATACGTCGCGAAGGCGCGCCCAAATGCGGCATGGCCTGTTTCTGGCATCGATCGACCTATTGGCCCAATTTGGGAAAGCCAGAAGTTCCAATGATATGTTTTCCAAAGCATGAGTCATTCCCACGTAGTTGCGTTAATAATTATCCTTTCTCCGGTGCAGCAAATAGAATTTTTCTTAAAATATTCCTTTGTTTGTGAAGAAATTTCAAGTTAAGGGCAATGATAAATGAACCTATAGATAGACTAATAAGGAATTTGCTTTTAAGCTGGCTTTTTCGGGTGATTTTTCCAGCGATCACTAATGTGTAAACTTTACAATTAGGAAATATCCTCCAACACTCTTCAAGCTTTTCCTAAGCAAACAATCTTTCATTGGCCCTGTAAGCAATGCAGTAAGGTAAAAGGGTCCTCTTGTCACTCACTCACGTGTCATTAGGCTACCAAGGGCTTCCATCAGCCCCGACCGCACCCCGGTCGCCTTGCCATGCTGGACTTCCCTAACTAGGGGACATAGTATGTGCCGTTTGTAAATATATATGTCTTGGTGTATATGTAGAGATGGAACATTCTCGTGAATTTATTTTTGGGACATATTCTCCGAGAACAATGAGAATTTATCGGAAATTTTCCGTAAATTCTCATAAATTCTCCGAGAATATTAATTTTCCCGAGAACATTCTCGTTCTCGGAAATATTCTCGGTAATTTTCCAGTAATTTATATATTTTTTTTTCAAAAATCATAAATTCTCGAGAATTTATGCTGGGAAATATTCTCGGTAATTTACCGTTCTCCGGAAATATTCCGCTGAGAAAATTCTCATGGCACATCTCTAAGTATATGTATGTATATATTAGTTAAATCGACAGGTGATATTATAATATGTTATTAAGAAATAGAGATTTTTCAAAGTAATAACGAATATGCATGTATTTTTTTATTGCACAAATCGTTTAAAGAAGTCATTTACAAACCCAAAACTATTATTTTGAAGAAAATTACTAGAATAATTTAAGTAAACACAATTAGTACAATTTAAAATGCAGCCATTTGCCCCCAGTGCCAAGTGACGTCAGGAGATAAGCAAAAATAAGTGTCGATCTACATGGTAACGTAAGGCTTAACCTAGGGGTGCTACATACAAACGTACATAAAAATCAACAACTTCAACAAAACTGTTAGTCTAGATATTTGTCGGTACATACAGGGTGGGTAAACGAACCATGGGCCTTTTTGGGTGTTTACTATTGGTTATGAAAAAAAAAACGCTTGGACAAGTCGATTTTGTTTCCGAGGGGAAACTTTTTGAGCACATACTCAAACCCCTACCTGCAACCCCTTGGCCAGGGTGGGCTTCATCCCTAAAATCTTAAATGGAAAGGGGGGTCGAATTGCACCTCTTTTGAAAGGTCTTTTGATTCTCTCAATCACCATACCTAGTTTAAGCCCTTTTACTTCGGCGGTTTTCACATCATTTAATTTTCTTTTTGAGTAATTTATTATTTATTCTGTAAATCAAACCGATTTTAATTTAGATCATTAAGGGTACTTAAATAAAAATTGGTCTAGAACGAAATTAGTTTCAATTTTATTAATATATTTTCAGATCCCAAATTAACCCCCGGGTTATATTTTGGGGGCTTAAGCCCCGGTTTATATATAGGCGGTTAGGCTTTTCAGTTGGATTTGGGGAGGCTAATTGGATATTTGGGAGGCTTAGCCCCCCCAGCCCCCACCAAAAACGCCTATGGGTGGGACCTTTCAAATTCAAACGGGGTGCAACTCGACCCCCTTTCCATTTAGAGTTTAGATTAGGGTTGCCACCTCTCCCGGATTCGCCGAGGTCATCACGGAACAAACCTGGCAACAAAAAATGTTAGCCGGGACGCATATTCGTTAACTGCACCCATTATAGACCGTTCGGAAAGCCGAGCGTTGCCTTGTTAACTGCAGATGATATAGATAAACTTCGCAACTATATCGTCTGCACTTAACTGATTCTGTCATAGTGGTATGCTGACATTTATGAAAATGACAAGGGAAAATGCGGTCGGAACAGGATTAGCACCTGTTTAGGGACCCTGACAAGTCTCTTCGCCTGTGAGGAAAGAGACTTGTCAGGGCCTCTAACCAGGTGCTGACCCTGTTCCGACCTTAGGGTGTCCTCCGATTCGCTTGGCCCCAATTTAACGCTAACGCTCGGCTTTCCGAACGGTCTATAATGGGTGCAGTTAACGAATATGCAGCCGGGACCCGGGATTATCCCGGAATCATATAAGTATTGAAGCAAAAAAATGTTAAACTTTTCACAAACTTAATAAACATGGTTATTTTCTGCTGTTTTATTTACTTATCGATAAATAAAAACCTACTTAATTTTATATTATCGATATTGCGGTGCCATTTCTATCTGCGTTCTATTTACATTCGGGAGTTAGTCCGAGTAGCTTACGGTTTTAAAAAATTCGTTTATATTGATTGGTACACAGAAAAAAAAGAACGGTTGGATCAATAGTTCCATGAATGTTAACGTCCACATGGTTGATTGAATTAAAAAACTGTTAGAAGAAAATTTATTTCGATATTAGGACGAAATTCAAAATTTGTTAAACTTTATTTGTTCATCTAACAGATATGCTCTTGATTAAATATCTCTTTTTGCTTAAACTAACCGCCTTGGAGTATAATACCATAAGGTAATACCCGAGAAGAACAAATCGACGAGAAGCGACAGTTTTGTCGGAACCTTTGAGTTTGCTGGGGTCGATTTTCGTGACCGTCGAACACCATAATATCACTGCACGAAAGTTAAAATGGGTCCGTCAGTCCCTATTAACACTGCTGAACCATTGATATGGTATTAGTAAGAGGGCAAATTTTAATGTATGTACTTACCTTAGACAGTCTCGTGAAATGAAGAGACTGACTCCAGAGCCAGTTTTTAACAAAGAGCCAGGAACTGTACAAGAATATCCAACTATGTCTGTCACATAAGCGCACACAACTAATTTTATTTACGGCCCCATGTCAATCTAATCCACTGATATCTTAGCGATCCTTTGGCGAAAGCGCTTTTTTCTTTCGCCACCCCTTTTAAAATACTCCCCTCTACCCTAATCCACTAGTATTTTTAGTGTCCCTTTGGCGAAAGCGCAAATATGCCTTCTGGACACTCACCCTTCTAATCCACTGATATCTTAGCGATCCTTTGGCGAAAGCTCTTTTTTCTTTCGCCATCCCTTTTCAAATACTCCCCTCTACCCTAATCCACTAGTATTTTTGGACCCAGCAACTCAAAGGTTCCAACAAAGCTGTCGCTTCTCGTCGATTTGTTCTTCTCGGGTAATACTTCATTGGACTGTTTTTGTCTGTCAAGTCAATTAACAAAAGTTAACATTTTCTGATGTTTTATTTAATTCCCAAAAACCATTGCTTGTATTTAATATTCACAAACTGTTAAATTAAAGTTTTTTTCTATGATTTCAACATTTTCTTTTTTTCGGTGTATGTACTCAATATTATTTTCTTCTTAAAGTCGTCGTTTGTTTTTAAGTAGGGGAGTTCTGCCTAAAATGACATACTAGGGTAAAATGACATACTCCACTTATTTTGAATTTGGCGCTTTTAAGAGGCCTCCGCTTGGTTCCATCCCAGTTTGAGTTGGCACCACTGCATTTCTACCTAATGGCGTCATTCCAACCTGAACGGTTTTGTTGTAGTGAGTGTATTACAAAAATGTGAGTATATAATGTAATATTTTCGATTAGATTGAAACGATATTATGTGAAAATGCTAAGGGCAAACTGACCTGCAATTATTGGTGATATTAATATGGTTACTGTTACTATCCTTCATTTTGTTAATAGATTTACGCAATTATTGTGCTTGTATGTGAATTAAGGGCAGGTTTATGAAAATTTTCAGTTCGGGGTAAAACGACATACCAGTTACTTGGGCAAAACAACATAGTATGTCATTTTGCCCTGACAAAAAAGTAAACGCAGATTCTCATATTTTTCTTTTCTTACAGATGGTTGGAAATTATACAAGAAAAAGTAATCGCCAGAGCTGGAGTGAGAATGCAATGCAGCGCGCTATTGATGCTGTCAACAGTGGAGAAGCAGGTTGGTTAAAAGCATCCAAACTGTATGGTGTTCCTCAAGCTACGCTTCGGAGATGAGTACAAATTAAAAACTTAATTGCTAGTGGTACCAAGAAACGGCTAGGTCGTTTTCAAACAACTTTCAACGCTGATTTGGAAAGGAAGATTTAAGACATTAAACTTCTCGAGTCTCGATTATTTGGATTGACTTCTACCGACTTGCGTAAATTGGCCTATGATCTGGCCAAAAAAATGGTATAGAGCACCGCTTCAACACAAATCTCAAGATGGCTGGGTGGGAATAGTTGGCTGGTTTTCGTAAAAGAAACCCGGACATTGCCTTGAGAAAACCTGAGCCCACTTCCAAAGCGCGCGCCATGGCGTTTAATAAGCCTCAAGTATCGAAATTTTTCGCATCCTACCAAGAAATTTTAGAAAAACATTTCACCGACAAGAATTTACAACGTGGATGAGAGCGCTCTTTCCACTGTGCAGAAACCGCCGAAAGTTTTTGCTCGAACTGGAAAAAAGCAGGTTGGAGGTCTTACTAGTGCCGAGCGCGGAATTCATATCACCATGGTATGTTGCATGAGTACTACAGGCCACTTCATACCTCCTGCCTTGATTTTTCATAGGAAAAGATGGAAGGAGGAATTAATAGATGGGGCACCGTTAGGAACCCTTGGTTTATTCTAAGAGAACGGATGGATGAACTGTGAATTGTTTCTTAGGTGGCTGCAGCATTTTAAAAAATTCGCCAATCCTATGATATCTGAAAAAGTCCTCTTGATTGTTGACGGGCATTCAAGCCATAAAGGTTATGAGGTTCTAACTTTTGCCAAAAACAACGGGATTGTTATATTGAGTTTGCCAGCGCACTGCACTCATAGTATGCAGCCACTGGATGTTACATTTTATGGACCTATGAAGACCTATTACAACCAGGAAATTTCTTTATGGCTTAAAGCTCATCCCGAGAGAGTTTTGTCACAATATCAGAGAGCCCGATTATTGGCACAAGCTTATTCCAAGGCTGCGCAGACAGCAATCGCCGAAAGTGGTTTCCTAAAAACTGGAATCTGGCCAATTAATCCTGACATTTTCCCAGACCATTTATTTTCACCATCTGAGACTACAAATATAAGACAAGAAGAGATCAATGATGCCAATAACGAGCAATCTGATAAAGTACCTTCCAATAATAATACTAACGATGGTGATGTCGACAACGAAGTTGAGCGTTCTGGATCTACTGAACAGCAAACACCGATGCAAATATCTAGAAAGTCACCACAGAAAAAAACGAATATGCGTGAAGGAGAATCAGGCGAACCTTCATATTCCAATGAAAAAACTGTCAACAAATTTTACACATTTTCTGTAGACGAGATTTCTCCAATTCCCGAACCCAACCAAACATGGAAGATTTAAAGGCACAGCAGTTAGCAAAAAGTGAGAAAGACAGAGGCAAGGAATTACAGCGCAAGCAAGAGAAACTAAGAAAAAGTTAGTCCTCCCTGGACGTGTGAATGACTGCGTTACCTCGAAAGAAGACAATGAAACAGAAAAAAAAGAATGAATTACGGTGCACAGCAAGACAAAGTAAGAAAAGATTTATACAGTCACAATCTGAAGGCGATTCTGGTACTGAAGAAGATCCATTTAAAGATGACGGCGAAGAGGATACTGCCTGCCTTTATTGTAATTCGCTATTCTCTAAATCACGGTCTAGAGAGCAGTGGATCAAATGCATTAAGTGCCAAAATTGGGCTCACTGCGACTGTGGTGATGTCTCAGCAAAGGTTAAAATTTATATTTGTGAAGTTTGCCGCTGAATATTTATGTTCGTTTTCTTATTTTCTTTGGTTTGACTTGTTAATATGAATGTTTCTTAAGTTTCTTTAGTTAATAAATGTTTTTCGTGTGTTTTTGTTGTATTTTTAAAACTTTCCTATACGTATGTCATTTTACCCACATATCGGCTTAAAATGACACACTAAAGCCATTTATAAAAATGTTTTTTTTCTGAAATATTTTTTTACAACTATTTTATTAGGCCAGTTATGTGTGTTGATCTAATATCTAACTACTGGTTCGGAAAAAATAGCTATAAAACAATTCTGATACATTCTGTGATCGAAAATGCTTAGGGTATGTCATTTTAGGCAGAACTCCCCTAGTACTTACTATATTGCTTTGGCGACTCGCAACTTTTGGTCTTTATATAAAAAATCGATAAAATGCAAGTTATATTTGCACAATTAGTGTTCCGTGCCATCAGCCCCCCAATTAAATTATTAATAGTAATGCACTCGCGTTTCGACTGAGCAAAATTAGAAATTTTGAAAAACGTTAAGGACAAAAGTGTTCCTTACATCGTGAGAAATATTTTTTGTCAAAGAACTTTTTCTCTAAAACCAATGGTTCAGCAGTTATAGGGAAATAAACAATTAAATTGTTTATAACAATTGATCGCGCTAGAATTTTTTAATCCTGATAATATTTGCTTAATCTGCACCTAATTCTCAATGTTCATGATTTTTTTCAGATTTTTTCTGAGGGATCCTCTTGGTGATAAAGATGGGAGACAGCAATAATAGTAATGCCCTCGCGTTTCGACTGAGCAAATTAAAAATTTTGAAAACGTGATAGACAAAAGTTGTTCCTTATATCGTAAGAAATATTTTTTGTCCAAATACTTTTTCTCTAAAACCAGTATTTTAGCAGTTAACGGAAAAAACAATTAAATTGTTTATATCAATTGCTAGCGCTAGAATTTTTCAATCCTGATAATTTTAGCTCAATCTACACCTAATTCTCAATGTTCATGATTTTTTTCAGATTTTTCTGATCAATCCTTTTGGTGATTAGGGTGGGGGACAGCAATTTTAAGCGTTTTCCCGAAAAATGTTTAAAAAAACGCCTAAAAAAATACATTATATAGGTATTACATATATAGGTTGAATTTGTGCTTTAATAAGCTTTCATTTGACACCTTACACGATGCCATTGAATATCCCCCTCGAATTTACCCCCTGAAGTTAACCCACAGAATCAAAATTCAACTTTTTATACTTTACGTCTATAATTGGGCCACCACACTCTATCTCTGTGCTAAATATCAAATTTCGAACGAACGGACACCGAAGTGATTTCATAAGTGTTCCGTTTTACGGAACACTAAAAATGATGAATGTGCAAGATTTTGGAGATGAAGTCCCGGGATAGAGTGTTCAAAAGGTGGCAACTCTATTTTAGAGGTGAAGCCTAACCTGGCCAAGGGGTTGCAGGTAGGGGTTTGAATATGTGCTCAAAAAGTTTCCCCCTCGGAAACAAAATCGACGTATCCGAGCGTTTCTTTCATAACAAATAGTAAACACCCAAAAAGTCGACGTTTCGTTCTCATTTGGCCACCCTGTATATTACAACTAACTGGCATTCCAGAAATGCGTTAACAGAAATACTAATGCGATAGTGGCTGCTACCGTTTCACATTGAAACTAATGTTCGGCGAGAAGCTTGAAGTCAGAGACGCGGATGAATAATGTCGTAATTCATTAAATATTTGCTATTTTGAAATCACTTTGTTGTATTTTAGTAACATTTTATTAGTTTGATAACCTTTTTTTTCAGTGGAGAGGAAACTAGTTTTAAATAATGTAGCAGCATTATTTAAGAGCCTGCCATTAGGTAGGGACACGGGACCCTCGTTACGTTTTTTATTATAAGTCAACTTTAAGACCAATAGAAAACAAAAGAGACCTTTAATGCTTTGTGTAATAATGACTGACTTAATAGTTCTGAAGTTTTTAAGAGATTTAATTTACAGCGGACACGAAATGGCCCATTATTGCATTTTGACCCATAAATGCATTAAAACTAAGGGAGAAACAAACATACGCGCTTTAGGAAGTTAAAAAGAGACAAAATTTGTCGACGGCCCACCAATAATATCGCTTTAAGCGCGCGCGTGGCCGTCGACGCCGCCGCCCCCGGCCGGTTTTCGGCTTCCCCCGGGCCACTATGGAAATACACTCCGCTCCGTGAGATATACTGTTGCAAAAGACTTAGGTTAGGCAAATAAAAACTAATTACCTATTAGGCGCATTGTATTTGCATAAACTTTTGTTGACATTTCATTACGTCGCGCCGGCACTTAGGTGATTCGCTTTTCTTATTTTGTGTAATATGTTTTTGGACATTATTTGATATTTGTGTTGTGTAGTAGTGTAGTACTTGAATACTTGTGTCATCAATGGCGTTAACAGCGCAAAGAAACTGTTTGCATGTAGTTTAAAAAGTCACAGCAAAAATGCAACTTTAGTATTTTATGTTTTTTGCGGTGTTTATTTGTAGGTAAATAATTTCCTGGCAGAACTAGGCATATTATTAAAAAACCTTCCTTAATTAAAAAGGTGTATTTTGTTTGTTACGTTGATATTACTAGTTGTCCATAAAATTTTCTCCACCTGTAAAAATACGGGCCGCGCCTTCAGACTACGATATTACAGCTACTGTGGATGAGCTTGACAGGTCTGAAGTCTGAACTTTATTACAGCATAGAGGCTTTGGATTACTGCTAGTCTAAGTGTAACGAGGTAGCAGGGGATGACGTGGAAAAATAAATGTAACTCCAAACCGCATACTGTTCATTATTTTCATTTCACGGCCTTTTCAGCCCTCCTCGTACATACATACAGACCAAACACAGCACCTCCTTTTTTGAATTCGATTAAAAATCGCATTTGGTAGGGTTTCGAATAAATCTGACCACCCGCGTTCGGTTTTTACAATGTGTATGGTATGGCTTTCTATTCTACCCGCCATCGCCAACCAGTTTTGCCCGCTTTCCCCTACTCTGCCTATTGTAAATAAGTTCTACAAATGCGATTACTGATCTAGCTATTTTTATTCTTTATCTCAGTTCCGATCAAAAGTCATTTTTATTTCGATAGTTTATATCAAGGCTGCTCAACCTTTTGAAGAGTCGGGCCAAACGGTGGATTCAGTCGTTAACGACGGGCCACTTACATTTCCTGTTTCAGTTACTCTCAGGACCAGCGCAATAAAAACTCAATTATTAAGAAAATAAAATTGAATTATTGTTCAATTCAAAAACTTCACTTTCAACAGTCAGTTGAACTATAACACGTACGCACTCAATTGTTTCTCGAAGCATAATGAGACAGTAACGTGACGCGGGCGGGGTCGATGACCGTGTACAATTCTAACTTTATGGCCTCTCCGAGCTTCGTTAGTTACGATGCGCAATGCACAATATTGAGGACGCGGGGGTGGGGTATCACTCCCCGCGCTGCGCGTAGCGAACTGACAGCTAACTTCAGAGAGGTCATAAAATTTGAATCGGGATGTTCTGTGCGCGGCGGGATTTTTGAATTTGGTGCGTATTTTTAAACCATACTTGCGCGGGCCACTTAAAATTCTTTCGCGGGCCAGTCTGTGGCCCGCGGGCCTGGGGTTGAGCAGCCTTGGTTTATATGTAAGTGCGGAGTCATATTAACTGGCACTTAACTTTTTTAAATCATGATTTCGAAGTAATTATGATAAACCTAAATTTATTAATTTAAATAACGTCATTATTACTTGACGTTATTTAAATTAATAAATTTAGGTTTATCATAATTTTGTTAACAGCAAAGTGACTAAATAATTTCTTCTTCAAAAAAATGAACCGACTTCACAAAAAGAACAGCACTGAAAAGTACCAAATAATATTTTTACTTATTTATATTATATTATAACTAAAATGGCAAGTTTCATTTGGTTCAAATTTAGGTAACTTGTGCATCAAAGTTTTAAACTTTGAAGTCTTTTTTATTCTGGATCACAATCAGAAAGAAACTACCAATCCCATCCACAACGATAGTACTCTTCACTTCAACATTCATTTCTCCAGACAAGTCGCCAATCAAGAGCTGGATAATAGACGCCGATCTATGCACCTATCCAGGGGCGGATACAGAAATTTTAAAGTTGTATATCTCTGTTGCTACTTACGGGACCCATGCTAACCTCAGGGGTTTTATTAGTAAGCCTACTAGGAATGTTTTGGTAAAGAAAAAAAAAATTTTGTAATTGCGAAAAAAAGTTGAAATTTTGGTCCGCCCCTCTCCCCCGTGGGAAAAAATTAACACGCTTAGGTAATTTATTTGTTATTTTTTCTAAACAAATTATACATCATTTTGTCGACAATTCCTATATTTTAAGAGAGAACAATGTGTTAGTAGAAAATTGCAGTCATTCGCATTTTTTTAACCGAAAATACCAGTGACTAAACTACTTAGGCACCGTATACAGACGGTGACTTAGGTGATACCACTATTGCTGACTACGAAACGTAAAAGATATGAGGTCGGTTAAATTCGAGAAAATGTGCCATTTCTAGTCCCTACTCATATTCCTTTTATGGAGTTACCAAATTGTCCATTGTTTCTTATCTACGGGGGATTTTTTAAAAATGGTCAAAAATTTAATTCTTAAATATCTCGAAAACTATTATAGTTAGAAAAAAATTGTTTTTTGACAAAAATCACACGATTTTTTACGTTCTCTAAAGTAACGTTATTGTTTTGTTTATACCATTTGTTTTTATTGAGTTATTGAGTTTTTTGACGTTATATTATTATTTTAAAACACTTATATGAATAGGTATAACAAATTACGTGTTAATGAAAACGCTCTTTGTGTGTTTTATTTTACTAGTTATTAAATTTAACACTACCATGTCCCATTTTCGAGTATCTTCCTGTTTGACCCTTACATCGTGGGATTTATTTATGAAGTACTTGGAATTGGTTATAGGTACCTGGCTTTACTCAATTTAGGATTGATTACCACGAGAGGAACCGTGGGGAGCCGGGTATATTTCCAACGCATTCTACGAGCCTCTAAAGACGTCTTCCGTACAGTCAAGTATCTTTTAGTGATTTCGTTGTATTTTATTGAAAGAAAAATACATGATAAAGAATTGGCAGCTTGAAACTTGTTTGAGAGTGTAGTGGAGGGATTTCTGGGTAACAAGCAGTGCCGGATTTGCCACGTAGCAAGAGTAGCAAATGCTACGGGCCCCGCGCATTGGGGGCCCCGCGCCTGGGCTTAAAGTAATCTAGCAAGTAAGATAGATATGGTATATACCACCTACTGCTACCGTCCAATGGAAAGACGGTGGTCTCCAAATCTACAACGATTATTAATAATTTTAGCACATTTCTAAATGTTGACGCTGGCCACACCATGTGTCGCACCGCATCGAACGCAAGTTGACAACACCGCAAAACTAACAGGGAAATTCCCTCATGTCCTTATGTTGTTTTCGAGCTAGTCGTAATAACCCGACCAATTAGAATAGGGTTCTATTGATTACCAATAAGAAAGTAATTAATGGATACTGTCATCTGGGGTATAGTTGGACAAAATTTTGAATTTTTTAAAAATATTTCAGCCGGTTTTGGCTAAAAAAACTCTGTAAAAATTCGCGAAGGTAGCTCTAACATACCTATGATATCGACTCTCTTCTCGACCGTCGTAGCGAGATCATATAGTTGTGCAATTGTGCATTCACCAGTATCGCGTTGGTTTCCACCGAGGTGCTTGTTAAAATCGAGTGCTACCCTTAGCGGGTGTTTTGTGCTACCAAATGCATTGCTAATGCGCGTCGACGGTGCCGGGGGGGGGGGGGGGGGGTGTTATGGGGTGTTTTCTTTTGTTTTTAAATTGCCTTCTGCAATTTTTGCCTGTACACGTAAGTCCTAACAATGGCGAACGTAGAGGAACTTCGGTTCTTCTCGTTCGCCTTTTTTTTATCAAAATTTTTCAATTGCTATTACTTTTTCTCCTGCCTTAAGCCCCATAAGTTTCTTTCCTTTCCTTTTTATTATTTTTTATTGTATCTATATTTTTTACTGCGTTACTTTCAATCTCAATTAATTCATTAACGCATAAATAGGCATTTCCGCACCGACTTATTCCGGACGTTTGCCGACGGACTATCACCTTTTTCTAATTGCCCATAAGATCCCTTTCTCCCCGTCAAATAGGACATGCAACCCGACAGTTACTCAATGAGCCCTCCCGACCGACGGGTTGTACCCCTTATTACCACTAAGGCCCTATTAATCCCGTCGGCCACATTCTTCTTTTTTTTCGCATCACATAACATCCATTCCTGGGCTTCTCGATAATTCCTCCCCTCTTGTTAATATTGTTCAGTGCTACTCCTTCCCTTTTAGCCCTGTTCATCCTGTTCATCCTGCTCAACTCCTCATTCTAGGGAACATTTTATTATTTTTTTGTCCTTATAAAAAAAACAAATATTTAATTTGCTTTTTAACATCTAGACCACCTGTCCTAATTTCAACTTGTTGTTTTATTTTTTTGCAATTGCACACGTAAGGTTAATCATTTAATTACCTTGATATTATTAAACAAATAAAACAAATAAAATAAACTGTTGATAGTTGTGTTCCTAATCATTTAATTACTTTTTAATTATAAACAGTTCTTTAAATAAATAGCACGACTTTAATATAATCCACTAAGTTCATATTCGGCATCGTCCTTAACTATACTGGGTGTCACTGTAATTCTGGCCAACTGTGACTCTCTTATCAGTCACCTTCATTATGCCTCTTCGCTCGCCCGTTTACCCTTCTTCAATGGGACAACCCCCGGCACCTTTCTTGAGAAGAGAGTCCGCTAAGGACTCAAACCCGGACTTACAACACCAGCCCTCCCGACCCCGCCAGGGAGTTGTCCCAAGAAGGAAGAAGGCCCCTTCCACGCTTGCTAGGGATGCTAGGAGAGCTGCCGATTGGAAGATGAAGCATACCATTCCCGACCCGACTGTGGCCGCCACCGAATCGGTTCCCGACCAAGTGGACGCCCTCGCGGAGCAGACAGTGGACGACCGATGGACCTTCCAGTACCCGGCTTCCATGTTAAGGAACAACATTGGTTTCCGCAGACGAATGAAGCGCCTTCTCCGACTGACCTTCCGACTAGCCCTCTGCGTTTTGGGATTCGACCAGACCTATAGAGATGCTGATGACAATGCCATCCATCCTCAGCCGTGGACCCCTGATGCTACCACCACCTCCCATGCAGCAGCGCCACCCACCAACATTCAGGCAATATACACCGACCTAGAGGACTGCTACCGGCTTTCCAGGTTGGAGGACCAACAACATCTCCTCCCAGCCCTGCGCCACTTAATTAGGACCCTGCATCTACGAGGATCATCCGTCGCCTTCCCAGTTCCGGACCTCGTTGACCGCCTGGCCCTCAGCCGTGCTTCCTTCGACTCTGGAAAGCCCTTTCCAGAATGTTACCGCTTCACCAGGCTCCCATGACGCCTCCCGACCACCCCCCGTCGCCTCTCGAAGCTGAGGCCCCACCGTTCGCGGTTTAAACTGCCCTGTTGGTACTGCTCAAGCAGTATTTTATTTTACTGCTAATTTTTTAGGTGCTTGAAAATTCCGAGTGCCCAGCCAACCGGCCACCCTTAGAGATGTCTTCTTCTTCATCCGACTCCGACAACCTAACTGTTGATGCCCATCCGTGCCCTATCTGTCAACGGACTTTTACAACCAAAAGTGGACTCGTCCTTCACGTCAATCGCCACCGAGCCAACCCCGGACAGACCTGGATGCTCCACGCCAATGCCCAGACTGCAACAAACAGTTCCCCAGCTCCAACAGCTTGCGACAACACCCTCTACTGCCACACGGACAACACCTGCCGAACCTGTGACAGATCCTTCCAAACTTTCGCCGGACTTCAACAACATATAAGAAAAGCCCATGTGGTCACTTACCAAAGGGAACTCGAGGGCAAGGACCACAGACGCAACGAGACCTTCTTCCAGCTCGAAGTGCTCGAAATCGCCAGACACGAGGGGAGACTCCCCAATCAACATCCACCTCTCAAGGAACTTCAACCACTCTGTGGAAAAAATAAGGAATCTCCGGAAGCTCTGACGATACCTCGACGCCAGGTCCAGCATCGAGCGTCAAGCCCGCCACTCGTCTCACCCCCATGCAGTCGTGACATCAACTAGCCAAGCAGGCCCCTCCACCGGACAACCTGCTAGAGCGTCACCGCATGCGGACCCCCTCCAGGTCCCCCCTCCTCTCCATCCTCTGGCGAGGACAGTAACCATCAAGTCACCTCGCAGTCCACTCCAGGCCCCCTCACCTGACACGCCCGAAGCAGCTAACACTCCATCCTGGAAGCTACCATCCAGCGAACCTCCACCAAGCCCCCCACCATCTCCACCCACTCCGGATGGCGACGATCCACCCGAACCTCCAGGCCAACCAGAACAACTCGACCCGGTGAGAGCCTACCTTCAGCAACTCTCTACCGGACCCAAAATCGATGACGAGCTAAAAACTCTAATTATCGAATTGCTGGAAGGCTCTAATGACGCCGAGCAGACCCTGAGCCTCATGCTTGGCTTAATCTGGAAGCCCAAGCCCCCACGTAGGCCCCAACCCGCCCAGAACCAACCACCACATAATCGGGTTGCCACAGCCAGGGAGCAGCGTGCCCATAGGTACAAGCGCTACCAAGAGCTCTTCACTAAAGATAGGGCATCACTGGCCGGCCTTATTGCCCAAGGCTTGGAACCGGGTGCACTCGGCGAGGGTCCTGATCCACACGCAGTCACAGTGGCCAACATCTTGGTGCGGACCCTCCATAGAATCCTGGCTGCCCGCCTGTCCGCCCTTCCCCTCCATGCTGCCCAGCGAGGCTTCATCTCCCTGGATGGAACCATGGCCAATTCAATGATTCTGCAGACTGCCATTAAGGACTGCCGTGACTCCACCAAGCCCTACGCCATTGCTTCCCTGGATCTGAAAAAAGCCTTTGACACCGTGCCGCACTCTTCCATCGAGCGTGCCCTGCGGCGCTTCTCCATCGACACCAGGCTAAGAAAATGTATAATGGGAGGTTTAACTGGATGCCACACAACCATTAGTGTCGGCAAAACCGCAGTGCCCGACATCCAAATAAGAAGAGCAGTCAAGCAGGGTGATCCACTTTCACCACTCCTCTTCAACCTAGTACTGGACGAGCTGCTCTGCAAGCTTGACTCCGAACCTACTGGCCTCAAAATTAATGAGACTAACGTCAACAGCCTCGCCTACGCTGATGATTTGCTGCTCCTCACTCCTTCCTCTAGAGAGCTGCAGATCCTGCTAGGACGCACCACAAACTTCTTTGAGGCCCGCCAGATGGAACTTAATCCCCAAAAATGTTCCGGCTTAGTAGTCAAGCTCCTTCCCAAGCAGAAGAAACTTTACCTGTCTTCCCAGACCAGGCTTCTCATCCGAGATGACCTAATTCCCATCCTGGATGCAGACTCCTCGTTCAAATACCTGGGCCACAAAATCGGCTTCATGGGCACTGACTTACCTTCAACCACATCCCTTCAAGCAGCCCTTAACAACCTCCAGAGAGCTCCACTCAAACCGAGTCAGAAACTTGTACTGCTACAAGACTACATCCTGCCTAAATTTCTCTTCAGCATGCAGAACCCCAGGACGACTGCCAAACTTCTCCAACAAGCTGATAAAGCAGTTCGTCAGACCGTCAAGGCTTTCCTCCATCTGCCAGCCCAAACCTCAAATGCGCTGCTGTACGCTCAGAAAAAATCTGGAGGCCTTGGACTTTTCTGTCTTACTGCCAGAATCCCTGACATTATTCTGGGAAGTCTGGACCGCTTAACCACCAAGGGCGATCCCCAGTTGATTGAAGTCCTACGAGCCCCATATGTCACCCGCCTTCGCACTCGCCTACAGCACGCTATCGCCCCCTTTGGACGCCGAAATGAACAAGCAGCCTACTGGCGTTCCAAATTAAACAACGCCGCGAGTGGAGCCGGACTTCCCGACCACTCCAAGAATCATGGCGCAAGCAGATGGCTAACAGATCCACCCCCCTCATGGACCGGCAAAGATTACGTTTTGGCAATGCAACTGAGAACCAACACGCTGCCTACCACTGGAGGGCTCCACAACGTCCGAGTCCCAACCGAAGCCAAGAAGTGCCGTGCCGGTTGTGATCGTATCGAAACCTTGTCACACGTCCTGCAACGCTGCCCCCTCACCCATCTCGAGAGAATCAGACGCCACGACCACGCAGTCAAAGTGCTCGCCAAGTCATGGACCGATAAAGGGCTATTGGTCCAGGTTGAGCCTTCCATTAGAGACACCGACGGCCGCCTCCATAAGCCTGACCTGATTATTAGGGGTCATGGCCGCACCGAGATCGTCGATGTGTGTGTCTGTTGGGAAACTCCCCGCCCTTTGCAGGCCCATGCCGACAACAAGGTTGCAATCTACACCACACCACCATTCCTGGAAGCAATGAGGGCCAAATATCCAGAGGAGCCTATACACGTCTGTGGTTTGGTTATCGGCGCACGAGGTACTTGGTGCAACTCTAACGATGCCATCTTACAACGACTCGCCCTCCCACGAGCGCTCTCCATTGCCCTAATATCTGGAGTTCTGCGCAGAGGAACACATATTCATCGCAGCTTCTGCACAGCCGTGTGGAACCACAGATGACCTACAACTACATCACCTGCCACCGCTCCAAGGACCAGTTGCCTGTCACTTTTGGTGCCACCATCTTCCGCCTACTTATTCCAGCGATTTCCTTCTCCACATTATCTCTATATGTAAATGCTATCTTGATTGTTTTTCTTTCTCTTATTCATATTATAGTTGAGGATATCTCTGTACTACTTAATAAAGTCACCGGGACATTAACCGGAAAAGTTTATTTTTAGAAATGCAATAATAACATCATATATATATTGTTACGGTCTTATTTTTCCCAACCTGTAATTTTGTAAAATAATAATTTAAAACTTACCAGCTGCGGTTTGCTATTGCTTAATTAATAATAAAAGTACCAATTTCCTATTTCGATCTTTATTTTCATATATAAATGAATGGTAAAATTCAGTAACTGTAATACATCGAACAGAAACATCTAGTAGTCACATGAATCACCCAAGTACTTACAGCCATCTTCGGTTCACCTAAAAATAAGAAAATACAGCATTAGTTCATAGTCACCGACTGACTAAAAGTTGATCTTAGAAGTTGAGGTTATAAAAATTTTATTTAGCCATTTCTCCAATCTATATAATAAATAGGGGTTGTTTTTGGACAGGTTGGTTATCTGAATTTGTTTGGGACCTGATATTTGTTCAATAAATATTTGCTTAATTAATTTCTTGTTTACCTTTTTTGCTTATTTTGGATGGACATTTGTCAAGTGTCATGTCAGTCGGTTGAGAACCAAAATCCCTAAGGTTTTTGACAGGGAAACTTGCCGCCTTTTTCGTAAGAAACGTGTCATTTGGACAAAAACCTCCTGCCGTGGTGTATTGAGGCAAGTCCTGGCAATTTTGCCGATTTCTTTGTGGGGGTCCCTAACTTGAATTTGGTGGCAAAATCCTTTTTTTTTTGCACCAGAGAATCTGTAGTGTTTCAGTTTTTTTTCTCATTATATGGGAAAAAACCCCCCACATTTCTGTTTGAAAAAGGCCACCTAACATCTCAGGTAAATTTTCCTCACTATTTCTAAACATTAAAGCTGTCTATTCCTAACTTATGTTAATATAACTTATACATACCTTGATTGAGCCAATGTCATAGATCTGAAACCTAGTTTTCTTATAGGCCTTTTTTTGTTTTTACGTCTTATTTCCCCTCCTATTGTGTCCTGGTTGTTGAAGAACCACTTCCTGGAGCACTTCATTTGGAAAGCTTTTATCCTGGTCCATGTCCTATCATCTTCGTCTTGGCAGGTTCCAAGAATTGTCATGCAGGGCTCCGACAGACACTACTCCTTGGAATAAGGCAGCCACATTGGACCTCAGACGATCCCCATAGGGCACAGGTTTGATAGACTTAAGTTATGTGTGTTAACTCAATAATCAAATCACAGTTTCACAGTCATTGAGCCATACCCTACAAGTGCCCCTTCACTTTTGCTTAGCCGATGCAAACCTTATAGGGTTTACGCCCTGTTTTACCCTGCGACTCGGCTCTAACACTCGGTGTATACCTTCGCTTTATTAATTTTGGCATGGACACAAAATATAATTCTAAAAACTTCACAGTTCATACCGATCTAATTATGTTTATGCACGGCACACTAGTAAATTACTTTCTTTTCTTTTGGGCATTACACTGGATTTATAAACTCAGTTGAGGTTCAGTTGAGGTTCGGTTGAAGTTGAGGTTCAAGATAAATAAACGCAAACGCGTACTTTCGTTTATAAACAAAGTTCAGTTCAGTTCAGAAGTTTCCATTACGCTGGCGTAAAGTTCGAGATAACCAAATTTTATGTTCGCAGTTGGTGCAGTTGGGCTCCCACCAATCAAAACGCAGAATCACAGATGCGTAGCTATGTTTTCTGTGGCAGAATTAATACACGTGATGGCGAAGCCACACCTCTGCCGATCATTTGCCATCATTTTGTAAAGAAAACAATTGTTTTTCCGTTTGGTGTGCCTGTGTTTCCATATATTTTTTTCCAAATATTGCGATTGTGGATTGTGTGCTTTTTATTTTTTCTAAATATGTTTATGATGTCACCGTTGTCATTAACCTCACTTTACCCCGGACCAATGATATGAAAGCAGCGAACTGTGTTTATAAATGGCCCAAAAGCTCAACTGCGAACTTTCAACTACACGAACTGCGAACCTCAACCTCAACTGAACCTCAACTTAGTTTATAAATCCAGCTTTATTCTTGACATGATTTTAACACGTATACAAACCAATAATTACCAAGATAAAAAGCTGTGACTCCAATTATTCAGTTTAATAGTGAATTCATACTTTGAAAACTTCTCTAACCTAACCTGCACTTTTTATACATCTTTCAGCTTTCAAAAGCAGCTGATTGTTATCAAATCGAGTAGAGATGTTCTAGGCGTTAGCCGCGGTTCCCCTTTCTCCCGTTAAGAATGAGCTAATTCATTTGAAAAGAATGTTTATTTAATTTTATAAATATTAGTAAGTGGGAACGTCACCCCTTTTTAAGTTATTTTTATGCCCATCCTGGGCCGCGTTATTAAATACATTTTAATATTTTAATAAATGGGAAAATATTTATGAAATTCGTTGTTTTCTTTAGGAGTCCCTAAGGGTTTTCCTGTTTTTGCGGTCATCTGCAGTCACTGCCTTTATCCATAAGGGGCATATTAAAATAGGTGGCGCTTTTATTTGGTAATTTTACCCAGCCCACTCACCGGCGAATGAGCTAGCCTTGAAAAAGTCAGTGACTACGTTTCTCCGGTAGAAAAGCATATGAATTTAGTTGTAGAAAATTTCCCTCGCCCCGTATTGACTGAGATAAAGTTACCATTGCGTTTTTCCGGTCATAACATCAGACCTTTGTTTGTGAGGTAACAAGTAGGCCACCCTTTTAAACATTACAAAATGGCGCCTTTCAACGGGTTAATTGTTTTTACTTGCCTTGTTAGATTTCGGTTTTACAGTAATTAAGTATAATTGCTTTTTCTTCGGTGATGCTAATTGATAGTAATAAACAGCTGTTTTTGAATAAAAATATTATAGCCTAATCGCTTTTGCTTTGGTTATCTACACAATCGTATTTTGTATGCAGTTTCACTGATTATGAGTAGGTTTGTTCCGTGCCTTTTAGCTCGATTGTTGTAATTTTTAATCCATAATGCCTAGGTTTTTTTTTTTGCTATAAAGTGTTTAACTTAGTTTGCTGACGCTAGTATATGAACACTAACTTTTCCCGCATTTGTAACGCATTTGGTAGGTTAGAATATTTTGTAATTTTTTTTTAGCATGACAGTGTTTTTGTAGTGCTTTATTTATTAACTTGATGAGTGCCATTTGAACCATTTTGTAGTAAACATCTGTAAATATCGTACACTGAATAATTGTCGCTAAAACACCAGATTTTTTTTATTTTGCTGTTGTAACTTTCAATGGTAGATTTTTTATGCTGTGCCTTATGGTAGTTTTTTTTATGTCATATTTTACGCAGTATTTAACTTTTCCCTTTTAATTCGAAGGTATATGGATATATATACATTATATATTAGGTATATACATATTATATATAGTGTAGATATTAATGCTATTAGATTTTTTTTAGTATCGCTATGCTAGTATACTTTGATAGTATTTGACTTTAACGTTTTTTTTTGTAGCAGTAATTTAGTTTAACGCAAGTATATTTTTTTTTGAAGTACCTAGCATAACCACTAACTTAATGTTTAAGTTTATATTATTGGCATAATATATGCATTTTGTTTTTCACTGTTTGCTGCCTTGCGCACTAATAGCGTTTCGATCTGATTTTTTTTTTCTTTCTAGGGGTGCTAATTTTTTTCTTTTTTTTTGTTGGTTGGGGAAGGGTTTGGTATATCAAAGATATACCGCTGCAACTTTCAATTTTTTCTTTATCTCTCCTTTCCTGTCAACATATTATATTGGGGAAGGGTTTGGTATATCAAAGATATACCGCTGCAGCTTTCAATTTTTTGTATCTATCCTTTCCTGTCAACATATTATAGCATCGCTACCTATTTTTTGTTAAACTAAACCTTTTGGGTAAAGTTTAGGTTGGAAGTCAATCTGTTGGGTTCGGAGGAAATTCGGTATGAACTAGAAATCCAAGGTCTTCCTATAATGGGAACTTTTCCGCAAAAGCGCGCGACCCTAAGGGAGGCACTGCGTTTTGAGCGTGAAGGGCGTGGTGATCCACCCCAGACAACGTGTTTTGATACGACCAGCGAGTTGTGCGTTTGCCAGGCCAAACTATATACTTTATCTCGCGATATTACGCACTTCGATACACAGAATCGCGAGAATGAATTTAAACGAATTCGTACACTTTTGACGCACGTCAAATTAAGATTAAGTCTTATACAAACTGTTGAACCGTCACAGCATGAACGGAAAAAGATGCTTTTGGATAAATGCGATCAACATGTGAGCCAACTTAAGTTGGTAAATGGAAGTTCAGTTATTCCGCCGACAGTTAATCAGACCTCCAGCTTGCAATCCCGTAATGCAAGTCTGCTAGATACAGACAACCCCAATCACGGCAATAATGTTTTAGCTCCCGAAATACTTCCACCTCCTGTGTCGGGACACAGAGAGGATTCAGATGTCTTGTTGCTGTTGGACGACGTTCCAGGATATCACGAGAATCAGGCCATCGCGGATCCTAATTTAAATATAGATCAACAAATTTTTGATCCGTTAGAAAATGCTCAGAACCTAGTTAACGTGAATCCTTTAATTTCATCTGCTAATAATGGTTCAGAACATTTTCCTAGTTTTCATAACGCTCCAGAACCCCCGCCGAATCCCAATCGCAGACGTGTGATTCCCGTACCGTCTCGTCTCACTTTTTAGAGCTCTGATCCTCAATTTTCCACAAGGTCTGAATACCTTGAATCAACCAGACGTCCATTTCTTGTCGACCAGGTTAGACCTGTACCTTCTGTAGCCACATCCAGATTGAACTCGGCTTCCCAATCAATGGGTTCTCATGTCCGATTTTCTGACGATGTTCCCGATTCTTTGGCAGCTAATGCCAATTCCACTTATCGCGACCCGACACTGAGTTACCCAGATCCCTTTGTATATATGGCAGGGCGTCTACAAAATTTTCAGTATTCCCCTCTGCGCGGTTCCTGTCGCGAGCCGTCACTACGTCACAGTCCCGCACCCCACTATTATGATATTAGCCGCTGGAATCTTACATACGATGGACAGTCTAGGGTGAATGACTTTCTAGAGCGTGTAGAAGAGATTCGTTTATCCCGTGGCGTGTCGAAAGAGCAGTTGCTGCGTTCGGCGCCAGAGCTTTTTGCGAGGGATGCTCTACTGTGGTATCGTACTCGTCGTTTTACCAGTTGGGACGACCTGGTGTGTCAATTGAGAGAGTCCTTTCAACCATTCGATTACGAATTCGCATTGTGGGACGAAATCAGGCACAGAACCCAGGGTGTCCAAGAAAAAGTTATGAGCTTCGTGGTAGCTATGGAGAATCCATTTAGAAAGCTGCCCACTATGCCTTCGGAGTCTAACCGTCTCCAAATTATTCGTCGTAACCTGTTACCCTATATACAATCGCGTCTAGCAACGCTACCCATTTCCTCACTACAAGAACTTGTTGGGTATAGTCGTGCAATCGAGGAGACTGAAGCGAGAGTTCGTCGATTTGCTCCTCCTCCCACTAATTATCGTACTCTTGTGGAACCTGGACTAGCATACCATAGGCCGTCTTATTCAGCCGCGGCCATTGATGTTCCGCCCACTTTTTCGGATGATCCCCCACAGAATCAATTTGCTAATAATCCTACCACTTCTCCTAATCTAGACGCAATCTCGTCCACTCTTTTGTGTTGGAATTGCCGAGAATCTGGTCACGGATTCAAGCAATGTAACAAACCTCGTGGTCGGTTCTGTTATCGCTGCGGTAAGCCTGACGTTACCGCGAGAACATGTAGTAACTGTACAAAAAACGAGAATGCGGGAGGGCTGTCCTAATTTCGCAGTCTTCCCTTTATCCAAAGCAAGCAGAACTAAGCAAAAATAAAATAATTCTTGATTACATCTTATCGCATGCTAAGGGAGACAATCGTCCTTATTTGGAAGTGTCAATTTTTGGTAAGACCTTCCGGGGTTTGCTTGATAGCGGTTCATCACGAACTATCATCGGCAGAGCCGGATGGGAAATTATTCGGCCCCTTAGCGACTTAGATAAAAGCGTAAAGCTAAGTTGTACGGTGGCGAACGGACAAACTTGTCAATCTTTAGGTGCTGTTCAACTGCCATTTCGACTGCGGGATCGCATTGTCCTTGTAGAAACCTTGGTTATACCCTCCATTCCTCATAGCCTCATCTTAGGAGTGGATTTCTGGTCAAAAATAAATCTTGTACCCGATCTCCATGCTGGCCAGTGGTCTTTTGGTAACGAAGTAGACCGCAATCCGCAGATTTCCGCCATTCATCCCTTCGATTCTCTTACTCATGACCAGCGTAATACATTGGAATCCCTTATCGAGGAAACTTTTTCCGCTATGGGAGACAAACTGGGATGCACGGGCTTGGTGGAACTCGTAATTAGGACGGATGCAGCCCCAATCAAGCAACGCTACTATCCTCTCTCACCTGCGTTGCAGAAGGAGGTGAACGCCGAGCTGGAGCAGATGCTTGCTGATGGAATAGTTGAGTCTTCCGAGTCGCCTCGATCGTCGCCTATTGTGATGATCAAAAAGAAATCTGGTGGTTGGAGGTTTTGTGTTAATTACCGTGCTCTGAATCAGGTAAGCGTCCCCGATGCTTATCCCATCCCCTATATCAGCGCTACCTTTGATAAGCTTCGTGACGCCAAGTATCTAACTTCGCTTGACATTAAATAGGCCTCTTCTGGCAGCTCCCCGTTGCCAAGGAATCACGTCCTTTAACGGCTTTTATAGTGCCAAATCGAGGCCTATTTCAATTTAAACGTATGCCTTTCGGGCTCACTAATGCCCCGGCCGTATGGCAAAGACTTATCGATCGTGTCGTCGGGGTAGATTTGGAGCAGTACGTGTTTGTGTACTTAGATGATGTAGTTGTTTGTACGCCTACTTTCGATGATCCCGTACGCGTTTTAAAGGAAATTGTTAGGCGACTTTTAAAAGCGGGACTCACTTTGAACCGTGAAAAATGCCAGTTCTGTAAATCGGAACTAAAATACCTCGGCTATGTTGTCAACGCATCTGGTCTATTAGTTGACCCAGAAAAAGTGAAGGCCATTCTGCGGATACCAACTCCCAAAAATGTGGCCGAAGTGAGAAGAATTGTCGGCATGGCTTCCTGGTATAGGCGTTTCGTGCCAAATTTTTCAACCGTGATAGCACCTCTCACCTCTCTTACCCGTAAGAATGTTAAGTTCGTGTGGAGTCCAACGTGCGAGGAAGCGTTCCAGGCTATTAAGCAAAATTTTGTAAAAGCTCCGGTGCTCTCATGCCCGAATTTTAGTTTACCCTTTTCAGTCCAGACCGACGCCAGTGATTATGGTTTGGGCGCTGTCTTGTCCCAAGTGCAGGACGGCGCACAGTGTGTGAAATCGACCATTTAGCACGACATAAGCCCCCAATGTAATTTTGCATTATTCCTTACATAGTCTAGCAATCTATATTTAAAACAGTCCTACTAAGAAAAAGGCAGTCAAAAAATATAATATATATTTACAGTTGTCGGGGAGCGGGGGGCTTAACTTAGTGTTATTTTAAGAGAAAAATCAACGCATTTCTGTACATCATTTTCAAAACAAAAAATATGACACAGAACTTAGCAAATTTTTTACCAAGTTTTTACATAAATACTGTTAATAATCAAACTGTTTTACAGTATAAAAACATTTTAAATATTAATGCCCTTCTCCTAGAAATTTTGGGGTTGTTCGATGTATCATTATATTTATGTATTTTTTTTAACTCGTAGAGCATACTAAAAAGTTTGTCGGAGTTTAGTTTAGTGTCCCTCTAAAAAATACAGAGTAGGATCCCTTTTAATAGAAAAGTAAAAAATTTTCTGCTCATAGGTGCCCATTCGAGACTTAAGAATAGCTCTTTAGTTATTATCGACTTGACAAAAAAACCACACAATTTGTAGATCATCCTAACTTTGTAAAATTTTTTCGAATTTAAATAACTTTAACATTTTGCCAAGGCTCAGGTTCAGAATTATTTACAATCGAATTAAGTCTCGTTTTTAGAATTCGGAAAAGAACTAAGAAATCTGTGCGTTTTTTGTTTTTTTGGAGAACTCACCAAATAAAATACCAGCATTGTTTCATAGCCTTAACTTACCGTATGTCCTGTTGTGGCTAAAATTTATAGAATTTTTGGAACATTTTGAGTTTGATAAAGAAGTTGTAAGTAAACGCTTTATATGCGTCATTGCCCAGTATAGAATTCATAACTAAGTAAGCTTTGATAACAATGTATGTATGGCGCTTGGCGTGATTTTTGACATTGCTGAATCAATCCCAAAATTTGCGGGCCTAAATTATAATATTTACTCTATTTTAACTCAGTAGAGAAATATTCTTAGCACTTACAATGAAATACTTAGAAATATTTGCAATTTTTCAGAAAAACAAAAATAAAAATTTTAAGTTGAAAGCTAATATTATTCTAAATATAAGCGGTACATTTTTTATTGTATGCTGCTCGTTCCTATATATGTCTATTAGTAAAGCATTTTGGATAATAATATATTTAAATTTCCAATCCAATTTATTAAAGAATAACTTATTGTAGAGGGTGTTTTTTATAACTGGAACACTCAGTAACTTTTTTATTATTGATAATAAAGGGCATGTTTAAATTGGATTTTTTTTGGTAAATTGCAACGAACATAAGAGCTACAGCGATTTTTTTTGGCGCCCTCGGTATACAGGGTGTGACAATAAAGTATTGTTTTTAATGGAACACCCAGTATATTGTTGCATTTTTAAATTCCTTAAAAAATTAGCTGTACACAAATACCAAACACTGTTTGGATATCTTTTGTAGTTCCCGAGAATTTTTTTTGCAGATCAGGTTAGGCCTCTAGATTTTTGATTTTATACTGTTGGAAATAAAGAAATACATTTATGGCCCACTTTGTAGCTTCATCAGTTCGTCGTTCCTAATACGAGTACATTTTCATGGTGACAATTTTATTATTAAAATGTTCAACGCAAATATCTCGGGAACTACAAAAGATATTCAAATAGTGTTTGGTACTCTCGTAGACATTTAAGTACGTTTCACACATTGTTAATTTATTCATTAAAAACTAGTATTTTTGTAAAGATAATTTCTTAAAAATGTAAAAATATATAGGGTGTTAAAAATCCAATTCAATGTCACACCCTGTATACGGTAAATGAGAAAAGCAATAATTGATTAAGCACTAAAAGTCTTCATAATTTATCCAACTTATTAGTTTTTATTTTATTTAAAAGTGTTATTTCCATACCAGTACTAAAAAGTTAAGAAATACACGTGTCCGGGAGCAGGTGTATGCTGTTATAAAACGTCATTCGGCACATAATCCAGTTAGTCTGAAAGTGTTCTCATTGTTTACGTGGTAAATAAAATTATATGATATTATTGATTGAACATTGTTGGTAAGTCTTTAATTTGTTTTTAAAACCCACAATGATATTTCTTATTTACAATTCTGCAAAACTTACACCAAGCCATACATTCAAATACCCTGTATAGTGTATATATTGCTCATTAATATTGTAATATCTGAATCTAAAAAGTAACATTATTATTTTTTCATGCTTCTTATAGCTATTACTTAATAATAAGTTTAAAATAATGTTTCATGTATTTTGAAATCAATAATAATTGTGAAATTAAGTTCCATAAAACATGACATTTTTGAATAAAAACTGAAGCCATTTTAATGACTGACTTCTTATTTACATTTTATAGCAAAAAAAACATTCATGACCCTCCTAAAAAAGGTTATAGGAAATTAAAAAACATTAAATCAATGTTTAAATAATTATGTCGCGCTAGACGGTCGATTTACCACACTGTGCGGCGATGAGCACGTCATTTGCTACCTCAGTCGTTCCTTGACCAAACCGGAAAGGAAATACAGTACTACCGAAAAGGAGTGTTTAGCCGTCCTGTTCGCCGTAGAAAAACTGAGACCTTATTTAGAGGGTTCTAAATTCACGATTATTACTGACCACTATAGCCTTAAATGGCTTTATGCCATAAAGGACCCCGTTGGAAGGATTGCTAGATGGTCACTCCGGTTGCAACAGTATGACTTTGAGATTGTCCATGGGAAGGTTAAGGAGCACGTGCTTCCCGATGCTCTCTCGCGCTATGTGCCCGCCATTGATTTGGTGCAAGACGAGTCAGATGACCCTGTTACTGTTGATCCGCCTACCGAACCATCTGATAGTTGGTATTTGGATATGTGTAAACGGGTCGCTAAATATCCTCAAAAATATCCACTTCGGTGGCTTGATTCCGGACTCCTCTACAAGCGCGCTAGGCTTCTCTACCCGGCATTGGAAACAGGCGACGCTTGGTTAAAGGTAGTAGGTATATATATATATATATATATATATATATATATATATATATATATATATATATATATATATATATATATATATACATATTTAACACCTGCTCGACACAGAGCAATTTGCCTGTCCCCGGCCTGAATGAGATCTAACAGTATCGAAACCGGTCGTCGGGGTGGCACGGTTCATTTGTACCTGTGATATCAGGTCATTGAACCACCAAGGATGATATTCCTTGGACAACACGTTGGCGTAGTGTGAGAATAGTATTTTCTATATATATATATATATATATATATATATATATATATATATATATATATATATATATATATATATATATATATATATATATATATCTAGACGTTATATCACTATACACAAACATACCTATCAATCTTACAAAAGAAATAATAACAAAAAAATGGGATAAAATAAAACCCTTCACCGACATACCACTAAATGAATTTCTAAATGCGGTTGAAATCACCTTAAACTCCACATATTTCCAATATGAAAAAAAATTCTATAAACAAATAGATGGATGTGCTATGGGTGCCTCAATTTCCAGTGTAATTGCCCAACTCGTCCTGGAAGACCTCGAAGAAAACACAATCCCGCCCTTAGATTTCCCTTTACCTTTTTTCTACAGATATGTCGACGACTGTATAACAGCTGTACCCAAAAATAAATGCAACCTGATTCTAGAAAAATTTAACAGTTACCACCACAAACTACAATTTACAATAGAAAAACAAAACGAAAACAAAATCAACTTTCTTGACCTAACTCTATACAATAAAAACAACAAAATAAGAACAGAATGGTACACTAAAAAAACTTGGTCTGCAAGATACCTACATTTTGACTCACAGCACCCCCTATCCCAAAAAAAAACCGTTATTATTGGGCTCGCAGACCGCAGCATAAAACTATCTGATCCCGAATTTAGAGAAAGGGCAATCAACAAAGCAAAAGAAACTTTAAAAATAAATAACTATCCGCAGCATCTTATAAACAAAATTTTTAAAGAAAGAATACACAAATTTTACAACACACACCCAAACAACAAACATACAACAAAAAATAATAAAAATTACTTATCATTACCATATGTTCCTAACCTATCAGAAAAAATTCAAAACGTTTTTAAAAACCACGACATAACTGTCAGCCACAAAGGCCACAATCTTTTAAGAAAAAATTTCAGCAAGCTAAAATCAACAATCCCCAAAGATAAAAAATCTCACGTTGTGTATGAAATTCCATGCAACAACTGCCACGCCGTTTATATTGGACAGACCAGCCAACACTTAAAAAACAGAATAAATGGACACAAATTCGACAAAAAAAACAGGACTGCCTTATCACATCACAGCGACGAAAATCAACATACTTTCAACTATAAAAACACAAAAATCCTAAATACAGAAAATCATTCTAAAAAACGAGAAATACTTGAAATGATCGAAATCCAAAGAAACAAAAACGCTATAAACGCTAAATCCGACACAAAAAACCTTCACAAAATTTACCATAATATTATAAAATAAACTCACCCTTCTCACAAGCTACATAATACTAATAACTAATTAATTAAAAAATAATAAATAAAAACACATAGACCTCAAAACAATAATTTTGGACCCCTTAAGCCAAATAGATACATCTGGCAAACACTCCCAAATTGTCAGACGACCCTTCGCCACAAGTAGATATTTCGTTTTTCAGTTACTATTTAATAAAGCTCGACTAAATATGTACATACCGCCTTATCTGTTTAAAAACTTCAAAGTAACAGAAAGTGCAATTTTTTATAAAGTGCCTCGCAGTACAACGTGCCAATCCTTGGATTTTTAATAAAAGGTAACACCTTTATACTTATATATAAACTTAGTAACTATTTCCTAAAATATTACCTAAAAACTGTTAAAATAAAAAAATGTTTTCAGCTACTGCATTCTGATGAAGGTATATCTATTACCGAAACGTTAGTAATATAAAATGTAACCAAAAACACCACATTTTATTTGCCTCACAACGGACTAAATCCCCAAGAAAACAAAATTAAAAACAATATATATATCAACAGTCCAAGAACCTGCCAAAAATACATATATATCAGCATGGGTGAAAATATGCTAAATTTCAACACCGTATACGCAAAATACGGTCAAGCTACTGGAAACAAAATCAAACTGTTCTGTAAAGTAAATCAAAAACTATGTAACCAGCGAAACAGACGAATTTTCCTACTACGTTGTAAGGATGAAAATATAGTTCCTACATTTTTAAATTTTAAGTTAAACCACATCCTCTTTAACTGTAAAGACCTTGAACAAAAATTCAAGGATTGCGCCGTAAAAAACTTTATAAAAAATACCCTTAACCTTCTAATCACTGACACAACCAAAACCATAAACAAATTCGAAAAAGAAAAAACCACTCTTGCAGCCTCACTAGCAGCAATTATACCACCTGATTTATTAAATCCTTTTTTCGAAAAACTGTCAGAAAAATATGAAACGATATTTCAAAAAATAAAACAAAAAAACATAAAAAAGATAAAGAAACAAACAAACAAAAATATATCTGACAACAACATTAAAAAAAAACGCTTCTTGTTGGATCGACAACCTAACTGACGTTAGTATTCCTGACGATGTGAAAGAAATCCTTAGTTTGGGACCAAAGTTTGCAATACCTTACGAAAAACAAGAAGACATTCCCACAGCTGAAATAATTAGCAACATCGAAACCTCACTAACTAATCTAAACAATGAAAAAAAAGATGAACTAAGGTCGACCTGCTGCAACATTATAACTAATTATAAAAATAACTTTAATCACGCGACAAAAAACAATACAAAAAAAGAATTACTCAGAAAAACACGAAAAGCAGAAACATTCTTAAAGAAAAATAAAAACCTAAAAGTATTGGTACCCGACAAAACCAATAAAACTGTTATAATGTACACCACCGAATACGAACAAAAAATGACCAACTTATTACAAGACTCCAAAACCTATAAAGAATTAAGAAACGATCCAACAAACATATACCAAAAACAAAACAACGATATAATAACACATTGGGAAAACAAAACCTTTATATCACCAAACACCGCAAAAAAACTAAAAATTCACAACGCCCTACCCCCACGAATATACGGACTTCCGAAATTGCACAAAGAGGATATTCCACTTAGACCCATAGTGTCGTGCATCCAATCTCCTTTTGAAAACCTTTCCAAATTTTTAAAAAATATTTTAGAGAACGTTGTAAACAAAAACCATTATTATATTAAAGATTCGATGGATTTCAAAAATAAAATTAAAAATATAATTATCCCCGAAGATCACTTACTGATATCTCTAGACGTTATATCACTATACACAAACATACCTATCAATCTTACAAAAGAAATAATAACAAAAAAATGGGATAAAATAAAACCCTTCACCGACATACCACTAAATGAATTTCTAAATGCGGTTGAAATCACCTTAAACTCCACATATTTCCAATATGAAAAAAAATTCTATAAACAAATAGATGGATGTGCTATGGGTGCCTCAATTTCCAGTGTAATTGCCCAACTCGTCCTGGAAGACCTCGAAGAAAACACAATCCCGCCCTTAGATTTCCCTTTACCTTTTTTCTACAGATATGTCGACGACTGTATAACAGCTGTACCCAAAAATAAATGCAACCTGATTCTAGAAAAATTTAACAGTTACCACCACAAACTACAATTTACAATAGAAAAACAAAACGAAAACAAAATCAACTTTCTTGACCTAACTCTATACAATAAAAACAACAAAATAAGAACAGAATGGTACACTAAAAAAACTTGGTCTGCAAGATACCTACATTTTGACTCACAGCACCCCCTATCCCAAAAAAAAACCGTTATTATTGGGCTCGCAGACCGCAGCATAAAACTATCTGATCCCGAATTTAGAGAAAGGGCAATCAACAAAGCAAAAGAAACTTTAAAAATAAATAACTATCCGCAGCATCTTATAAACAAAATTTTTAAAGAAAGAATACACAAATTTTACAACACACACCCAAACAACAAACATACAACAAGAAATAATAAAAATTACTTATCATTACCATATGTTCCTAACCTATCAGAAAAAATTCAAAACGTTTTTAAAAACCACGACATAACTGGCAGCCACAAAGGCCACAATCTTTTAAGAAAAAATTTCAGCAAGCTAAAATCAACAATCCCCAAAGATAAAAAAACTCACGTTGTGTATGAAATTCCATGCAACAACTGCCACGCCGTTTATATTGGACAGACCAGCCAACACTTAAAAAACAGAATAAATGGACACAAATTCGACAAAAAAAACAGGACTGCCTTATCACATCACAGCGACGAAAATCAACATACTTTCAACTATAAAAACACAAAAATCCTAAATACAGAAAATCATTCTAAAAAACGAGAAATACTTGAAATGATCGAAATCCAAAGAAACAAAAACGCTATAAACGCTAAATCCGACACAAAAAACCTTCACAAAATTTACCATAATATTATAAAATAAACTCACCCTTCTCACAAGCTACATAATACTAATAACTAATTAATTAAAAAATAATAAATAAAAACACATAGACCTCAAAACAATAATTTTGGACCCCTTAAGCCAAATAGATACATCTGGCAAACACTCCAAAATTGTCAGACGACCCTTCGCCACAAGTAGATATTTCGTTTTTCAGTTACTATTTAATAAAGCTCGACTAAATATGTACATACCGACTTATCTGTTTAAAAACTTCAAAGTAACAGAAAGTGCAATTTTTTATAAAGTGCCTCGCAGTACAACGTGCCAATCCTTGGATTTTTAATAAAAGGTAACACCTTTATACTTATATATAAACTTAGTAACTATTTCCTAAAATATTACCTAAAAACTGTTAAAATAAAAAAATGTTTTCAGCTACTGCACTCTGATGAAGGTATATCTATTACCGAAACGTTAGTAATATAAAATGTAACCAAAAACACCACATTTTATTTGCCTCACAACGGACTAAATCCCCAAGAAAACAAAATTAAAAACAATATATATATATATATATATATATATATATATATATATATATATATATATATATATATATATATATATAATCTTTACAAAAAATAGTGGATGCGCCATAAAGAACAACTAGAACTGGTGTAATAATTACTACAATCTTGTGGAACTATGTATTGCAATTTACGAAAGCTGATACAGCAATGTTGTAAAGCTGGACGAAAATATATAAAAATTAATATCATATTGCAGACATGTGATGCGTAACAGTTTTATTTTAAGGCTATTCAAAAACTTTCAGAAATACTTTTGAATTTGTGGTTTTTTATTTCTTTTAAAAAACAAGATGAAGATGAGTTTAAATAGAACCAAGTGGATAATTTGCGTTGGTTTTCATTAAGTTTTTGCAATTATTTACAAATTAAAATACTTGTACCGTCTTAATGGCAAAATGTAATCCTGTTTAATAGTTTTTTATACTTTCGTAAATTACAAGCAGTACAGAGCCATTCAAACATAAGACTTAATTGGTGGAACTGAGACATCCAACTTGTGAAAGTGTAAACCTTTTTGTAAAGCTATAAAGGCATACGAAATGTTACTAAAACAAAAATTTAATTTTTAGTTTTTATTTTTCTGTAATTAGGTAACATGTTCCACTAGTCATTATATCACATTAATCAACTTATAAAATATAAATACAAAACATGAAAATCAAAAATAACCAAAATGCTTACACATGGTCATTCAAAATACATACTTTATATCTTAAATTGAACATTTTTCGGGAAAAACGCTTAAAAATTGATGTCCCCCACCCTTACCACCAGACGGATCACTTAGAAGAATCTGAAAAAAAAAACGTGAACATTGAGAATTAGGTGTAGATTGAGCGAAAATTATCAGGATTGAAAAATTCTAGCGCAATCAATTGTTATAAACAATTTAATTGTTTAGTTCCCTATAACTGCTGAACCATTGGTTTTAGAGAAAAAGTCTTTTAACAAAAAATATTAATCACGATGTAAGAAACAGTTTTTGTCCTTACAAGTTTTTCAAAATTTTTAATTTGGCCCATTCAGATCCGCGCATACGCGATGTGATACGGCGTTGCTGCCGCCTGTCGGCGGCGGGTAGCGCGGCAGATGGGCGGAGATCGGGCGGCTGATGTTTACTCAGGTTAAGTGAGGGGCTGATGGCACGGAACACTAATTGTGTAAATAGGTATAGCTTGCACTTGATAGAATTTTTAATTTAATAAATTAATAATATGACATTGGCGAAACACATTATAAAAACGTTTTCAGGTTATTTAATAACAGTCATGCGTCAAAATGTGACCGAAAACTTGGCCCAAAAACTTAACAATTAGCATTAAATTAAGAACAATTAAAGTTGGATCTCTCTTAGTTTAATTTACTTTCACGCTTAGTTTCTGAACATATATGCTATAATAATATAATTGCACTTCATTTCTTAGAGTTTGCTTATTATAATTTTATTTCTCTGTATAGTTCCATTTAGAGATGTTCCGCCATATTGCAAATTAAGAAACGTACAAAGACGCGACCACCAGAAGATTGTATTATTATTTATTACATTACATTACTTTTATTAGATATGTTACGCTCAATAGTCGAATTCGGGCAATGCCCGAAAAAAATACGCAAAACTAATTTTGAGCAACGAATATTTACCAAACCCGAAATTTTATTTTTATACGGTTATTGAGCATTACAAAATAAGCAGAACTAGTTTTGCGCAATTTGGAATGTACAAAACTAGTTCTGTACATTTCTGAATGGCCAGCACTAGTTATGCTTGTTTTACAGCCTCCCAAACTCAAATAAAGAGTATGGTTATGTTGTTGGACAAGAACGACAAAGAAAAATCACTTAGAACTGCATCCTCCGATATTTCTGTATCTACACAAGGTTTTATTTCATGTATGTGCAATAAAAAGTGTATTAACAGAGCATGTTCTTGTCGAAAAAAGAATGTCATCTGCCATTCTAAGTGCCATTATTCAAGCTCCTGTTCAAATAAATAATTTTTCAAACTTAACTGAATATTTGTCTAGGAATAAAGTTTTATTTGTTGTTGTATTTGTCAGTATTTAAATAAAATATATTATTGAAATAACATTTCCAACTTTATTTTATTCGGACGCTGCGCGCTGATTAAATGAAAAAAGCATAACTACTGCTGGCCATTCAGAAATGTACATAGAACTAGTTTTGTACATTTAAAATTGCGCAAAACTAGTTCAGCTTATTTTATAATGCTCAATAACCGTATAAAAATAAAATCTCGGGTTTGGGAAATATTCGTTGCTCAAAACTAGTTTTGCGTATTTTTTTCGGGCATTGCCCGAATTCGACTATTGAGCGTAACAGATATATTAAGTTAAATTTCTTACCTTTGAATATCTCTACCAGTTCGGGGAAGCCCCAGGATTCTAACAATTCTGCACTAGTCTCACACATTATTACATAGTAAAAATAAAAACAGAAAAATAAAAGTATTGCATCACTTTAAAAGATCGGAAGATGAAAAGGCAGAACTGTGGGCAGCGTTGGGCTTTTGATGCTTGCTGAATGTACTAGAATTTTACATACAATTGTACTAGATTGTAATAGATTGAAATCCGTGGCATGTCCTCACTCCCATTGACAATTTTTGACCACCTGATTAGTAATACATCATTTTTTGGATGAACAAATAGCTTTACTAAATACGTTTAATTATAATTAACAAAAAATGATTCTTTCATATGACATATGACATATGTAATCAACAAAAAATCGAAACATGAATAGTATAACATAAATCAATAATTAAACATTATAAGTAGACTTACAAACAAAACATTCTTAACAGGTCGAATTTGGAACGATTTAGAATTTAGCATGGGCGTGCGGTGAAATTTCAAAGTTGTATATCTGCAGGAACAAAGTTGTATATCTTACAGGAACCTCACCAAATTCAGAGGTTTTAATAGTGAGCCCACTGGGAATGTTTTGGTAAAGAAAAAAAAACATTTTGTAATTTGCGAAAAAAGTTGAATTTTTGCATTGCTTCCACTTGGAAGAAAATGAACACGTTTAGGTATGTTATTTATTATTTTTTCTAAACTAATTTTACATCATTTTACCGACAATTTTTAAATTTTAAGAGAAAAAAATGTGTTACTAGAAAGTTATAGTCAATTGATTTTTTTTTTAAATTACCTATATTTTAGGTTTCAAAAAATGCAAATGACTATAACTTTCTACAAACACATTCTTTTCTCTTAAAATTTAAAAATTGTCGATAAAATGATGTAAAATTTGTTTAGAAAAAATAATAAATAACATACCTAAACGTGTTCATTTTTTTCCAAGTGGAAGCAATGCAAAAATTCAACTTTTTTCGCAAATTACAAAATGTTTTTTTGTCTTTACCAAAACATTCCCAGTGGATTCGCTATAAAAACTCCTACATTTGGTGCGGTTCCTGTAAGTAGGAACAGAGATATACAACTTTGAAATTTCACCGCATGCCCATGGAATTTAGACATCATACGTTCCTCGATTAGTCTAATGTAAAGTATTAAAAAGAGAAGAATAGCAATAGTTTGACATGTCCATTATCCGCTATACGCGCCAGAGTTTGGTAATGTGAATCCCAAGCGTAATAAGAAAATTACAAACCTACCGTCAATGGCTGTCTCCTTCTCTTACATTACTTTTATTTAGAGGATGCGCTACTCCGTTGTCGGTATGTCGGTTAGCCAGAAGTCGGACACGAGGCACGACACCACATTGAGTTCAAGGTTGTGCATGAAGTTGAGAATGTACTAGATTATTGGGGTTTTTGGTAATGTAGTAATAGGGTAATATTGAATGTTAAATTGTAATAGATCTAGTAATAGCAAGCACAACGCTGACTGTGGGCTGTGCGTAATTCCAACCAGAACACACGGGTGTTTCGGCTAATTACGCCTAACGCGTCGGGCGCAACGAACGGTTTTCGTTGCAGCATTGTCAGATCATATCTTAGCGATTATATTGATGTAGGAATAGAGGAGAAAAGGGGTATGTTTCTTATACTTTTTGTTTTGTTCGATAGAGAAAAATAATAAGCATTGCATAAATATGTATTTATTATCTAAAATTAAATATTCCTTATAATTTTATGTCATTTAAATAGCTAACGTTATTTTCTTATTTGGCAATATCCAGAAAATAATGTAATGTGCGGCAACACGGCTTTTTTTTTATCCTAAAGTGCTGTAGGACAAAATCAAACAATTTGCAAGGGATTCTACATGATGGAATGTTGAAAAGAGAGCTATGTTTTGCTGTTAAATACTTTGCAAAAAAATTAACTACATTCTACAACTTGTATATTCCACGTCCAAAGTTACTGGCAAAGTATATTCTACAACAATGTAGAATATTCTGTAACCTGAAGTAAAGACCCACCCCTACAAATCTTTGTCACAAATTTGTAAAGTATGAGTAAAACCCCGACATGAAATTATACTTACAATTGTAGATAATAGTATGACAATTTGTGAGAAAAATGGGTGCTACAAAATTGTAGGCAAATCTTTGCCTGGACTTTTTTCAGTGCAGAACGCAAGGTTGTAAAACTAATCGTGTACCTATAGATTGGAAATCACTTACGCCGCTTAGGGTCCTCCAATGTATACAACAGTAGTACACAAAACTCCTGTATACTTCGTAGTGACCTAGGTTAAATGCGGATTTCCATTCTATACATGGCCAGGACGCAGCCATAGAAAACTGCTCGTCTTCTACGGCTGCTCACCCAACCTAAGCAAAAAGGTGGTCAGGTTTGCTCAGTTTTCATTGATATAGATACATATATATCTATATCAATGAAAACTGAGCAAACCTGACCACCATTTTGCTCAGGTTGGGTGAGCAAAAAGGTGGTCAGGTTTGCTCAGTTTTCATTGATATAGATATATATGTATCTATATCAATGAAAACTGTATGAAATGTCCCTTATAAACTTTAAAAAATATCTTTAAAATCCGAGTTAGGCGTAAGCAACGCAGTATAGTTTGGAACCATGGACACGCGCCTGCACGTTACAAACTATACACGAATAGTACGCAAAATTCGTGTAGATATTGTAATAACAGATTCACAAATAGCATTACAATGTATACACGAGCAGTTTTCTATGGCTGCGTTCTGGCCGTGTATAGAATGGAAATACGCGATTACGACTTGTAGAAAAATAAGCAGTAATCATAAATTAATCAACTGTCGGCAACGAAGAAAATAGTGTATCAGTTTTTTTAATCACATGTAATGTTTCTTTTCTACGAAATCTCCTAATGTTCGGGAAATAATCAGGAAAATAAATTAACACTCAAATTTACAGTACAACAACCGTAATAGCACTTTTATTTACGAGTACATATCACGTGACGTCGCAACCAATAGGATTACTTTTTACAAGTTTAGAATTTTGTATAAAAATTTGTAAAAGGGAATCTTTTTATTTCGTAATAGAAACTAAAATAAATTGTTAAACTCAACCGCCACAAATATTTAATGAATATAGAGAATAAAAAATATATGTAGGATTTTTTGGATTACATGCATATTGCCCATTCCCAGCTTGGATGGATACCCAATATCGCCAGCTGCTCTATAACCCATTACTTATATAACACGCTGCATAAAGAAATATTTTTTTTTATTTTTAATCTTGCTAGGTTTAGTACAGGACAGCTCCATTTATTGATTTCCATTGTTTTTTTTAAATTTCAGAAACCTCTTATTCTTCACGATATACAACCTACTCAGGAAAATCTGGATGATTTCCGAGAAGCTTTGCAAATTTTGGATCAGATATTAGCAAATAGAAAAACCGAGTACGTTGCAGGGAACAGCCTGTCCATTGCTGACTTTAGTACCTATTATTACTTCTGTCACTACCTGGAATATTTTGGTACCATACACCGATTTTCCAAATCTACAGGCGTATGTTGAAAGAATTAAGAAAATTCCTTGTTACGAAGCAAACAAAGAAGGACTGGCAATCTACAATAGTTTCATGGGTTCCAAACTGAAAAAATAATTCTGTTTGCCTTTTAACAAATCTAAAGAACCCGAATTTAATAATTATAAATATCTTTTTTCTAATTTTGACATCGAACTTTTCGTAACTCGTTACGAAAAGTAAAATATTCCCTAACTGGTGAAGAAATATTAATTTCATAACTTGTTAAAGAATAAATTTAATTTGTGTCGCGACTCGCGACACTTTTTTACAAATAAAACGACATCATGGCAACCCAGATAAGTGTCTACTAGGTTCCTAGTAGATGAAATAAAAATTTCTTCGTCTGATGCCTACTTAGATGTTTTGATGCAATAATTAAAATTAATAATTTTATGTACATATTTTTGTCAAAATTAGGATAAATCTTGTATGAAACACGTTGGGAAATGCAATTTTGTTTCACTCGTATAGTTTTGAGGGATCTCGATTTGCTCGTCCCTGAAACATTACACTCATTAAATAAAGTTACGCATCATTGGTTACACAAATAGCTATTGTACACACTGTTCTATAAAAAATATATATCGTTACAAATCTAAGAGTTACTTTTACTTCAACAACCCAAAGTACGATCTGTTGAATTACTTGAATTGATTCCATTGACCGATAGCACAGATCCATATAGCTACGCTATATATGGATCTATGCCGATAGCAAGAGAAGACGCCGCCATATTCATCTATAGCATTGTAATCATAGGGGATTCCAGGGACGTCTCTACCCCAGTTCGAAATTAAATTAGGATCCGATTTGAAAATAAAATACAAATATTTATTTACCCACATTGTATAATTTGAAAATCCGGAATAGGAAAAGACTTCGATTAACGTAATATAACATACAGGGTCTCCGAAAAGTCTTAGTAAGGGCAAATATTTTTTCTATTAATAAAGATAGAGACGCCAAATTTTAGTTGTATCTTATTGGCTAATAAATCTACTTTTTTATGTAATTTAACTTTTTCAGCCCCCTTGAGAAGTGGCGCTAGGGAGTTGAGGTCAAAAATTTTAAATGCAACCCTATGCCGTGTGGTACCTCATTTTAAAACTCTTTTCGAGAATGGCAGGTGTTACTTCTTGGAAAAGTTGCAAAATGGACTTTATTACTGCCAAGAAGCATGGCCATTTTGAAATAAGTAAGACAGGCACTCTTGGTCTGTTACTAGAGGCGTAAATGCCGAAAATAAGTACGTATGTACGTTTATGGTATTGGACAAAAATAATTTAATTCAAGGGCATTGCCGTGATTGTGTGACATAAAAAACCCAGTCAAGTGCGAGTTCGACTCGCGGATAGAGGGTTCTGTACCACACAATATTGTGAATTTCTCACAGAACGCAAAATTCTTAATAACTATGGTAAGGCTAACCCTTGAATAAGTAAGAAGAGGCGGCGATGGCGGAAGTAAATAAGTGCGTATAGGTTATATAACTGATAAGTAAGGCTGGCACGGATCTGTTTCCAGAGGCATCAATGCCGAAAATAAGTACGTACATATACGGTATTTGACAAAAATAATTTAATTTATGGGCGTTGCCGTGATTGTGTGAAATGAAAAACGGTCAAGTGCGAGTTCGACTCGCGCATAGAGGTATCTGTACCACCGTAAGATAGATTTGGTATTTTTTATTGAATTTGCTGATGTTTTATCCCATATTCTTGCTGAGCGGTGTTAAAATGGCACATAGTTAGGAATGTTGGAACGAGTAAGACATCACAAAAATCGTAGAAATATTTTAAACGTAGTTGTAGTTTTACCATTGGAGATATATTCTTAAAAGTGGATGGCTTCAAATGTAGACACCAAAGTACAATCCCTGAAATTGCGTACGCATGTCTAGCACGCTTGGTTTGCGCGTGGTACGTATTTTGGTCTGCTGCGCAGATGATAAAAACCGAAAAATATAAAAAACGAAAAATAAAGAAGTTGAAAAAAGTTGAGGAAAAAAGTTAAATACGTAGTTGTATCTTTACTATTGGAGATATATTCTTAAAACTGGATGAGTTCGAATGTAGGCACCAAAGTACATCTCAAAATTCCGTGCGCATGTCTAGCACCCTTGGTTTGCGGACACTTTGCCGCGCGCACATGTATTTTACTGGTACTGTATGGCACAAGAGGTTGACTACCGATTGTCGATTTATGCCCCGTCCGGATGGTGAAATTGTGCGCCATTTTGACCTTTTTCAGGTGTGTTGCAGCACTACTCCATGGAAAAAAAAACTATTCAAAATTACGGCACGCCGCCGCCGCGCCGCCCGCCGTCTTGATTTTTAAACAATAATATTTATATTAAAAAATAGTACTGGCATCATAAGTCGTTCAAGTTTCTATTATCTATCACATTGGTTAACTGAAATCACAGCTAGCTAGGCTAAATTTGACTGAAGGTAAGCCAGGAATTTTGCGCCCCTATAACAAAACCTAATTCGCTTATAGACTCTATACAGACCTGTAGCCAGGTTTTGATTTCAGAGGGGGCAACTAAAGTTTAAAGGAGGGGGGGCAAACTTATGATGTAATATTTTTCTAGTAGACAAGACATTGGTTCAGTGATTTTCTGGAGTGGGTAACTTTTCCTTTCAGGGTCGGCATTGCCCACTCTGCCCCCCACCTAGCTATAGGCCTGACTCTATAGTTTTACTATTCGGCGCCCTTTGCCACCTGCGCCCCTAGGCAAGAGCCTAGTCTGCCTACACCTAGCTAAGGTACTGACTGAAATAAAATATTTTAAAAGTAATGTTTATTACATAAACGCGGCGTAAAATACACTACCACCGCGTCAAGAGAGGAACTTCTTGCTTTGCGGTCTCGCGGTCACCCGAGTCACCTCGTTTTTCGGCCACTGAGAGCAAACCAAAAGGTACCAGCCTTAGTAATAAGAGAAATAAATGTTCTTAAATTTTTCTTTTTTGTAAGATTTTTTAAATTTTTATAGACTTTGCATTTAAAAATGAATTAAGATACGGACCTCGGGCTTGCGGTAGAATGTTTCTTTTTTGAAGACCTTTAAAATACAGGATCACACGGCATAGGTTTTCATTTCAAATTCTTGACCTCAACTTGCTAGCGTCACCCCTCAAGGGGGTTGAAAAAGTTAAATTAGACAGAAAAGTAGATTTATTAATCCATAAGATACTCCTAAAATTTGTTGTCTCCATCTTTACTAATAGCCACGATATTTGCCCATACTAAGACTTTTCAGACACCTTGTATATTTTTATATATGTATGCATGTATAGTTTAACCGAAGTCTTTTCGTATTTCGCATTTTCACATTACACACTGTAGGTAAATAAATATTTGTATTTTATTTTCAAAACGGATCCTAATCTTATTTCCAACTAGGGTAGAGACGTCCCTGGAATAACCTATGTTTACAATGCTTTATTAGTCTTTTGTTTTGTTGCAAACATTGTACGTGTGTTGGACAAAGAAAGATGAGAGAGAAAATGCTAAACATACGTCGTCGTATTTCGAGACCAGAATTTTTTTTTGTTTGACAATAATGTATAATCTGCAATTGCATCAAAAAGTTTTTCAAATTTATTAAATTAAATCAGTCTAAAACATTATTGTAAACTAGGTATGTTGTGGCGTTTTATGCTACTTAAAACATTATTTGCATGGATATTATAAAGGTATTTATGTTAAAACTGCACACACATAATGGAGCTACTTTAATCTGAAGACGACAACAACGAATCGTCATCTGAAAACGTTCGTCAGCTTCATAACCTAGGTAAGTCTTCTTTATCGGAAGCATCAGCTAAAACTGTATTCCGACATGACAGTTCACATTTTAGCAGGAAGGAGCATGTCCAAAGTGTCCGATGGATGATTTTGTCTTCTTCCTGGGAACAGGTGTCATGCCTAGGGTTGCCAACCGTCCCGATATATCGGGACTGTCACCGTTATTGAAGCTCATGTCCCGACGTACCGACAAAGGTATCAAAAGTCCGATCGACGTTAGCAATGTTTTTTAAATTACATTTTAAGAGGCACACGCAAGAGAAGAAAGGTTTCTAAAAAGAAAGTTTTTGCGTATAACGCGCCACAATAGCATGGTGCAGTAGACCTCTATCTTGCGAATTTGTGCATAGCGTCACGTCGGTATTCTTTGGGAACCAGTTCACCTGACATCTAGCGGTTACTATTAATATCATTACAGTCATTTCAAAATTCAACGTTTTTGACTGGATGTCGCTGAGTGACATCCCAGAATGGGAAAAATTGGAAGAAACAGTTATATCTTAAATCGAACAGTTTGATAATTTTAAGAGGTCACTGTCTTCAGAAAGTTTGTATACCTTTAATTTTATGGAAGAAAATCATTCCTAGAAGAGTGGAAAAACAGTTCGATTGGAGGAAGGTGGTTAAATTTCTTAAAAAGCACGGAACATTTAGATCACAAATCGATGTTACTTAAAATGTGTGAATACCTGTTCGCAATCCCTGAGCACAATGCAAATTGCGAAAGAATTTTTCCCTTAAAACCCGTCCTGCGGTAAGAAGAAAGAAATCGTTTATTAGCCGTGTCCGTTGAGGACATTCTGCACTGCCAGTATAACTTTAAATTATCGTGTGCAGAATTTAATAAGTACATCATCAGAGAAATATAAAACTGGCAAATCCTAATCCTAAATACCCTGGCAACCCTGGTAGGGTTGCCACCCGTCCCGATATATCGTGCCCATCACCGTTATTGGAGTTTATGTCTAGACGTCTCGACTAGGGATTGCAATCCCGCAGAGTGGGATCCCGCATCATTTGGCGGCCTGCGGGATCCCGCACCAGCTATGCGGCATAGCCATGAAAAAGCCGTAAACTCTTAAAAAATAACGCGAAAACGTGTATCTGCCAAATATCCGTGGTATTATAATATGAAAATTAATGAGACTGCTTAGGTATTATAAGTATCTTACTTACCTTACAATCAAACTAATGTGATTTACTGTAAAAACTAGTAAGACTTATTATCTCAGGTAGAAAAATATTAAACATTGTTCATTTGCCCAAAGTTACTTGTTAATTTAATTGATAAGAAATTTGACTGATTTATAGTCATATACCGGGTGCCCACGAGTTTACTGGCCAGCTCGTTATTTTGTTAAGAAATAATATTTCGATTTGAAATTTTGGGAATTCGTATGGTTACTTTAGATGCAGATTTTGAGTGCTCGAACATCTGACTATCGTTTCCGGTTCAACCGGAAATACAGTCAACTTTGTTATTTGTATATTTTTTTAAATTTAGATTCTACGTAAAATTCTAATTATAAGACATGCATCATACCCCATACCTATCTTTAACAGTTTTCAAGAAAATGGCGTTTGAAAATGTCGGAAGAGCCGCAAACTATACTGTTTTAATATAAAACAAATGAATATGCGAAAAGTTTAATATATTATTCTTACTTCTTTTTAGGGGCCTTGTATGCTTGTGTCATGACAATCTCACTTCCGGTGCAACCGGAAGTGCTACAAAATATGACATTCAGGCACAAATTACTTCAATAATTTCAATCGAACGACCTACTTTAAACTCTAAATTCTAATTTATCTGACTTTTCTCTATAATTTTTGTATACACCATCCCAGGTCTAAAGTTGATAGTTCTTGAGATATGGACAGCTAAAAATTTAGATGCATTCCAAATTTCAATCTTTCTAATTTTATCTAGGCGGCTATGGAGACCATTTGCATTAAGAAAATGTAGAAAGGATACACATAATTAATAATATCAGGGTAGTGCTTGAAGAATAATTTTATTAGGTTTTCATTATAAAAAATAAGAAATTAGTCATAAATTAAGTGTTCGAATTGTTGACCGTTTTCTCTCAGACGAACTCTTTGAAATTCCCTGAGCACGTTGTTCATTTGTTTTGGGGGTGATATTATTAACAGAAAATATGACAAGTGTCTTGTATTCATAGCCATCTTGATTAAATAATTGGAAATTGACATGGTTATGATCATGAAGCAGTTCAAGCGACAAATGATGTCCATAGCCGCCTAGATAAAATTAGAAAGATTGAAATTTGGAATGCATCTAAATTTTTAGCTATCCATATCTCAAGAACTATCAACTTTAGACCTTGGATGGTGTATACTAAAATTATAGAGAAAAGTCAGATAAATTAGAATTTAGAGTTTAAAGTAGGCCGTTCAATTGAAATTATTGAAGTAATTTGTGCCTGAATGTCATATTTTGTAGCACTTCCGGTTGCACCGGAAGTGAGATTGTCATGACACAATCATACAAGGCCCTTAAAAAGAAGTAAGAATAATATATTAAACTTTTCGCATATTCATTTGTTTTATGTTAAAACAGTATTGTTTGCGGCTCTTTCGACATTTTCAAACGTCATTTTCTTGAAAACTGTTAAAGATAGGTATGGGATATGATACATGTTTTATTATTAGAATTTTACGTAGAATCCAAATTTTGAAAAATATACAGGGGGTTTCATTTAAAATAACAAAGTTGACTGTATTTCCGGTTGAACCGGAAACGATGGTCAGATGTTCTAGCACTCAAAATCTGCATCTAAAGCAACCATACGAGTTCCCAAAATTTCAAATCGAAATATTATTTCTTAACAAAATAACAAGCTGGCCAGTAAACTCGTGGGCACCCGGTATAGTAGTATAGTTAAGAGAGGCTAGACTTTAAATTACATAATTCTGTTGACTGAAATACTGTTAATTTTTGATATTTATATTAAAAAATTAAAGTTGGTTTAATAATTAATTAAATAAACGTTAATTTATCGAATTTTATAAAATTAAAAAACCTATGCGGGATCCCGCGTATAAACATTTGAAGTTCATTTGCCCAAAGTTACATGTTACTTCAATTGTTAAGAAATTTAACTGATTTATAGTCATAGTAGTATAGTTAACACGTTGATGGACAGTGGAGGATCGGCGTGTGACCTCAGAAAGTCACTGCCATATTTCAGGAAGTAGTGGACCGATTATCATGATATTTTAATCAGGTAATAATAAGGTCATTTAAAGGCGAATCACGTGACCAAAGGTCTATACTGCTATAGCAGTTGTGACCCATCATATAACTTTTTGTGATGTGGGGGGACTGTGATACTGCAATAGCAGTTAATTTATGTGCTTTTGTGTGACAGTATTACTGGCTATTGCAGTGTATGTTTCTTGCAAGTAAATGAATAATTTGAAATAAATTGGCATCGTTTTTATTCTATGTAACAAATCCTAAAATAATATAAAAACTAGTGTTTTCCCCTCGGGGGATACAACACAACTGATCACATGTAAACTAAATCAGCCGTTACTGCAATAGCAGTAGGCGCGCGCATTTATTCCTTCCATAGCAACACAATCACGTGTCACTAATCAGAACAATTTCTGCTCTAGGGGGACAGTGCCCAAAGTTTTATAAAGTCGCCGGGGGACAGTAAACATAAATAGATATGGATTACAATGGATAAACACACTGCTATAGCAGAAATGACTTTTTGAGGGGGAAATATAATTACCACGTTAACGACCATGTGCACCATATTGGTGCGCACCCTGTGTTCTGCACAGACCGCGTGACCCTATTTGGGCACAGTCAATGTTCATGTTTTAAGTCGTGTGGATCTAACAGGGACGCAGCTTCAGTGCATTTAAATCTGGCGCTTAGTAGGTCTGGTCCCTGGGAAATAAAAAATGACTTTGGGTTGGTAAAAATGAAGTGATTTTTTTATATTATAGTACATACAGGGTGGTGCAACCAAGATGGGGTGGACGATTGTGAGTAAACGGTGAGGAATTGCGAAAATTTGTTTTTTGGATATTATCGATAGTCAAACCCGCTATGTTTTAAAATTATAGCCATAATACAGGATGGTCCCAAAAACTCGTGGCGAACCAAACTTGTGTTTTTTTAAATGGGACACCCAGTATATAATTGGTCCAATTGATTCTCCTGTCCGTTACGATCATTTTGATATAGGGTTTATTGGGTCTAAAACTTATAGTAAGGGAATGGGACGCGGTTAAAGTTGAAAAAATGCTCACAGTTCGGCCATTTTTAAAAAAACTTTTTAAAAAGGTATGGAAAAACCTAATATTCCATAAAACGTTACATATCCTTGAATACATTAATCGCTTGCAATTTGTTTAAAATTATTCACTGTTATACAGGGTGGTCAAGTTTTGCAAATACGTCCTGGGCTCATTTTTTTTAAAGGGAACACCCTGTATATTTTATTTTCATCTTAAAGATAACATTGCTAGCTTTCAAAAAATACCATACATGATGCCTTTCTGACCAACAGTTTTTTAGTAAACTAGCCGTGAAACCAAGGTTTCTTCATTCTAATACGATTATCCTGAATGTACGTTGTTTATTATTAAACATCTAATATTAGGAGGCCATGACACTATCATAAATGAATTAAGATTGACGAACTTGTCAAAGCTACTGCCGCACAATCCATTATTTACAAGTTAAGTGTAGGTGGCCCAATAATTATGAAGTAAGAAGACTGAGACACGAAACTATATTATATATTAGAGATATTTCAAAAAACAGAAAATATTGTTTTTAGGAAATGTAACGTAATTAATAAACCAGTTATAAACAAATTTTTTGGGAAAGGGGATTCTTCTGGTTTCAACATGATGGAGCGCCCAGGCATTGCCATAGGAATGTAAGATATTTTGTCGATAATTGGAAGACAGATCGTTGGATTGGGCGAGGTGGACCAGTTAAGGGGTCAGCCAGACCACCCGACTTAACACCACTAGATTTTTTCTATGGGGGCATGTTAAAGAAGAAGTCTATAAAGAGGTTCCAACCACAGTGAAAGATATGAAGACGAGAATAATAAACAGTTTTCGCAACGTTTCAGAGCAGACTTTGAGAAAAGTGAAACTTTCATTTATGGATAGACTCGAAATGTACCTTCAGCAAAATGGTGGTTTAGTTGAACACCTTATATGAGCTTTGTTAATTCTTTATATTAAATTGGGTTTACAAGTAAGTACATACCTAAGTAATTTTAAAAGATGTTCTGTTCTTGCTTAATTAATTTTTTAAACTATTAATACTACTGATATCTGATTATCTTTGTTTATAACTGGTTTATTAATTACTTTACATTTCCTAAAAACAATATTTTCTGTTTTTTGAAATATCTCTAATAAACATGTAAAAGTTTCGGGTCTCAGTCTCCTTCCCTCATAATTATTGGGCCATCTAAACTTAACTTGTAAATAATGTATTGTGCGGCAGTAGACAAAGCTACTGCCGCACAATCCATTATTTACAAGTTAAGTTTAGATGGCCCAATAATTATGAGGGAAGGAGACTGAGACCCGAAACTTTTACATGTTTATTAGAGATATTTCAAAAAACAGAAAATATTGTTTTTAGGAAATGTAGTTCGTCAATCTTGTTTCATTTATGATAGTGTCATGGCCTCCTAATATTAGATATTTAATAATAAACAACGTAAATTCAGTATAATCGTATTAGAATGAAGAAACCTTGGTTTCACGGCTAGTTTACTAAAAAACTGTTGGTCAGAAAGGCATCATATATGGTATTTTTTGAAAGCTAGCAATGTTATCTTTAAGATGAAAATAAAATATTAAAAAAAAATGATTCCAGGGTGTATTTGCAAAACTTGACCACCCTGTATAACAGTGAATAATTTTAAACATATTGCAAGCGATTAATGTATTCAAGGATGTGTAACGTTTTATGGAATGTTAGGTTTTTCGATACCTGTTTCAATTTTTTTTAAAAAATGGCCGAACTGTGAGCATTTTTTCAACTTTAACCGCGTCCCATTCCCTTACTATAAGTTTTAGACCCAATAAACCCTATATCAAAATGATCGTAACGAACAGGAGAATGAATTGGAACAATTATATACAGGGTGTCCCATTTAAAAAAACACAAGTTTGGTTCGCCACGAGTTTTTCGGACCACCCTGTATTATGGCTATAATTTTAAAACATAGCGTGTTTGACTATTGATAATATCCAAAAAAAATTTTTTCGAAATTCCTCACCGTTTACTCACAATCGTCCACCCCATCTTGGTTGCACCACCCTGTATGTATATGTGTGTAAGTTGTTTTTTCGAACGCCATACTTCTTTTGCTAAGTAGATAATAACGTCGTATTTGTAGTTTTTGTATGTTTAGAATGTAATGTATAATGGAATTTACTTGTCTATTTTTTAAAAATAAACATTTTGGCTGTGACCCAATATGGAACATATGGTCTGTGGTAAACTTAACCAATATATTTTTAAAATCAGACCCCGTAAGTTGATAATAACGTTATACTTGTATTTTTTTATGTTTAGAATGTAATGTTACCTTATAATGGAATTTACTTGTTTATTTTTTTTTAAATAAAATGCAAAATAAACGTTTTGGCTGTGACCCAATATGGGCCACATGGTCTGTGGTAAACTTAACCAATATATTTTTTATATCAGACCGCGTGTGCCCATTTGGTACACATGTTTTTTTTGTTAAAACCTTTTTTCAAACACTTTATTTTTGAAAAAGAAAGAATTATTAAACCTCCCTTTATCAAAATTTAACAAAAAAGTACCCTGGTCCAGAAGTAAAGTTTTAAAATTTAGTGCTGGTCGTTAACGTGTTAATGCATTAGAAGTGAGTGTCCAGTCAGATCACTTTAAAGTTACTGCTATTGCAGTACTGTCGAACAACGTGTTAAGAGAGGCTAGACTTTAGATTATATAATTTTTTTAACTGAAATTTAAAAAAAAATTAAAGTTATTTCAATAATTAATTAAATAAATATTAGTTTATCGAATTTTATTAAATTAAAGAACCTATGCGGGATCCCGCGGGATTAGAACCAATCCCACAAATGCCCTGCGGGATTTAAAACACAGCGGAATTGCAATCACTAGTCTCGACAAAGGTATCAAAAGTCCCGATCGACGTTATCAAGGTTTTTTAAATTAAATTTTAAACGACACACGCACCAACAACCGTGATTTTGAAAGGTTTTTAAAAAGAAAGCTTTTTGCATATAACTCACTACAATAGCGTCGTGCAGTAGACCAATTTTTCCGCCAAAAACAAACAACTTTGTATATAACCAACTACTACTAAATTTAATAAATAACACTGGTTTATAAATATTAACATTTTTAATATACCTCAGATGAAACCCTAACGTTCTTATTCAGCTACCTCCTACTAATATAAAACGGCAGTTGAAAATTTTCTATCACGTCACATTTTGCTACTACGAATGTCGCTTTTTATTCGCCTATTCGCGCTGATTACTTGGATTCAAAGTTCAATTTATTAAAAAAACTATCATGCAATGGGTGAACATGTCTCTTAAGATACATTTCCTTCACTCACATATAGACTTTTTTCCTGAAAACTTAGGCAGTGTGAATAACATACAGGGCGAGCGTTTTTACCAAAAGCTCAAAGTTTATGAAAATCGACACTAGGGTTTTTGGGGTAGAAGTATGTTAGTTAGGAGACTACTGCTGGTCGGTTTTAAGGGAAACTGACCCAGAAAATTACAGAAAGAAGAGTAAAGTTAATCATTTTTAATATTTGCTTTACTTGAAAAGACATTGTTTTACAAGTTTTAATTTACTTATTTTTTTAATGTGACGTGACAGAATTTTTTAAATATTTTTCCCGTACTTAGCATCCCTAAATCTATGAGAAATTACATATTTCGACGAAGGTATATAAACCGTGTAAACTAGTGTAATTTTCAAGCTATACAAAACTATGTAATATGTGCCATAAGGTCACTTCCGTTGGGCTACTCAAAAATCAGTACTTTAATTTCCCCGTTGCCGTGCCCCCCTTAAGATTGTGAGATTGTCATACTTTTTAATTATTAGTAATAAAATCTTTAAAAATATATATATTTTTTTATTTGCCCCCCCCCCCTCTCCGAGAAAAGGGTCTGCGGGCGCTCATGGATAATGCCAATTGATTCCAATGGACGTCAAAATAACCGTAATTTGTCATAGAAAACAAATTGGTAAAGTGTCCCTTAACGGAGATACAGAGCCCCAAAGGGGTACTCCGAGATTTACTTTTTTGGCTCTAACTTTTGAACCGACTTGTATAATTTAATAAAATTTTAATATTTTATGTTTGCCATAAAGACTCATAGAACCATACTACGTAGATGTTTTACATCGTCAGGGAAGTCAGAAACGGACTTGCCACCACACTCGTTGGGCCAAATTTTTGACAGGTATCACTTTACAGCGCCGAAAACTAATTTTTTAAATACTTTGGTCATTCCTCTTTAAAAAGGTACTCTACATTTGTTTCGACAAAATTAGCCGTTTTCGGAAACATTCAGTTTTTGTATAACACGTTATTGAAATAATTTTACTTTTATTTTATTTTATTTTACTTTAGATGATATGAAAGACCGAAATCGCTTTGCTTGCTTATTAGTGGCACCTGAAATGTTACAGCGAGTACGAAATTCGTATAGAAAAAGAGTGGGAAAGTGCTTGGAAGTTGAAGGGGGCATTTCGAACAACTTTTCAAGCATGACAGACGACAAATAAGTTGAAATGAATTGGTAAATATTTTTTTTATTGTATATCCTAATATATCATAATTCCGTAACCGAAAGAGCAAATCAAAAACAATTTTGTAGACATACGTAGTTTTTTACATAAATTCGAATTTTCATCCCGTTTAAAATTCCAAAGTTACCCCACCTCTCAGAATAGAGAGAGGGGGTTAATGTCAAAAAATATGATTAAATATGCCCCCCATCTCCCTATTAAAAAAAAATTAATGGATATATTTTAAATCGTTTTCGAGATATCGCCTTGTAACATTTTAAAAACCTCACCCTGTATACAGGATCGACCAGCTTTCGAAGTTGATTTTCTGTTCAGTCCTAGAAACGTGTTGACTTGTTGTCAGTAAAGAGATTATTGTGACATTAACAGTAAAAAGGTAAAATAAAGGTTAGAAAAGTGAAAGCGTGTTCAGTATTTCGGCCGTCCGGTACAATTTAGAAAAGTGCAAGTGTGTTCAGAATTTCGGCCGTCTGGTACAATTTAAAATATAATAAAAGTGTGCTCATTATTATAAATGATTTGTAAACTAGGTACAATTTTATTGATCGTACAGAAAAAAATACTAGTATCACGTCGACTGGCCGAATCATCGGAATTACCCTCGAGTAGTAACCTTCGTGTAATCCACTTAGTCTTCTCTAATTTCCCCAATATATCGAACAAATTTTCCTATTACGAATGCGCATATCCCAAATCTCGAATCCTAACCCAAACCTGTGAACTTAAACTTTAACCCCTATCCAGGGGCGTACAATCTTTGAAGGATATCTGACGTTCCCCAAAATATTAAATATAATAATAAGTATATTCAACACTCAAAAACTATATGAGACCAACTGACCTTCGGCAACAGAAGACGCAACCGTTCATTCGTAACTAGCAGTTTGTTTTGTTTCACTGTGCGTGTGTAGGACAAAGGAAGATCGCTATAATTCCAACTAGAGTCCGACCGAACCTTCGGCTTCAGCCACCTTCGGCCAAAAATCCCAGCTTCGGCTAAATCTTCGGCTTCGGCCAAAATGGGGCCGAAGATTTTGCCGAATGTGAAATTAAGAAATAAAAATATTTTTAATTCCTAGAAAGGTATCGATATTTTATGGCCCTGTATTGGCATCGATACGTAAAATTAACGTACATATTGTTTTTATAAGCTTTAAGTCAAAATTTGGATAAATAAATTACAAAAACACAATTAATTTTTCGCTTAATGCTTTATTTTGCTAAGTAAACATATAATATACATGGTAACTTAAAAACACCTACTCAGTAATTAAGAAAGTATAATTTGCTTTGTTGTGTTTGCGTGTTTGCTTCTCGATCGAAATTTGATATTTCTCCCAATGTGCTTTTGGCTCCTTGTGTTTTTTTCAGGCGTTTTGGAATGGGTGGTTTGTCCTTTTCTTTATTTTCGTTTGCCCAAACGTTTAAGAAAGCAGCTAATATCTGCGATGCCATTTCTTCAGGTGGCAACCATTCTGGATCAGCATCGCTATCGATAGACTAACTTTCTGTCTCAGATTCAGCTCTAATAAGAAGAATATCTTCTGTTTCACTGTCACTATTTTCCAACAATGCTTTCTCCAGCTCTTCGTCTGTTAAACCTCGTTTCGACATTCCCAACGTTTATTGGTATCGACACGTAAAAATTTCGTATAGAAATTAGCGCGCATTGGTAACGATGCGTAATATTTACGTGTAGAGCTCCAGAAAATAATACCATGTAACCTCTAGCACGAGCACTCGCGAACTGGTAATATAAACAGGATACACGGTTGCCTACAAATTTTGGCATGAGGATCAATAAATAATAAATTTCTAATTGACATTCCCATATATTTATTCTTTCTTACTCTGAAGTGGAGTTTATTGCTTGTAAATTTAATTAGTTTTTGAGATATAAAATAGAGATAGCACTTATTTTTGTGTTCAGTTTCAGTGTAAACAAGTTGGTGTGCTGAAATTATTTTGTTCCATATTATCTGTGGGCACTTACATTAGCCGCAATGAATACACGTAAAAAACTTAAGTTGGAGTGACTGCTTCCATATTCCTCTTCCTATCTTATCTGAACGGGAACAAGGTGTTTGTGTAACTCTGAATTTAGTTTACACAACGAAATCACATCGAGCGACATGTCAAAGGTCCAAAGCATTTAGAGAAGTGCAATCTCATCCGGAGCCATCCGCATCTAGAGAACCTGATTTGTAATACACTTAGAGTTTTACATGGATTTCTGTGAAGCCTTTGTTTCATCTGACATTCCTCTCCATAAAATAAATAACCCATCTATGAAGAAATTTTTACAAAAATACTGCCACCACAGAGTACCAGACGAATCTGCTCTTCTTAAAATTTATGTGGATAAGGTATACTCAAAAACTATTGACAAAATACATCACAATATTGACGGAAAAAAGTTGTGGTTTAGCATCGATGAAGCCACCGACATCAAGGGCCGATACGTTGCTAATATTATAGTTGGGCCTTTAAATCCTATAGAAGGGGAATGCTCGTATGTAGTCAACAGTAAATTTCTGGCTAAAACCAATAGTGAGACCATAACTCAAGCTGCAGTAGAAAGTATCAGGTCGCTCTTTCCAGATACGAATATTACTGATAGTGCGGCATATATGCTAAAAGCAGGAAGACAGTCAAAAGAACATTTTCCAAATTTGATTCACTTTACATGTCTAGCTCATACCGTGCATAGAATATGTGAACTGATACGTGCCTTCTATACAGTTATTGGTACATTGGTTAGTGAAGTAAAAAAAGTTTTTCTTAAATCACCGGCGCGACTAAACAAATTTTAAGAAATGTGTCCTAATGTCCCATTGCCTCCACAACCTGTTATTACAAGGTGGGGAACATGGTTATCAGCCGTTATATACAAATTACGACTTAGAATGTTATTGACAGTCTAAAAGATGATGCTTTGAATGTAACAAGAAGTAACGAAGTTATAAGAGCACTGACGCTTAAAAATGATTTAAAGTTTATTTCTGAAAATTTTGGATATCCCCCAGGTGTAATTGAACAGTTGGAGACACAAAACCTTCCCCTTTTGACTTCTTTTAATTTATTTCAGACAACCATAGACAAGCTCAAAGCATGTCCTACCGAAATTGGTGAAAAAGTGTATATGCCAAAAATCATAGAGAGAAATCAAGGATTTTCAGAAATACAAATATTTTTGAAACATTGAAAACTAAAAATACTGACTTGTATAATCATTTCCGTTTCGCTCCTGTTACAAGTTGTGATGTCGAAAGAAGCTTTTCTAGACAGAGATATTCTTAACTATAAACGAACGCGTTTTACTGAAGCCAACTTTGAAAAAAATGTTAATTATATCATATAATGCCAATAAATTGTAATAAAGTCTAGATTTGTTTTCATTTTACATTTATTACACAAAAATATTTTCACGCAGCCTATGGCCTTGCGACGAGCTCGTATGATTTATCCGTTCCTTAATGATAAGTCAAGAAAAAAAATTAGTACCAAAACCAAAGAATTTTCATTTACCATCCTGTAGATTCGCAACAAAGCATTTTTCGAAATTTATTTATGGGAACGTTTCCCTGTTTTTTTAAAAAAAAGTCTCACTCCACGTCCCTGTCCCCATCGATGGGTAAATCAGCACAAAACGATCGTTTGGACCATGAAATTTTAAAAACCCTTCCCATAGCGCCTGGTGAGCTGTAATAAATAAGGCATCTAGCGAAGCGATATACTAGGTACCGGTTGTTAAAGTAAGAAGTGACCCAGTCAGAGTTCGCGTTCGTCTCTTTTGTCGACAATGGGTCTTTGGACTATTGGACTAGCTTTCAACTGAACTACTGAGTGTAGTCTTATAGGCAGAGGCTCCAACTTCGGGGGTGCTCGGGGGCTCGAGCACCCACAGGAGAGCTACACGTGGGTGCTGGGCACTCACGGGTGCCGCGGTCCTCTTTTCACTAACTTATGGCATTAAATAAATGAAAATCACAAACATCACCATAAAATTATCAAAAGGTTTGTTGATTCAAAACTACAAGTTTATGAATTTTTTGTCTGATTTTATCAAACTGATTCCACCTCGTCCGAACGCTTTTCAAAATAGTATGCGATGTTCTTCAAAGATTTGACTTAAATACAAAAAATTGTCGTGGACTATGTCCAAATGGAGCTGCTAATGTAAGTGGTGCTTTCACAGGACTTCAAGCACGTTTGCAGTTGTTGAAGCACGTTGAGCAGAAAGCAATACACGTCCACTGCTTGACCCACTCTCTGAATCTTGTTGTTGAAGAGTATTTGAAGCAAGATTCAAAAGTTAGAGACTACGTGGCTATAATTAGGAGCTCACAGTTTTAGTAAAATGCTCTCCAAAACGCCAAGCATGTTTTCAAAATCTCCAGTCGATTGAGTCAGCAGGGGAAGAAAATTCATCTTGGTCAGTACACGTTACTCTTCGCCCTTCTTATCTAATAAGATGGTATTGCAGAGTATCATCGCTAAAAACAGTCCTACATAACTACAATGAACTAAGTATTAATGTTTTAAGCATGATTGAAAAGGAGAAAACAGACGCTGGAGTCAAAGCAAGGGGTTTCGTGAAAAACTTCTCTTCTTTTGAATTTGTTTTCATAACAAAAATGTTAGTTACTGTTTTCAATAAAATCGAAATTCTTAATGTTTCTTAGAAACCAATGAGACTTCATTTACGCCAAGCTCTGAAGAATGGCGAAGACGTAACACAAGTTATTACTTCGTTGATGGGGACCGAGGAAAATTTTGAACATCTCTGGATGGAAAGTATGGATTTCGCCAAATAACTGGAAGAAGCTTCAAGAGAACGAAAAAAACCGAAGCGTCTGGACAAAGGGCCTGATGGTCATCGTTTTTCTACAGCACATGATTTTTACGGACACATGTATTACGAAATAGTAGACACTACAGTCACTTGCATTAAAGATCGTTTTAATAAATCTTGTAGGATACATTTGCAAAAACTGGAACAGTACCTTTGTCAAAGCGGGTCAAGCATTGACGAATTATATGGATATGTTTTTGGACAGTCTAAAAGTGTGAAACTTGAAAACTTAAGCGATGTCGTAGATTTCCTGAGAGCCGAGGAAACGAGTCGATATTTCAATTAATACCAGAAGTGACAAAACTTGCACGAATTATGCTAACTATTCCAGTGTCGACTTGTACTGATGATAGATCTTTCTCAGCATTAAAAAGAACTAAAACTTATTTAAGAAGCACAATGACTCAACGTCGCCTAAACGATTGTGCTGTGGTGAATATAAATAGGGAAGAAGCTGACCAGATCAGTTCTTATGTTATTGCTGACACATTTATTAGACGATCAACTGTTAGACAAAATACTTTCATGATGAGTCAACATTATTAATTCTATTAAAGGTTTCAACGATTTTTATTAAAGTATGAAATAAGTTTTTTTATTAGGTATATATTTATTTCCCCTTATCCCTTTCCAGCGCCTCTTGAATTTATGAGAATCTGGAACCTGGAACCCGCATGGCACCCACACGGATCTTGAAAACCTGGCGCCACTGCTTATAGGCAAATAAAAAAGGGCAATGTTGGATCATGGCCACAAAATTACAAAACGACCGGTATGCCTTCTTATGCCACTTTATTATTAGACTGTGAACGAGCTTGGTGCGCACTAAACCCCCTACTTGACAGGCGCTAAAACAGGGCCGATCGATTTGACTGTTCATTTGTTTGTTGAAAGTTTTGTTAATCATTTTGAGTGTGGTGCTCAAAGTGAAACGAAGAAAGTAAGAGGTGTGTTATTGCTTTATTTTGTAGCCCATTATTTTTGAACATATTGAATTTTGTATCTGCATATTTATTTTAAATAGTTCTCTTCTCCGTTGCTGATATTTTTGTGCATTTTAATCCAAATTCTCGTATTCATTCGTTTTTTTTTCTTAGTTATGGACTTACGAAAGTTGTGTGTTAGTTTTTATTGCAGTATCATTATTGGTAAGATATGTGTATTGATGTTAGATGTCGAAATTAAACTGCGATTACTTTCAGTTTAAAAAATTTAAGCCAGTTTAAATCAGGGGTCAACGCTTAGGTACTTACTAATGGATGTATTGTCAGAAGGAGGGCGCTATTTGCTCAATCACATTTAAAATATTTCTTTTGTGTATAATTTATGTAGGCAGCCTTATATTTTGCTTATTATTAATGCAGTTTTATTCCCATTTAAATTATGTAGAGTCAAGATGCCAATAATTTTTTCCCATTGGTGTGCTTTGTTAACAGTTTTTACCACACATTAAAACAATATTTCGAACTTCGACGCGCGTTTCGACAACCATGTTAGCAGGGTTGAAATGTATCGAATCCGTTGATTAAAATTAATTATTAAAGTCATAATTTTTAGTTCGAAAAAATCATAATTTTTTTAAAAGATACTATCAAGGTCTAAATGTTTTGAAAAATACGAGTGTAGGTTTTATAAACATTTTTTTGCAAAAAAATACTTTGAAATCCTGTTAAAATAAAAGAGCAAAACGAATGAACCTAAAAGTAAAACATAAAACATATCATACATGTAAGAAAATATTATGTAAAATGAAAATATCTTTTATAATACAGGCCCATAGGCGGTTCTAGACCTCTATTTTTGGAGGGGCTTAAGCCCCTGGTTTATATATAGACAGCTAGGCCACTCAGTTGGATTTGGGGGGCTAATTCGGGATTTGGGGGGCTTAGCCCCCATCTAAAACACCCTATGTACAGGCCCACCGAAATCTTTCCACCCAGGTTTATTTTCGTTTAAATAAGTAAATCAAAAAACGTTCGGACCCGTATACTTTAGTTTTGACGGGGACATATTTATTGGTATTTTCACCCTCCGTGCTTGAACCCCTAATCTTTTACCATTTACCCTTAAAATCTTAAATGGGAAGGAGGGTCAAGTGATACCTTATTTTAAAGCGAATTGAATTGCATTTCTAACGGGACCTTGCTCGTAGAAGTCGGGTGAGCAGTTTCTGAGGAATGAGACCTTAACAAATTAAAATTTGAATGTAACGAAATTTCTTACCAGTTGTTTCAATCAAGTAAATACCGTAGCTACCGCCGGGGCATCAAACCCGGGCCACCCGTACAAACCCGAGCATAGGGGGCCTCTGAAGAGAGGAGATAACGGCTCCTCCATCACTTGTTGCCCCCTGACCCCAGAGTCTCTAGCTACGGCCCTGCAAGTAAATGCTGAAAATGTCCACCTTAACTTCGAGATGTTCGCGAACATTATAAAGCATTTCGGGAGTTATTTGTCAGCACTCATTGTCGCAAGTCTTCTAAAGAATTGGGCTGGGTTGCATACATTTTTGTTTTTAAACGTCCCCACAAGAAAAAGTCCAGTGGCGATAGATCAGGAAATCTTGCGGGTCATTCAATAGGACCTCTTCTCCCAATCCATCTTCCAGAAAATTGTCATCCAGATACTGCCATACAGAACTTACATAGTGTGTGGGTGCCAGATCTTGTTGTTAAATTAGTTTTTCTGGCCGATGACGGTCATCTTCTTCAATAGCATTCGTTAAAGCAGAGTCAATAGTGGTTTCCAACAACTTTAAGTACATTATTCTTTTTTCTGCCTATAAATAATTTAGGAATAAAAATAAATACCTATGCACACAAAACGTTTTAGATTAGGTTATAGCTAATTAACCCCCTCCCTCCGCTCCTCTTGGAGAATAAGTCTTAAATCCTTAACACACCCTTGTAAGAATAGGGTTGCTAACCCTCCCGGTTTAGGCGGGAGGCTCCCGATTTTCCAATAAATCTCCCGCTTCTCGACTAACATATTAAAACTCCCTTTTTTCCGTTTTTTTTTTTATAGTACATCATATATATTTATACGTACTTCTAGCTCAGAAAAATACATAAAATTAAAAAAGTCAAGGAAATAATTACATTTAAAATCGATCTGGCTATTCCACTTGACTGCTTTTACAAAATAAAATCCGACTTATTAATATCAAGCGGATTTAGTAATTTTGTAAAAGTGATATATCTCTTTTGCTACTTACGGGACCCATACCAAGTTTAGGGTTTTTAATAGTGAGCCTACAAGGAATGTCTTGGTAAAGAACAAAAATATTTTGTAATTTGCGAAATAAAGTTGAATTTTTTCGTTAACATATTATTGTTAATACTTTACAGCTGAACCTGGCCAAAATTAATCACTAACCCTTAATTTCCAACCCCCTACGGTAGGGAGATCGCGAAAAAAATTAAATGGAGCCAACTTAGAGAACAGTTCTTTCGAATGCAAAAAATTTCAATAAAATAGGTTAAGTCATACGTCGATTCGGCGCGAAAAAATATTTGAAAAAAATAAGGGCTGAACTGAGAACCTCTTCCTTTTGGGGAGTGGGTTAAACAACCTATAACGACTCATCTCATACTCATGCCATATGCGAAGAAACATTGTATTCAAATTTAGCGCCATACAATCGACAATAATAATTACAGGAAAAAATCAAGGGGGATTAGATCGCATGATCTTGCAGGCCACTTAATCACCATTTCGAGAAATGGCACTGCCAGGAAAACGTGTCTGTAACAAATCCAAATTTTCCCTCGCTGTGTGACACGTAGCGCAATCTTGTTAAAAGAACATGTTAAGGCGCATATTATCTAATTGGGACCATCAAGAGTTTCTTAACATTGGGGTAGCGTCCGCCATTAACATCGTCATTTTCATGAACAAATTGCCTTAAAACACCTCCAGCCCTCAATGCATACCCAGGCCCGTATTATCCATTAGACAAAGCAGGCACTGTGCCTATTGCCTACGAAGCCAAAGGGACCTATGAACATCGATACCAAAATTAAAAAATCGCAATTAAAAATAAAAATTAAAACCTCATCAAAAATTAGTTATTTAAAATGGAATAATTTGCTAAAACTATAAAACATGTATTCTAGACGTAAATATAAGTCAAAAAAACCCAAAAGTTGCAATTGCGATTTATATTTTTTTATCACGTATTCACCAACAAAAGAATAAAAATAAAGGGTCTTTATTATATTATTTAAACGTTGTCATTTGAAAACAAATAAAAATCGGATTACAACTTTTGGGTTTTTTTCACTTATATTTACGTCTAGAATATACTCCTAGAATTTGGTGCCTTCCTCCCGACTCACGCTGTATATTCTAAAAATATATTTCATGTTTAAAACACGCTGGCGAATCCCGCGGGTATCAGCTTGTTTAAGTATAAAATAAAAATGTTTGCACATGGTGTTAAATACCCCCTAGGGCCTAGGGATTAAATTACAACACAAAAAAATTCATTCTTATCTAAAAATAGTATATTACATAACAAGTGTTGAAAGTGACATTTACAAAATTACTTTCACACGAGTAATGTACAATATTTTTCCTACGACCACAATAGTATATTGTACAACGAGCATGGAATGACATGCATTTCCTACGAGTATGACGTTTGCAGCACGATGCCGCAGGCGAGTGCTGCAAATCATACGAGTAGGAAATGGTCATTCCATGCGAGTTTTACACTATACTTTTTCTACGAATGTTACTGTTAATGAAATGGGATTAGTAATATTTTTCTTTTTAAGATGTCAAAAAAGTCAATGAAATTATAAAGATTTTGACGCGGCACCGGTCAACGCCACCTTTGTAAAAAATACCCGTGCACAATGGGAACTTTGTAGTTCAATCACCATGGTGATTGAAGCACAATGAAAATGTGTAAAATACAATGCATCATGTTCCGAAATTACTATTGAACATACAATAAAGGTTTTTATTAACATTCGTAGAAAAAAATATTTACAAAAAAACCTCAATTTCTGTCTTTTAAAACCCTCACTTTCAACACTAATATTTTCAACAAGTGTGCTGAAAATAAAACAAATGAAATTGGCATCATCTATTCAAATGTCATGTTGACAAGTACTTTTCAACACACGTGTTGTAAAGTACTTTTCAACACGCGTGTGATATAAGGCACTTTCTCGCCAAATTAACCGTGCTTTTTTCCTCACTTTCATACAGGGCTGCCAATTTGTGAGTAATTCCTCACATTTGTGAGTAATTTGCTGGTCTGTGAGTAATTTTGTGAGTAAGTGGCCATTGTGAGTAAATTGTAAGTAATCGAGAGATCAACGTATATTTACGTAGTATATTCTTGGTAGTTATGCAGATTTCTAATCTGATAATTTATTAAAAATTTAATTTTAAAAATGTAAATTTAGGCATAATTTTAGGCGCTCTAGCAGTAATTACAATTTTGCAGTTTTTAGATTTGCACTGCTTTGAGCGACCTCTCTTGCTTAGCCAATATAAAAATATAGGAGGATAAGTAATAAGAGCAAGGTAGCTAGTGATTCGTCTGTTTGATACTCCAACTTGCAAAACTAGGTGTCGCAGCGTCTCGGGTATTCCCCTCCTGTAACATGTGTGATTTACACAAACATATTCCTTTCAAAACGGTGAAAGCGCTCCTACTTTAGCTTTCTTCCGAGTTGTCAACCCTAGCAACACGCAAACCAGCTTTTGATGTTTAGCAACATTGCACAGTAGTAAAATAAAAATAAAAGCGCCATCAGTTGCCATTTATTAGTATTAACAAATATACCTACGGTGTTTTACGGTTTATACAAAAAAAAGGGTGTCTTGATATTGATATGTTGAAGTTGTGAGTAATTGTGAGTAATCCAGGAACATTTTGAGAGTAAATCAGTACAGGTCAGTTGGCAGCCCTGCTTTCATAGGTGGTCGTAGGAAAATAAATAAAATCGACACGGTCCGGCCGGCGTTTGTTTGCTTGGGTTTGCTTGGATGTATTTTAAATTTTTTGGGAATGACTTTAGCCCCTTAGCAAGAGACTTTTGCACCAAGATCGCACTGCAAACCTGCATGCCAAATTTCGAAACAGACGGAGGGTTTAGGAGATCTGGTGAGAGGGTGTTTTACCCCCTAGGGGTATTCCAACACAAAAATTAAATAAAATCGACGCGTTTGGCCTTTTTTTATGAAACCCAGTGGTTTTTAAACTAAAAAATGATTTAATTTTTAGGGCTGAGTGTACCCTCTTAGAGTGTGAGTTTTGCAATATCGTTCCTTAGAGGACTTAAAGCTGTATGCGAAATTTCAACTTTTTCTCTTTGGTAGTTATGGCTGGGTCTCGATCAATCAGAGGCAGAAGTGTGTTTTCGCCCCCTAGGGGTAAAATTCCAACACGAAAAACGTAGTCGCATGTAAAAAATAAAATAAAATTGAGGTGTTTTGGCGTTTTCTTTAGAATTTAGTAGTTTTTTAAATAAATTATTTTTTAATTTTTAGGGATACGTCGTCTACGGCGCAAAATAATGCTGTATGCAAAATTTCAACTCTTTAGCATTAGTAGTTTTCGTTATCGTGACACCCTGTATACAACTTATCGAACATAGAAAAAATGGTATACTTCGTAAAACAGTAAAATAAAACTGACGTGTTTTAGAATTTTTTTAAATAGCAAATACTTTTTGAGATAAAAATTATTTTCATTTTTAGGGGGTTGTTTCAACCCCTTGGAACTCGAGTTTAAAAAATCCCTTCTTATGGAAACCCTACATCCTAAAATAAGCATGTTTGCCAAAATTTAGCTTTCTATGTCAAGCGGTCTGAGCTTGAAAAATTATTTAATTTTTAGGGGTTGATTTTACCCTCTTGAAGGGTGACTTTTGCAATATCCTTTCTTATTGGACGTCTGGGGCCTAAATTAAAGCTGTGTGCAAAATTTCAACTTTCAATCGTTGATAGTTAGGGCTAGGCGTTGCTAAATCAGTGATAGGGATGTGTTTTTACCCCCTAGGGGTAAAATTCCAACACGAAAAAAGTATTATGTAAAAAATAAACTAAAATTGACATGTTTTGGCGTTTTCCTTAAAACTTAGTAGTTTTAAAATAAAAAATAATTTAATTAAAACATAGAATTAGAAAATTAATTAAAATATAGAACATTCCATTAAAAAAAAACTTCTTGTCGATTTCAGGAAAACGGTCAATTGACAACAATGCGGAATTCACCATTGGATCGGGCTTAATTTTGTACCTAAGTGAACAAAATTTCATAAAAATCGGATGAACGGTTTGCAAGATACATAGTTCGAAATTCCATATTTTTGTTACACACTGTATTCCACATCACAAAAAGGAAATCACTCAATATTTTAAGGTTATGCGAGTCAAGGCTATAAGGAAAGGGGTAGACAAAAATTACATACAGAATAAAATATTTACAGCAGCAAAACTGAAAATATAGATATGGCATAATTTCACGTTGGATGTCAAAAATGTAGGATTTTTTAAATATCTTACCGTCTATCCTGACCACCTTTCGATAATAGTTCATGCCAAGAGATATTAAAACTATAATTGCATGAACTTGTTGCTAATAACAGTTCATTAAATGCAATTTTCAAAAATTTTCGTCATCAGCGAATTCCTTATTAATCTGTGGTCATATGGCAAAACATGATCTGTCCGATTTTGCAATTTAAAACTTTAACCCGCTCCATAAATTTATAAATAAAAATATTGTCATATAATCCTTTCGCAATTCTCCTACAGAAGCTCCTATATTATCAAGTTTAGTTGAGACGCAATATAAAGTCCTAATAATTTAACATTTTAAGACTTATCATAAAAATAAACCTGTGTTCGAGGTATTTGATGTAGGTACACCCTGTATGTGATATTTGAAATATGTAGTCCCATTACTTATCTCTTTTAAGTTCCTAGGCATTTCTCGTTGGTTAATTAGGTTAATAATTTTAAACTGATTATATGTATGTACATATCATCCCATTAAGTAATAAAAATGAGATAATGGCCGTTATCTAGGTATATACAGGGTGTCTAAAATAGGTGATACCACTATTGCTATCTCCGAAACGGTAAAAGATACGAGGTCGGTTAAATTAGAGAAAATGTCCTTTTTTAGTCCGTTATTCCGTTTACGGAGTTGCCAAATTCTCTATAGTTTTTTATCTACAGGGGATTTTAAAAAAATAGTAAAAAATTTAATTCTTAAATATGTCGAAAATTATTATAGTTAGAAAAAAATTGTTTTAACAAAAATCACACGATTTTTTACCTTCTATAAAGTAACGTTATTGTTTTGTTTATACCATTTGTTTTTATTGAATTACTGATACTAACTTGTTTTTTTCAAATACGGACCTGGACTTTTTGCTCCATTTTTGAAAGAATACTTTATACCCTTTACAACTGTGTATAACTTGAGAATATTTTCCGATGTTTTGATCATGAATAGCAACATCATCAGGATTTTCTAACAATACGGACCTGGGATCTTTCATGTAAAGGCACAATTCACGACCTATCGCTATGGTTTCTGGTTTCTGTGGTTGTGAAATGGTGAATTTACTTGAAAAAGGCCAGGTCCATACTGGCAGAGTGTCCGGATGATACTATTCTTCACCAAAACGGCGAAAAACCTAATCAAGTGATACACAGATGTAAAGGGTATGAACTATTCTTTCAAAAATACAGCAAAAAGTCCAGGTCCGTATTAAAAAAAAATAAGTTAGTATCAGTAAAAAACAAATGATACAAACAAAACAATAACGTTACTTTAGAGAAAGTAAAAAATCGTGTGATTTTTGTTAAAACTAAAATAGTTTTCGAGATATTTAAGAATTAAATTTTTGACTATTTTTTAAAAATCCCTGTAGATAAAAAACTAGAGAATTTGGCAACTTCGTAAACGAAATATGAGTAGGAACTAAAAATGGCACATTTTCTCTAATTTAACCGACCTCGTATCTTTTACCGTTTCGGAGACAGCAATAGTGGTATCACCTATTTTAGACACCCTGTATAACAAATGAAACAAATTACAAAGTTTTATCTAAATCAATTTCACACAGTCCTTATAAAATTTTAAAAACCACTAACTTTTTTCGACTTTTATCTCCCAAAAAGGGATCGAAACTGCTGGCCACTCGAACTTACACATAGAGATTTTTAGGCAAAATTCAAAGTTCAATATTTTCAACAGGAATGCAAATTTTTGAACGCGTCTTGCAGATTTTAAGAGCTAGTTTTTTCCGGATTAAGCTGCATGACGTATATTTATCGTAGGACCATAGGTTTATTATATACGGGGGTGATCAATGAAGTCATGCAAAAAATCAAAAAGTTTGTATGAGTGAAATTTCCGCAAAAAATTGTTTTGGTCGTTGCAATATGGTTCGTTACTAAGGTAACATCAATATCTCTAGACGTTTTTGTCACTTTTTGGATTAAGGCCCTTAGGTCTTGTACACATTACTAAACATAAAATTTGGGTAGCAAAATTTTTAAAATGCTATAACTTGACATTGGATTGACGGTTCTTGATGATTTTTACGTATTTGGAATCCTTATTTCACGTAGATTTTCTATAATCTAAGCATTTTATTTGGGGGTTGAAATATACACGTTGAAATTTACACATTATACCGGGTCGATAATAGACAAAAACGTAGCGACAAGAACAAGTTTATTACATTATATTCTACAATATACAAGATTGGTTAACAACGGCCAAAAGTCAATTCTTACAAAATTTCTAATTCTAAACCTAATTTAAAGGTTCCTGCAATCCCTAAAAAAAACCGGCAAATATCAATGGAAAATTGCCAAGTGTCCTATCTTTAAATACCTAATCTTTGGTAATAATTTATAGACAAAGAACTCTATAAAACTGAATGACTCTTTGAGACAATAAACTGGGGTGAAAGTTTTGGACAGAACAGTGAGAAGGACATTAAACAAAAACAACTTGAGGTGAGAATTTATTTTTACAAAAACTTAAATAATGCGAAACCGTAGAGCGCGTCGTACCCTACGTTTTTGTCTATTATCGACCCGGTATAATGTGTAAATTTCAACCTGTATATTTCAACCCCCAAATAAAATGCTTAGATTATAGAAAATCTACGTGAAATAAGGATTCCAAATCCGTAAAAATTATCAAGAACTGTCAATCCAATGTCAAGTTATAGCATTTTACAAATTTTGCTACCCAAATTTTATGTTTAGTAGTGTGTATACAAGACCTAAGGGCCTTAATCCAAAAAGTGACAAAAACGTCTAGAGATATTCATGTTACCTTAGTAACGAACCATACTGCAACGACCAAAAAAATTTTTTGCGGAAATTTCACTCATACAAACTTTTTGATTTATTGCATGACTTCATTGATCACCCCGTATATAACAAACCTATGGTCCTACGACAAATACACGTCATGCAGCTTAATCCGAAAAAAACTAGCTCTCAAAATCTGCAAGACGCGTTCAAAAATTTGGATTTCTGTTGAAAATATTGAACTTTAAATTTTGCCTAAAAATCTCTATGTGTAAGTTCGAGTGGCCAGCAGTTTATTTTTAAGTAAGTATATTTCGTCGCTAAATTTGCAATGTTAAATTAATTATCTCGTTCAAATAAGTTTTTAGCAGTGGCGTGTGGGGATCATGGGCGCTCGCAGGGAGGGGCCAGGGGGGCCGTGCCCCCCTGAGATTGTGAGATACTTCGTACTTTTTGTTGGACGAATTGCCAAATATCTATTATATCTGTAATAAATAGTATTTCTTTTTATGATAAATGTTGTCTATTTTTCTGATGTTTGAACATCTTTACAAAGCCACGTACAAAAACATCAATTAGGATTAGGAATATTATTTAAACCTAGTCCTAAATTTTCTGCAGCCTGCACGTTTATTTTATGAAGAAGTTTTTAACATGTTTATTTTTAGTGTTCCTTGCTAAAATCAGCAAAACGGAATCACTTCGGTGTCCGTCCGTCCGTCTGTCACAAGCGGTTTTCTCTACTATTGGCCGTAACAACTTGAAATTTAGCACATAAATAGAGCGTGGTGGCCCAATTGTAGACGTGAAATATAAAAAGTTGAATTTTGATTCTGGGGGTTAATTTTAGGGGGTAAATTGGGAAATGAAAAAAAGAATAAAGCTTATTGACAATTTTCGACAAAAAATATTTCTCACGACGGTGAATAACTTTTGTCCTTACACGTTTTGCAAAATTTTTAATTTGGCTCAGGCGAAACGCCCACCCCCCCCCCCCCCCCCCCGTCCCCGTCAGCTCCGCGCATACGCGATGTGATACGGCGTTGGTGCTGTCGGCGACGGGTATCGCGGGAGATGGGCGGAGATTGGGCGTCCAAGGTTTGCTCAAGTTAAGTGGGGGGCTGATGGTACGGAACACTAATTGTGCAAGTACAGCTTGCACTTAACTGAATTTTTCTAATTTTAATTATCAGTGTATTTGTATAAATCACTACAAATAAAATCTTAAATTATTTTTTTATTTTGCCTCCCTGAGAAAAAAGTCTGCGGGCGCCCATGGTGGGGACAATTCTAAGGGGGATGCGATCCGATAAAATAATTAAAAAAGCATTGTATCGACTAGAAAATCCTTTTTTAATAAACTATATGACACAAACACAATCTAAATCACGGGCGCATCCAGTCTTGGGGATGGGGGGCTAATTTTTCTGGGGGTTGGGGCAGAATAATGCAATTCGGTAATTTCTTCAGTTAGTAGTGCACTTTTTAATTTTTGTGTAGCTAGGATGTTGGTCTGGGGGCTGCGAACATTCATCTTCTTGACGTTCGGCATCAGTAGCGGTCCCAGGATTTTAATATGGGGGGGGCCGAAAAGTAGGACAACGCCGGCGACGAAAATTTTTTACGGTGCATTCACCAGTTTTTCACAAATATATATTATGTTTGTTTTTTTGGTGGTAAAAACCAGTGGCGTAGTTAGGGTAGGTGACACCCGGGGCGGCTATCAATGGTATCACCCCATGGTAGGGTACGAGGGCTAAAAAAAATTTTTTGGGTGCCACGCCCAAACTAACCCGTTTGGGTTACTTTTGGCTTCAAAATTTCTATTTTATCATTACATTTTTGTTGATACTCCTGGATTTTTAAATAGGAAAAATTTAAAATAGATAATTTTTTAAAAATAATTACTAGAGTCCTAAAATTAAAACAAATCTCTAGGCAAAAACAAACCTATTATTTTTTAAATTTCTTATTTGCAGATTTACCGAGCTGAATCCGTAAACAAAGACAATTTTCTACGGGCTTGCGCCTTGTCGAACGTTTGCCTTGTGATAGACAGGACCGTACTTCAAAATTTATTGGGTATTAATATATACACCCACTACATGACGTGAATATTTTATCGAGCAATAAATGCTACTATTTATTACATGTCATTATCCTTTTTATTAGTGGTAAAAATGTAACCCACTTGTGGGATTTTAATAAAAATTGTATATTTTGTTTTCTTAAAACTGGGATTTTTCTTGCTATACAAAACTGTCATTAATGCCGTTAAATTTTTTAGTTACACACACACACACACTTTTTTATTAAAAGTGTGTGTTCCTATTACTTTTTATTTAAAACATGGTCAGAGTCCATTCGACGACCTGTCTTGTTAATTAGTAATTAATTATGGACTATCGGTAGTTCAATTTTTGGAAAAAAATAAGGTCTGCTCATAAAAAACTTCCAATAAACACAGCATTCTCTTTTTAAAGCTTTTTGTTGCTATTAGCTTTTGAAACGAAAAAAATTACCAGTTACCCACACTTTTTCTTTAAGGAATTAAAGTGTGGGTTACTAACTAAACTGTCTAGAAACTTCAAATTTTGCACAGAGGTTTCTTATATACCGTAGACATATATTACGGAAGGGTTTTTCAAAATTCAACTCCTAAGGGGGTGAAATAGGGGTTCAGACTTTGTATGGGGAAAGAATATTAGATGGTCCTATTAAGTCGAAACTTCATAGAAATACTCTAAAAATAAATGTTCAAACAAGTGTTTTACAGCTTTTAATAAAGCATCCCCTAAGGGAGTGAAATGGAGGTTCAAAGTTTGTAAATGGAGTAAAATTAATTGTTTTACCGCGAAAGCTAGTTTATTATTAAATGAAGTTGTTTCTGCCTATTTTTATGCAACATAGAATAAACCAATACTAGTAAACAGCAAAGTTTCAGTAAGTTTTTGTTAAATGATGTACGTATATAAGAAAAATATTTTCAACTGATTAGCATGATACTACTATCAGAAATTAAACTTGGGGTTAAAATATTTGCAACATACACTAGTTCTTTTTCACCCAGAAGTGCAAAATGCAACTGACGTCGGTCCGGTTCTGTTTGCCGAGTTGCCGTCATCGAGAACCACCCACTTTTGCTAGACGTCCCGAGTGGGCGTGCCTCGAGAGAACAGAGTTTTAAAAACCTGACTCCCGCCAGATGCGTACAAACGCACTTTTTGCCCATATATTGGACTGATTCAGCTGGTGTCGCCAATACGTTGTGAAGGTCTAAATATATGTTGTCAATGGATAGACCAAAACAAAACAAACCTCCGATCACTGATTAGGATTAGCAAATGGACAGCGCGGTTTTTATTGGTTAATTCGGAGGAAGTGTAATAAAATATGTATTTCGTTGTGGTTGTTTTGGTTTAACTTCTTATTGATTGGAATGAAAAAAACATGGAGGCAACCCCATGGCCCATGGGGGGGGCCCGGGCCCCTATGGCCCCCCCCTTGGGACCGCTACTGTTCGGCATTCGAGTAAAAATTTCCTATACCGAAATCCTGTTTAGACTATAACAAATAGGCTAAATAACACGATATTTCATCTAAACGGCAATGACTTGGACCTCCTACATATAGTTCTGTCAGGAAAAACCAAAAATCACTTAAAATGTCACTACACCTACACACGTATATTCCATTCTGCCTGGAAAGTACAAACAAAATTACGCCTTTTATATTTCTCAGTGAAGCAGACGACGCCTCATAAAGCGACGTTGCCAGTCTTGCTATAAATTTCGGCACCATGCAATGGAAATAAACTACTAAAATTTATTATCACGAAGGGCCCAAAGGGTTAAAGTGTCCGGGTGTACTTGTAAGAAAAACGAATAAGTTTCCGCGTTTTTTAGTGTCTGACAAGTCTGCCAACCATCTGCCTTTTTTTGTATGTATTATTTTTCAATTACTTTTTTTAATTACATGGAAGACAATATAAAATGATCCCAAAACACATTTTTTGTACAAATGAAAATTCAGTTTTCATTTGGGCGTCACCCGGGACGTGATCAAAACCTGACTCTTCTTCATTAACAAACTTACCTTTTTCAGTCCTCCAAAAGGCAGACAAAAAAATCACAACCTAAAACATGTCGCTATCGTGTGGGTAAAATCGAGATTTTTTACTTTTTTTTAATTATTATTTTAATGACAGAAATTTGGTAACATATTTGTGTATTTTTTATAAATAAATAGTTTTGGCAATAAACACGTTCCAATATGCAAATAATTTTGAATTATTTTAATTTTGGCAGTTTTTGGCGTTTTTATTAAGGGGGGTCATTATATCCGAACTTCCCCTACCTCCTACCTAGAGATATGCTATGAGACTGTTTTCGAGCGAATATTTCTGGAGAATGGTAAATTACCGAGAATATTTCCCAGCATAAATTCTCGAGAATTTGTGATTTTAGGAAAAAATATAAATTACTGGAAAATTACCGAGAATATTTCCAAGAACGAGAAAGTTCTCGGGAAAATTCATATTATCGGAGAATTTACGAGAATTTAGTGAAATTTAATGTAATTTATTTTAATGCCGCTATTGTAACATAGATGGAGCTTGGAGCGTCTTTATTTTTATTTAGTTTCTCTATTGTTTTAAACAACTTGTTTAGACATGTTATTTTATAAAATGTGTTTCTAAGTTGTGTTTTATAAATAAAGTGTGGTACTCGGAAAGTCGGAAATCATGGAAATAAAAATTTAATGTATCTTTATTTTAACTAAGATGCGTAATCCGTTAATTTACAATTTAAATATTTTCTAAATTAGGTACTGTGCAGTGTTATCTCTTTATTTTTTCACATAAAATTATAGTAAAAACTACTTTTGGTAAAAAATACGTTCTTTCAATTTATGCAGCCAAACAAAACATAAAATTATCCAACAAATAAAATAAATTCTCCAAAATTTCCGATAAATTCTCATTTTTCTCGGAGAATATTTCCCAAAAACAAATTCTCGAGAATGTTCCATGTGAACATCTCTTTATTTTTTCAGATACAATTATTTTGAAAACTCCTTTTGGTAAAAAATATGTTCTTTCAATTTATGCAGTCAAAACATAAAATTCTCCAACATAGGTATAAAATAAATTCTCCAAAATTTCCGATAAATTCTCATTTCTCTCGGCGAATATTTCCCAAAAATAAATTCTCGAGAATGTTCCATCTCTACTCCTACCTATATGCCCTATTTGTAATGTACTTTGTTACGTTTAATTCCGGGAATTGTCATTTGAGAAACCGCTTTTGATTTTAGTTTTTGATAGTACATATTTTTTTAAATAAAAAGTTTAGTCATTATTTAATAACTTGAGTTTGTATTATTTGCCCGGATTTTTTAAATGTCCGGAATTTTAATTAGGTTTGTCAGGAAATTGTATTTTTGAATATGGTAACCCTAAACGCAGTTAACATTGCGTAAATTTGTTGGAATACAAAAAAAAAACAAAAGAAGAAACTTAAATCAATAGATCAGATCCAAACAGAAATTTTAGGTTGTGTTCGTAAACTTTTTCGGCCAGATTTACAAGGGGAGGTTACCAATTACCCGTATGTGAGTTTATTTTTTTTTAAGGTTCATGCATAATTCTGAAACGGATTTACCGATCTCGATGATTTTTTTTTGTTTGTAGATGAGTTCTTCCGGATGGTCCCATTTCAAGGGGGTTTTTGCTAAAGTGAGTGGAAACCTAAAAAACTATAAAAAAAAACCAAAAAAAACCTCGTGTAAATCGACTATTTTTGCGTGTATATTGGTATACTTCGGAATGGCGGCCCGATCTTAATAATTGTCTTTCCGATGTGTTTAGGATGACGGCTTGGTGGTTCTGCTGGTATTTGACTTTAAAAAAAGTTCGCTCAAGTGCAAGCTATTTTTGCACAATTAGTGTTCCGCGCCCGTGCCAATAACCCCCACCCGCCGCCGACGGCACCAACGCCGTATAACATGGCGTATGCGCAGAGCTGAGTGGGGAGCGTTTCGACTGAGCCAAATTAAAAATTTTGAAAAACGTGCAAGGGCAAAAGTTGTTTCTTACATCATGAGAAATATTTTTTGTCGAAAAACTTTTACTCTAAAATCAATGGTTGAGCAGTTATAGGGAAATTAACAATTAAATTGTTTAATGGATCGCGCTAGAATTTTTCAATCCTGATAATTTTAACTCAATCATCTACACCTAATTCTGAATGTTCATGATTATTTTCAGATTTTTCTAAGCGAACCTTTTGGTGATGACGGAGGACGGCAAATTTTTAAGCGTTTTTCCCAAAAAAATGTTTAAAAAATGCAAAAAAAATACATCATATTTGTTGAATTCATGCTTCAATAAGCTTTTATATCACACGCTACACGATAACACGATGCCCTTAAAAAAATCCATTTTCCAATTTATCCCCTGAAATTAACCAACAGAGGAAAAATTCAACTTTTTTATACTTTACGTCTATAATTGGACCACCACACTCTACCTCTGTGCTAAATTTCAAATTTTTACGTCGCATAGTTTCAGAGAAAATCGCCTGTGACAGACGGAGGGGGTAGGTCAATCTTTATTCGTTCCGAAGTTACAGGCCTTTGAAATTATAAACAGCAATAATTAAATTCTTAAACCAAATAAAACTTATACTATTTCACAAATTTTGAATTAATTATATTTTCAAAATGCATCCTCCTTGCTAAATACAAGCTTGTGTTGTGCTCTAGGTATGCCTAGAGATGTGCCATGAGAATGTTCTCAAAGGAATATTTCCAGAGAACGGTAAATTACCGAGAATATTTCCCAGCATAAATTCTAGAGAATTTATGATTTTTGAAAAAAATATAAATTACTGGAAAATTACCGAGAATATTTCCGAGAACGAGAATGTTCTCGGGAAAATTCATATTCTCGGAGAATTTATGACAATTTACGGAAATTTAAGGAAATTTGTTTTAATGCCGCTATTGTATCATAGATGGAGCTTGGAGCATCTTTATCTTTATTTCTTTTCTGTGTTGTTTTAAACAACTTGTTCAGACATGTTATTTTATACAATGCGTTTCTAAGTTGTGTTTTATTTATAAATAAAGTTACTTGAAAATAATGGAAATAAAAATTTAATGTGTCTTTATTTTGACTAAGATGAGTAATCACGTTAATTTACAATTTAAATATTTTCTAAATTAGGTATTTTGTGTATATATATCTTTATTTTTTCAGATAAAACTATTGGAAAAACTACTTTGGGTAAAAAAATATGTTCTTCTAATTTATGCAGTCAAACAAAACATAAAATTCGCCAACATATAAAATGAATTCTCCAAAATTTCCGATAAATTATCATTTTTCTCTGAGAATATTTCCCAATAATAAATTCTCGAGAATGTTCCATGGCTCCATCTCTTTATTTTTTCAGATAAAATTATTGTAGAAACTACTTTTGGTAAAATACTATATTCTTTCAGTTTATGCAGTCAAAACATAAAATTCTCCAACATATAACATAAATTCTCCAAAATTTCCGATAAATTCTCATTGTTCTCGGAGAATATTTCCTAAAAATAAATTATCGAAAATGTTCCATCTCTAGGTATGCCAGTAGATAAAGTGACAGTTCTTTTTTCACATTTGTTTCTCGTAATTCTTGGGCAGCCTGCTGAATACGCTCCAATAATAATTCCTCTCTGGTGTTTGAAACTTGTGGGTACAGGGTACACTAAATATATTTCATGTACCCCCAGAAATAAAAATTATACATATCCGCATATCCTTGAGAAGAAAATGGATAAGGCGTTCACACAATAAAACACACACACTCACTTAAAACTGAAATCAAAATTGTTATTCTCAAATAATTTTATCTGAGTGACGTAGCTTGGCCACTTTGATTTTACAAAAAATATAAACACAAGAAAAACAAGAAATTACTATTATTTGGTTTACGGCTTTAAATTTGATTATGATTATTACTGTTTATAATTTCAAAGGCCCGTAACTTCGGAAGAAAAATAAAAAAAGATTGACCTGCCTACCACTTTTGTGTTTTTTAACCTTAGAATTAAGTCTATTTTATGCTCCCAAAATTTGAACATAACGATACGGAACATCCTGTATATAACGTAACGTAGGCATCTACTAAGGAAGGGTTTTCCAAATTCAACCCCTAAGGTGGCGAAACAGGGGTTCAAACTGTGTATGGAGAAAAAATATTAGATGGTCAATGAACTTATTTTTTGCAAATCTATAAAGAAACAGTCAATACAACAATTCTCTAGAGTTAGTTAAGAGGGGCTTAAGTCAGAAATTCCTGTTTTCCAGAAAATGAAGTTAAAGATAGCATTATTGTTTGTAAATCTGATTATTACTTTCAGAAACCAATATTTGGATATACCTAATTATTAACAATAAACTGGCTTAAAGTCCCAATACATATTTTACAAATAAATGAGTACTGACCTGGATTTTGCTGAATTTAGTACCAATTAGTATTGATCTTTAATAAACCCATGCAGTGAATACTAACACAATTAAATTGTGTTAAGTTTCTAAAAGTAATAATCAGATTTACAAACAGTAATACAATCTTTAACTTCATTTTCTGGAAAACAAGAATTTCTGACTCAAGTCCCTCTTACCTAACACTAGAGAATTGGAATATGCATGTTCAAGTTCGTTTGAGCACCAATATTCAAAATAGAAATCATATTATGGAAACCAAGCAAACTGCAGGAATAAACGAATAACCTTAATTTTTTTAATAGCAGAATTCTAAATTGAAGCTACTGGTAAATCTTAAATATTCTTAAAAGTTATAAGCCTTTTTAGTGAATCGCGTCGGTAGTTTAATTAATCTAATGATTAAGTTTAAACTCTTCTAAATTGCTTTCCCCAACCGTTGTCTGTAATCAAAGCACTGCCTCATAGGTACTCATATAACGGCGTTTCAAAATATTTCCATTAACTCGATTTCCTTGATCAGCCTGGACGCGCACCGGGTGTACATATTTAGTCAGTACATCACCATAAACGTGAAATACATTTGTTCTGCTATACAACTACATTTTTCAGCCCCTCCCTCCTTTCTCATAATCTACTTCCTCCCTTGGTCACCCCTTTTCCTCGCCTTCCCCGTATTTTATCACCAAGCACAGACTAAGTCAAGGCCAACTCCGATCTCGGCACGTGTAAAACTCTACTGACCTATTTTCCCGCCTAACGGAAACGTACGAATTCGGTCGAACGGCCACGATCAATACTCGAAAAGAAATGACGCGGCATCGCGGCAGCTAGCCGCTTTTCCTTTGTTTGTTTCATCGCGCCGTGTTGTCATATCTCAACTAGAGTTTGTAGTAGAAAAGTAGCATTCGTTTCATGGTAAGTGCGTAGTAGGTAAATCTATTTTGTAATTAATTATACTAATTATTGTAATTAATTATAATTGTGCAGTGCATTTTTAACACGTGTCGCCCGCTATAGGGCTCAATTTCAGTTATTAAAAACTTAAAAAGGAAATGTGTACAGAGTGGAGCTAAATCCTAAATCCCACATAAACAATTTAAAATCTGTTAAAAATATGTAACGACCTGAAAAGCATTTTCTTTGTAACTCTTACTTAACAGCTAACTGACTTTGTGCACTATAATCCTATAAACATTAGAAAAATCTCAGAGTTTTTATAACAAACCTATCAAAGACTGGTTATGTCTCTTTTAGGATTTCTTTCCATGGCTTTTCGGTTTATGACATTTAGTTCTCAAGACAAACGGAAAAATAGAGATTTGAAAAATCTCTACAGGGGTTTGGGTATATTGTTAATATATCTTAGTAAATCTCTTTATACATCTGGTAGTATCTGACAGAGTTGGTTCACCTTTCAGCAGATTAATGGTTCCAAACATATAAACTAGACTAGAATTTAGAAAATCATAGTTCTCGGGGTTAGACCTTGTCAAAGGAATACCTTTCCGATGTTTCGCCTTCGATTGCACGAGACATCTTCAGAGATCTTCACACAAACGATCTAATCCCAATTATTTATAGTATTTTCTTCTTAAAGCTTCCATTCTAGACCTACAATGTTTTCTCATGTTATAGAATCAGTTCGCTAACCTTCCAAAACATTGTAACTTTTTAATTTCTGTTAGATAGTTTATATAAAAGGGCAGTAAATTCAGAATTAAAATTCGATTTTGAGTAATAGCCGGACTAGGCTAGTTTAGATAAAAGGGCAGAAACACTTTTTTCTGAAAACACCTACGTTCGTATTCGTTACAACACGAAAAGGTGGGAGAGACCTAGGCAAGGAACCACTGTCATTGTGCTGTACGTTTTATTTTATCAAAAAGACAATTCTGGCTATTTCCAAAATTGCACAGAAAGTACTTTTCAACTCAAAGGTCCAGTATATTCAGACAGAATTAACAAGAAATAGTTGTAGAGTTATTGAGCAACAGTCTGAATGAACATTCTACCCATTACCACTACAAGTGGTTAAAAAATATTAATAGACTAACTATCCCCAGTAGCCCAAAATACCTATGCTACCGGTTTAGAACATCCTATGAAGGCAATGAAGTATTTATATACCCTATCTTCAGAATGTTGTTTACAGAGATTCTCGCAACACATCAAGAATGTTTTCAGTGTAAAGTTAATTAATACTATGTAAATAATGTTAGTACATAGATTCAAGAATCCTAAGTACTTAGGTACTGCCGTCATGCTAAGGGAATGTTTTGCAGGGTCTACAGTTATTAGGAGACATGGTCGCGAAAATATTGGTATCAGTTTAAACGTGTTGTGAAACACACTGCATAGGAAATCAGGGAGATCTAGTTAATATGAGTATGATACATGGGCGCAAAATATTGATAGCAGTTTGAGGACAACATACTGCATAGAACATCAGGAAGATTTAGTTGTTGTGAGACCTGGGCGCGAAAATATTTGTAGCAGTTTGAAGGTGTTGTGCAACATACTGCATAAGATATCAGGGAGATCTAGTTATTAAAAGACATGGGCGCAAAAATATTAGTAGCAGATTGAAGGTGTTGTGCAACATACTACATAGGACATCATGGAGATTTAGTTGTCATGAGACCTGGGCGCGAAATTATTTGCACCAGTTTGAAAGTGGTGTGCAACATACTCCATAGGCCATCAGGGAGATCTAGTTGTTACAATACATGGGCGGGAAAATATTGGTACCATCAGTTTGAAGGCGTTCTGCAACATACTGCATAGGAAATCAGGGAGATCTAGTAATTATGGGCGCAAAACTATTGGTAGTAGTTTGACGGTGTTGCGCAACATACTGCATAGGATATCAGGGAGATTTAGTTGTCATGCGACCTGGGCGCGAAAATATTTGTAGCAGTTTGAAGGTGCTGCGCAACATACAGCATAGGAAATCAGGGAGATCTAGTTGCTATAAGACATGGGCGCGAAAATATTGGCAGCAGCTTAAAGGTGTTGTGCAACATAGGACATCAGGGAGATCAAGTTGTCATGAGACATGGGCGCGAAAATCTTGGTAGCAGCTTAAAGGTGTTGTGCAACATACTGCATAGGACATCAGGGAGATCTAGTTGTCATGAGATATGGGCGCGAAAATATTGAAAGCAGTTTAAGGTAGGCAGTAATATACTGCATTAGAACAGGAAGATCTCGTGAGAGGTAAAGGAACAAGAAACAGATATAAAAGAATATCTTGAAGCTGTCGTAGCGTTTTATCAACATCAAGTCTGATATTTAAAAATCCGTTTGTTATGTAACAATACAGTGGTAATAAACACTTTTTCGCTAGTTTTCAATTTTGTAAAGGGACTTTTTATAGGAAAACATCGGTCAAGTGCAAGCTATAATTGCACAACTAGTGTTCCGTGCCGTCAACCTCAAACTTAACCTGAGCAAACCTCGGCCGCCCGATCTCTGTCCATCGGCTGCGCTACCCGCCGCCGACGGCACTAACGCCGTATCCCGTCGCGTATGCGCGGAGCTGAGTGGGCCAAATTAAAAATTTTGAAAAAGGTGTAAGGACAAAAGTTGTTAGTTACACCATGAGAAATATTTCTGTGGAAAAGCTTTTTCTCTAAAACCAATGGTTCAGCAGTTATAAGGAAATAAACAATTAAATTGTTTATAACAATGGACCACGCTAGAATTTTTCAATCCTGATAATTTTCCCGCAATCTACACCTAATTCTTAATGTTCATGATTTTTTCAGATTTTTCTGAGCGATCCTTTTGGTGATTAGGGTGGGGGACAGCAATTTTAAAGCATTTTTCCCTAAGAAACGAATAAAAAAATACATCATATATATTGTTGAATTGGCGCTCCAATCATTTGACACCCTACACGATGCCCTTAAAAAATCCATTTCCCAATTTACCCCCTGAAATTAACCCCCAGAATCAAAATTCAACTTTTTATACTTCACGTTTATAATTGGGCCACCACACTCTATCTCTGAGCTAAATTTCAAATTTTTACGTCGAATAGTTTCAGAGAAAATCGCCTGTGACAGACACACGGGCGGATACCGAAGTGATTCCATTATTCCGATTCACGGAACACTTATGGAAAATAATCTGCTTCAGCATTATAAGTTGTATCTTGGCTTCTACAGGCCCTGGACCAAAAATCCTTAACCTAACAATCAGAACGTGAACGAACAATTACCACACACTCTACAATTATTATCGTCGCTATCGCTTGGTCTTCGATTAAGTATCATTTTAAAGTCGATTAAAAACATGCCCTGATTTTCCAAACAGTAAGTAGAAGTTTCAGTGTTCTCAAATTACCCAGATAAATCCGATCATTTTTTTGTCTTGTTCATGGCAGAATATCTTAAAATAGGCTGAACTCTCAGCACTAAAAGTGCTTTTTTAACATATAGAAAAAAATCCGGTGACTAGGATTTAGGATATTGCATTTAATCAATGTTCTCAAACAACTAACTTTTTGATGGAATAATGTATATTATTAATGATCTGATGCATCACGTACACAACTTTCATAATAGTTGCTTGTTGGTTGTAAGTTAACATAAATTTTTGTTGCATATTCCAAAAATGGATTTTTTAATAACTCCACATGAATTTGGGTCATCTTTAATGATGTCGACTTGGGAAAACTACCAGAACCACACCTTTCAGGCCTATATGACCTAAAAAATGTGTCCTTGTCAACTACTAACCCACAAAACTCCCAACTCCACCTACTGAAAAGTCACAGCGGCAACACCGCCCTCTTCCTTTCGAGGCCAACTTGATTTCCCTCGAAAAATTTTCGGTTATTCGATTTCGTAGCGCGTTCTCTTCAAGTTTATTTTAATGACGTAACCTCGCGGTCTAATTCTGTGCTTAAATAATGATTGTCTTCCTATTGGTGTGTTAATGTAGGAAACGCGTTTTTAAACATATGTACGTAGGTATTTGTTTTAAGTAGGTACAAGCTTTTCTGTTGCTCTTTTGTTTTATGTGAACTTGTATTCGGTGGTTTTTTGTTTCTGAAGAGTTTAGATTGCCTAGGTGGCCTTGGTTTCGTTTTTGGCGCACAGAAACTTTGAAATGATTGATAGGTAGGTAGTATTTGAAAAGCGAGTTGATTAAAACAGTAAGTATTACGATTGTATTACCGATGCATACCTAGATACTTAAACTTTCTTTGTAATTGATTTAAAAAAAAATAGTATCCCTAGCTAATATATATCCCAAAGTAAAATTTTATTACCTAAGTAGGTACCTACATTGTGGAACTAAGATTTTTGAATTTTTTATTTAAATTATCGCCTTTATTTAAAACTTTTTAATCTGTTTATTTATTAACCGTTCACTCTAAAATATTTACGAACCTACCGTTACTTTTTTATTTCCTCATATCATCGGCCCCTTTATTCAAATTTACACGTGCCACTTTGCCAGGTCATTCAACTTGCCCTGTATAACGCCACGTGTAGATTTCCTCTTCAATAAGTGCGAGAGAGAGCACTCCATCGCCGCCATATTTGTCCTAGAAAAGGAAAACGCAAACGCGCGCTCGATCGAGGCTATCGCATTGCGTCACAGCGTGCAGGGGGAGAATCGGCCAATCGGCGAAGGGAACGACTGGCCCCCACTCTTTCCTGGCCTCCTTCATCGGGTTTTAGAAAATTTTCTCATTGCTTGCTTAGACGTCGGAGTGTGTAGTTGGTTTTAGAGTTTCGGTCGCGTATATATAGGTTGTTATATAGGAAAGTGAAGTTTCATTTTTTTTACCGTTATTTGCTGCGCTTGCCGTCGCGTTGGTTTTCTTTTTAGTGATTTTTTCTGATTGTTCCACATTTGACGAAGTCATTAAAAACTTTATTCAACTGTTTAACGCGACCTACTTACACTTCCGCATTCGCGGCGGCCATCTTGTCGTTCATTTATTTCCGCGATGATGTAACACTTCGCCATTTTAGTTTTTTGTGCTTATTTCTCCAGTGCCTTAATATTTATTTTGCAGGTTTTCCGAAATAATTGGGACATATGGAAATGATGATTCTTTTTAATGGGCAAGTAGGGGAGCGACTTAGGCTAACTTTGTTTTAAACAGTCAGTCTTTTTCTCTCTCCTATTTAACCTGTTTTTTGTCAACGATGGATTTTGCGAAAATACTGGATTGTTCCTCGGAGACTACATCGTGCCAAACTGACCCTTAACTTCAACAAGAAGGAATTACGAAACAAAGAAAACAGGATTTTATAGCTGAAGTCCCCTTTAAAAACCAGTTCTAGTATCATCCCGAAAAAAAACTGTACGAAGATGATATAACAGCGCGTGAACGCGGCGTTCAAGGCTAAATTTTTGCGCGAGACACGAGGCTGTTACGTGGCCAACTTTGTTATTTGGGGAGCGAATTTTCGGCCAATAGAATCGCTCGATCTGACGAGCGGGAACGTCTACATTCGCCATAGCAACTACGGACGGGAGTCAATCGGACTAATGACTTTAAATTTTGACAATAATAATTGTCACTTTTAATGTCTTGTCAAATATTGTGTTAATTTTTTTAAAGGTTCTGCAATTTATGTTGGGTTAATTAGTTTTTTTTTCTGTAAAAACCTTGGCAATTTTTTAATATTAATTAAAAAAAAAATAGGTTTTCATTATTCTCAAATATTTTCTTTTATAATGAATGCAGTTACGAAAGTCGGTGCTAAGCATTTATTAATGGAAACTGATGAAGTTGTAAGCAAAACCAAAAAGTGTTTTTTTTTTAAATCGTAACTTGGCATTAGGTACCTTCGGTACCTACCTACCTATTTGCCTTGTCAAAAAAAAATCATTTGCTAGCGTAACTTTTGTCCATCCGTGTGTCTATTTTAAGCATAATCTAAAATCTGCGGACCAAAAGAATAATATGAACTTTTAGTGGATGGCATGGGTAGGTAGGTAAGTATTTGGTGCCTGTTTACACGGAAGGTATTTTTCAGTATGTTTTTTTTAAATAAGCATAAAAATAATTGTTTTACTATTTTAAAAAGCAATCTTGCGTTAATTTCCTAAATGTCATATTCTTATTTTGTGAGCAAACATAGTGAATATCAATTATCAACAATTTACTTTATTTTTTCGAAAGAATGTTTAATAACTTTGGATCAAAAAGAAATTGACTTATTGTGTTTTGCTTGCAAACCAACGATATGTCCGTTTGCCAATAACGTTTAAAGAAATAAACTGAATGCATGACTAATCGCTTGTACCTATTTTGCGTATTTTGCTTTTTGTAGTGACAAAATTGTTTACAAAACAGCAAAATGAAGGTGAGTACCTGCTTTTTGTATAAGAAAAAACTATAGACAAAATTGCTATTTTAGTAAAGATTCATATAGAATTAATTGTCCAATAATAAAATGCAATAGATTTTTCTAGGTGTTTAGTGTATTTTAATACAGGCGCGGATTTAGGGGGGCCCAGGGCCCTCCAGAGCCTTGTACTAAGAGAATTTGATTAGCGAATTTTATAAAAATAAATACTGTAACATTAATATTAACTATTCGTACATGTTCTACAAAATATTATAAACAAAAGCAAACTGCCGTCTATGTAAGGTACCTATATAATATATAAATTATACCACAGAAATATAAAGAACACCTAACAGATCTATAATACGAATTTGTTATATAAAAATTGCAAGCCTTTTTCGGCATTTTTGATTTACATGCTCTTAGATTTTTCTGCGAATTTACTAAAGGAAACAAATAACCAAATACATAGTTTTTTTTTTCGTAAAACATCTTTTTTGAGAGCATTGTTTTTTTTTTTTGGAAAAACAGCTTTTCTGAAAACGGATTTACGAAATCTTTCTAAAATATTTTCTCAAAACCCCTCGCGCAAAACCCTATTTCGAAAGTACCTTTTTTCCAAAATGTCAAAGGATAATTTTTGAAAAATAGGTAGGAATGCAATTTCCGAAAATGTATTTTTTCGAAAACAGTATTAGGATATACATAAACTCTAAACTCTACCAGCTTAGAAAATGTTAAATAAAAAAAGATCAAAAACGATCCTGAACAAACCTAAACGAACCTTTTTGAGTTTGATCAGGTTTCTTTAGGTTTAGTATGTTACTTTCTCTTAAATTACTTTTTTCAAAAGCCGTTGCTTGGAAAAATAATATTCGAAAAGTGTTTTTCGAATTAATTTAATTTCAAATAAGATGTTCTCTGAAAAAATGTATTTTTGAAAGGGTTTAAAAAAATTCAAAAATTGGTTTTCGAAAAATTGCACTTAGGTACGTGAGTATATCCTTCCAAATGAGCAGAAGGCATAAATAAATAAAAGTATGATTGAATAGTTCCACTTTCATATTATTCAAACGATTGGCCCCCTCCCCTAAGTTTTTTTTACAAGAAACATGTTTTTGGTGTTAAATAAAGTAAATTTTGTTGAAAAACAGCTCTATCGAAAGATGCTTATTCGGAAACGGATCAAGAAAATTTTTTTGATTTTTTTTTTCAAAAAAGAATCTTTTAAAAATACATTTTCCGAAAACATAGTTTTCGTATTCGGTCAGGTTTGTTTCCTTGTGTCTGCTACATTACTATGTTGTAAACTACTTCTTCAAAAAAGCGTGTTTTTTAAATATGAATATTCGAAACAATGAAAAAATTTACTTTCAAAAAACATGTTTTCTAAAAAAAATATATACCTAGTTTCGAAATAGTTATTTTTGTATTAAGTGCGTGAAGTGAGTGTTTTTTTAATGGCATATGAGAGTGTCAATTTTTTGCCGAGACCGCAGGTCGAGGCGAAAAATTCTCTCGAATGTGCCATTAAAACACGAATTTCACAAACGAAATACAAACAACATTTTTTGTACAACTGAAAGTTTGAATTAATCGGTAAAATTGTATATTATAATAAAAATTTTACCATATAATTTCACATAATCAAGTTAACAGCCCTGTCGTTACTATAGAAATGGTTTGTTGGCACGTTGCTTGTTTTGTTGTCATACGTTGATAGCTGTTCATATTTATTGCAATTTTTTAAATAAATAGTATAAGTACTTAAAATGGATGTAGATTACGATAGTGATAGCGAGATTCCTTCAGATATAGCCGATATAGCAAATTCGGCTATAGCTAACATGTTACCGGCGAAATCAAAATTTATATACGAGAAAAATTATAACCAATTCCGTGAATGGTGCGGCAAGAAAAATATACAAAAAGTGTCTGAAAAGGTACTTATATGCTATTTTGAGGAGAAATCAAAAACTGTAAAACCTTCTACTTTATGGAGAGTCTACTCAATGTTGAAGAGTATGTTGAATGTTAAAGAAAATATTGATATAAAGAAGTTTTCAAAATTGGTGCCTTTTATTAAGAACAAAAACGTCGGATACCGAGGGAAGAAATCTAAAGTTTTATCGAGAGACGATATTAATAATTGTTCGAACTTCACCATCAATTATTATTGTAACAAATGAGATTTTTTGGTAGTTGGTAATTAATTAGTAAATTTGTACAAAAAAATTCAATACATTTTTTAAAAAGTAATGTTTTATCGTTTTTTTTGTAAATCATTTTTCCAGTTAAAAAAAGTCTTTTTTTCACCGTGAAAAAAAGTCTTTTTTTCACTGTTAAAAAAACAAAAGGTTTACGTATCGATAGCGATGAAAAAATGTCAACTTTTTTTGACAGTTGTACAAAAAGTACTTTTTAAAAGAAATTAAAAAAGTTTGTTTCCAAAAAAAAATGGAAAACACCCCCAGTTTTCGAATAACTGTATTATCGAGAAAGTTTTGTTTTCGAGAAAATTTATATTCGAAAAAACGTGCTTTTAAAAAATGTGTTTTTGAAAATTTTTTGTATATCAGTCCCAATGCACAGAACGTGTAAATAAAAAAAATGTTAGAATATTTGGAGGTAAGATAACCAACCGCTCTGTTTTTTCAAGAACAGATTTAGAATTTTCATTTATTATGAAATAGTGTTCATTTGGGGTCATCCGAGGGGTCATCCATTAATTACGTCACATGTAAAGGGGATGGAAGGTGGTCCACAAAGTGGGGGGAGGAGTCCTAAGCTTCGTGACGTCACATAATCTAAAATATTAAAACAACTAAATAGGGCCACGGGCGAAATGAACGTTATATTATAAGTATGAATAATATACAGTGACCGCCAAAAAGTCTGCACGATATGAGAAACTTTGTTAAAATTTGATTAAGGGCAAATTTGACTTTGGCATCAATTTTTGCTTGACCAAGAACCTAAAATGACATACATAAAGATAGTCATGTGATCCATGTTAGCTGTCACAAGTTACATTTTTTAAGAAAATGTCCTAAAAATGCTATTAGGTATTTGTAAGAATTTCGAAAAATGTCACAGTAAAAAGTTGTGTGGTTTGTCATCGAGATTCCATTATTAAAGTTTTGTTCAAAAATTTGAACTTTTAATTTTTTACATATTTTTTTAGCATCATAAATTTGTTTAAATGTTTACGTTTATTTCGTTATTATTAAGTTTAAACGCCATATTGTAACGTTTCTGAAGATGAGGTATACATTTTTTAAAGTTTACACAGTTTTTATAGCACAAAAATAAATATTTTTTAAAATTCCCTGAGCGGAACTATTACTTGATTTTTTAAGTGCTACAGAGCTTATTATTAACCATATCAAATGCAACAGTTTGAAAAGCATATCATATACTTATAGGATTTTAGAAGCTAACTAGTAAAAAACTTTTTTTTTATTAAAACTTTTATTTTTAAACTAAAACAGGAATAAAAAAATCAAAAATTTAAAGCTTATTCTTAAAACAGAAAAAAATGTTTACATTTTAGTGTGCCGTCCTTCCCTTTCTATACATTTAATTGTTTTTCTGGAAAATCCTTTTGTAACATTTTTCAGAAATCTTGGTGGAATTTCAAGGCAAGCCTCTCCTATAGTATTTTCCAAGTGATCCACGTTTTGAAACGGCTGTTTACGGTACACTTGTTGTTTGAAATAACCCCACAAAAATAAATTCATGACAGTTTGGTCAGGTTTGCTAGGAATACTCAGAATATCTGCCATTTCATTTTCCTCTGAACAAATTGTCTAAAAAATTTCTGACCTCAGCCGTGCTGTGAATTGTTGGTACCACAATATCAATCATTCCGGTAGAGACATGTTATCAATTCAATTGAATTTGTCCAGAATACGCCCAACTGTGGAATGCGAAACAAATTTTTGTGGGTGTCTTTGATTAAAAATATTCCCAGTGTCCCTATTTGTCCTATTTTTTACCGTGAATTAAAGCTGTCTCTATTTTTTCTTCGGTAGTAAGCATTTTTTAATTAATTTAATTTAATCGATATTTAAAAAACGTTTACACCAGTAGTGATTTGGTAACAATCAATTAAGTACCGTCCTATGTCAGCTTGTCGTGCCTATTTACATTTGTTTCAAACCCTACTGTTGAATTAAATTACAATAAAAATGGTATTTTTTGGATTTAAAAATTTTAACGATGCTTTTAATAAAAAATAAAAGTTTTTTATTAGTAAGCTTTTAAAATCTTATGGATGATATGCTTTTCTAACTGTTGTGTTTGATATGGTTAATAATAATCCCTATAGATCTTAAAAAATCAAGTAATAGTCCAATAGCGCTCAGGGAATTTTAAAAAATATTTATTTTTGTAACCTCTGCAGACGTTGGAAATGTATATTCTATCTTTAGAAACGTTGCAATATGGCGTTTAAGCTTGATAATAACGAAATAAACGTTAAAAATTGAAGAAAATTTATTATAGGTCCTAAAAAAATATGTGAAAAATTAAAAGTTAAAATTTTTAAGCAAAACTTTACAAATAGAATCTCGATGAGAAATCAAACAATTTTTTCCCATTACATTTTTCGAAATTTTAGCAAATAATACTATTTTCAAGATATTTTCTTTAAAAATGTAACTTTTGACAGCTAACATGGATCACGTGACTATCTTTATATATGTCATTTAAGGTTCTTGGTCAAGCAAAAATTGATGCCGAAGTCAAATTTGACCTGAATTAAATTTTAAAAAGTGTCCTCTATGGTGCAGACTTTTTGGCGGACACTGTATCTATATTATCCTATTATCTTACTTCGTCACTGATATTATCCATTTACGCATTTGCGGTCGGTATTACAGGTTGTTAGGACTGAAAGTTCAGATGATCTCAGGTTCTTCTGGTCCATGGACACAGGATAATTAATTTTTTTCAGTCCGGTTCAGTTTTCAGCCAAAAACAATGTAAGAATGTCTTTTTTTCTATTGATTTTGAGTACCTATCTATTGTTTGAGAACGTACAAATTGTTACTTTATTAAAAAAAAAATTTAAAATAATATTGGAAGGAAGTACTGTTTTAACTTAACTAAGTTATAAATTCCAAATTGCAAAATGAATGACGTCACAACAGGGGGGTCCACACGAATGTGATTACTTGTGACAAGGACGAGGGGGGGGGGGGTCAAAAAACGATTGAAATTTCTGTGACCTAATTTATGAATGACCCGCTATCCATTGATTGAAGTTTACAAAATGTGAAAAATGTAATGAACATTATCTTTCAATGGTAGAGACAAAAATGGTATTATTAGAGGCAGTGGCGAATTTAGATATTTGGGGGGGGGGCGATTAAATGAAAAATTAAAATTCGATATTAGTATTTTGGTTCTATATTATAAATTCACATTTTCACCTGATTTCGGCGGGGGGGGGGGGCTGACCCCCTCTGGTTCCGCTGATTAGAGGTAGAAATATAGGTTGTCCCTTACTCTCCGGCGCATGCATAAAACGATTAGTTTCTCGGAAATGCCCCCCCCCCCAAATGCAACCCTAGATCCGTCATTAATTTCCCCATCAATCTTTTAAGTTGACAATAATATAAGAAATTTATTCAAGCTTGCTGTAATTATTTGCTTTTGGTTTTGTATCTGTCCTCTATCTTTAAGATAGGTGCTCTTATGATATCGTTATATTGCATATCCATTTCGTAACACCACTAAAGTCGCTAAAGGCTTTTTATTGAAATTTTCTAACATTTAAGAATATCTATAAGAATAAATGTAAAAATTAGGTACTAGAAATGAGTACATAGTACTACATTGTAGGGTAGAATTGTACACAAAAGAACAGACCAATAAAAAACGGACATATTTGCGGCGGGCGACATTTTTTGGGGGTTTTCTATTTTTTTTTGCAAACCAACTTTTCGAATTTTTTTTAAAAAGTAGGTACTTTTCGAAACTACATTTTTATAAAGAAAACCTATTTTTTGAAAGTACATTTCTTCATTGTTTTGAAAAAAACTTCGAATATTCACAATAACAAAACACTTTTTTGAAGAAGTAATTTACTAAGTAGAGTAACGTAGACCCAAGGAAACAAACCTGACCGAACACAAAAACGGTTCGGTGATGTTAGTTCAGGATTTTTTTCTGTCTTTTTTATTGACATTTTCTACGCTAGTTGAGTTCATAATTTAATTTTTGAAAACCGATGTTTTCGGATAATGTAATTTTGAAAGATTCTTTTTTGAAAAATATATTTTAGAAAAAATTTGTAGATCCGTTTCCGAATAAGCAATAAAGCATTCTGATTAAGTTGTTTTTGATAAAATTTCCTTAATTTAACATCGAAAAAATGATTTTGAAAAAAAAACAGTACACGCGACAGGACCAATAATTGGTCCGTCCGTCCGTCTGTCACAGGCGATTTTCTCTGAAACTATTCGACGTAAAAATTGGAAATTTAGCACAGAGATAAAGTGTTGTGCACAGTCGTCTCTGTGTGTGTGACACAAAAATTGCGGAGAATTTTTTTTTCGAAATTACATTTTTTCGAAAAAAACTTTTCGAATATTTTTTCGAGCAACGGCTTTTGGAATAAGTAATTTATGAGAAAGTAACATACCAAACCTGAGAAAACCCGATCAAAATCAAAAAAATGTTCGTTTAGGTTTGTTCAGGATCGTTCTTTTTTCATCTTTTTTTGTTTAACATTTTCCAAGCTACTAGAAGTCATAGCTAGAGATGGAACATTCTCGAGAATTTATTTTTGGGAAATATTCTCCGAGAACAATGAGAATTTATCGCAAATTTTTGGAGAATTTATTTTATATGTTGGAGAATTTTATGTTTTGACTGCATAATAGTGCATAAACTGAAAGAACATATTTTTTACCAAAAGTAGTTTTTACAATAATTTTATCTGAAAAAATAGAGATGTAGAGATCGAACATTCTCGAGAATTTATTTTTGGGAAATATTCTCCGAGAAAAATGAGAATTTATCTTAAATTTTGGAGAATTTATTTTATATGTTGGAGAATTTTGATTTGTTTGACTGCATAAATTGGAAGAACATATTTTTTTACCCAAAGTAGTTTTTGCAATAATTTTATCTGAAAAAATAAAGAGATATCACTGCACATGCACAATACCTAATTTAGAAAACATTTAAATTGTAAATTAACGTAATTTACGCATCTTAGTCAAAATTAATTTAATTTAATTAATAAATTTTTATTTCCATTATTTTCGAGTAACTTTACTTATAAAACACAACTTAGAAACGCATTGTATGAAATAACATGTCTAAACAAGTTGTTTAAAACAACACAGAAAAGAAATAACGATAAAGATGCTCCAAGCTACACCTATGATACAATGGCGGAATTAAAATAAATTACCGTAAATTGCCATAAATTCTCCGAGAATATGAATTTCCCCGAGAACTTTCTCGTTCTCGGAAATATTCTCGGTAATTTTCCAGTAATTTATATTTTTTTCTAAAATCATAAATTCTCGAGAATTTATGCTGGGAAATATTCTCGGCAATTTACCGGTCTCCAGAAATATTCGCTCGAGAACATTATCATGGCACATCTCTATTCATAGCCTAATGCTGTTTTCAAAAAATTCATTTTCGGAAATTGTATGTACTTATTTTTGAAAAATCATTTTCTTAAAGACATTTTTGAAAAATGTACATACTTTCGAAATATGCGTTTTGGAGAATTTCATAAATGCGTTTTCAAATGAGCATCTTTTGCTGTTCAATATTTTTGAACAAAGGTGCTTTCGAAATAGATTTTCGAAAAATTTTGTAAATCCGTTTTGAAAAAGCTGTTTCTCCAAAAAAAAATGCTATCAAAAAATATGTTTTTCGAAAAGAAAACCCATTTGGTTATTTTTTCCTTTAGTAAGAAATGTTTTCGGAAACCATCCTTTAACTAGTAGATAAATCAAGAATGCCGAAAAAGGCTTCAATTTTCTTATAACATCTTCGTCTCGATATTCGTATTATAGATCTGTTATTTCCATATACATATGTATTTTTGTGGTATAGTTTATATATTATAGACCTTACATAGACGGAAAATGATTGTTTTTGTTTATAATATTTTATAGAACATGTATGAATGGTTAATATTTATGTTACAATATTTATTTTTATAAGATTGGCTATTAAAATTATTTTTGTACAAGGCCATAGGGGGGCGCCCAGGCCCGTAGCCAGGGGCGCCATGGAGGCCCCCCTAGAGCTGACCTGACACCCCCTAGAAAATTTACCTCTTCTAAATGAAAATATTTATATCGACTTTGGAACGTGCAACACCGCTTTATATTAAGTTAAATTTGTTTATTTTGCGGTCTATGTTAAATGAAAATGCTACAGAGCTTCCCGATATTTTTCAGTGCATTTTTAGGCAAAAACTCGCTTGTAAAGATACTTACGAACTTTTAGCGACTTGCCGTACTTTCACATGTACCACGGCACTTTGTGAATCTAATTTTTTCGTCCTAACTAGAATTGATAGACCTCAACGAAGGTCAATGCTGCATGCTGCATCCAAGATTGGCAGACCTTATCTATTTAGCCTTTGAAACAGCGAGGGTAAATAACAATGACATATGTGTCGACAATCTGTTGGTTTAGTTTAACAATTAAAAAGATAAAACACCTCAGTTATTTTAAAAGATATATTTATACTTTTATTTCAGTTTCTAAATATTTATTTTTTATTTATTTATTTTTTGGTAAAAGAGTAAGTTTTAGTTTATTTCAAATGTTTCTTAAATTCTTAAATATATAACCGTTTTGTGTTATAGCTGTTTCGTTTGCTCTTCAAAAGCGCGTATTTTTAAAATAAAAGTCATGTTACTCTTTTTAAATCCGCAGTGGTAGATCCAGAAATTTGGGGGAGGGGGGGGGGCGACTAAATGAAAAATTAAAATTCGATATTGCTATTTCACGTATATATTATAAATTCACATTTTTCGCATAATTTGGGGGGGGGGGGGGTGTCTGGATCAGCCACTGTAGATACGGGTCCCTAAGTAGAGATTTTTTATTTTATGATAGAGTACATTTTTATTTCGTTTCAAATGTTGTTTTTAAATACCTACATATACTCGTATATTCGTCTTGCAGAAAATTTTTTTTAATGATACTTTCATTGGAAAAGGAAAAGCAAAACTGTCTATGTCTTTTTAACATTTCTACACTATAATGTAGAAAAAATATTAAGCCCCCCAAAAATTTTGCTTAGCCTCCCCTAAAATGCAGGGCTGGATACAGCACTGCCTGCGCCCCCCTCTAAATCCGCGCCTGCTACATTCATACATTGAGAAAATTTAATTCTTGGTAATAATTACAAAGAATTTCTAATATACTTTTTGCCTCTTTTTAGCAGAAAAGGGCAACTAATGCCTAGAACATTCCTTTTCTACTCCCGTACTCTAATATTTAAAGTAAATATCTTCGATACGTTTCATAACAATGTTCATTATGATACAAATTTTTATTATGAAACCGCATTATTAGCCAATTTAAAACCCATACTAATTTAATCAAGTGGCATCTTCTTAATACAAATGATCTGACTTCGACATTCTTTTACTAAAATTTGCATTTTGATTAAAACTTTTATGAGTATTTAAATTAGAAATTATGTCAGATTTATTGTATTAGTAAGAGTGAATAATTTAATTTGTTTGACTGTTGCCAAATTAAATGAATTTTGTTCAGTTTATTATTAATGAAAAAATATTAGTCGTAGAAAAAATTGTGTATATGCAACTCTCAAATAAACTGGTCAACAAAAAAATCGGCAAAAGCTATTTTAACTCGACTTTTCAAACTGCCATAACTTTTTAAAAACTTAACTTTTTTGAGAGCGGTTTTCGGATATCGATAGCTCGTCTTTCCCAGATTAAGTATCAAGAACTGATTTGGCAATGGAAACGGCATTTTCATGCTATACAGGGTGATTAATAAGGTAATGTAAAACTACTAAAAGTTTCGGTGTGTGCCATATTGCGAATAAATTTTTTTGGTCGTTCCGACATAGCGTGTTAGTAAGCTGATATTAATATCTCCAGACGTGTTCGCCGAAATTTCGATTAATGGTCTTTAACGGAAAATACAGGAGGAAACATAAAAAGCACACAAAATTTGGTAGCCTCATTTTTAAAACGCTGTAGCTCGAAAACGGATTGATAGACTTTGTCGGGCTTTTTAGGTATTAAAAGCCCTTTCGTGTAGCATTTTACCTAATAAACTGTTTTCTTTTTCAAGGTCAAAATGTTGGCGTTGTATAGGGGTGAACCAAAAAGTGAATGAAAATCATTGTTAAAAATGATTTTTTTTAATTTGTGAAAATTGAGCGGTATGTGTTTGTTTTCTTCCAAAACTAGGGCGTTCTGTCCAACTCTTGATTAGTTATACAGCGTGTCCAGAAACCATCTTAACAAATGGAAAACATTTTATTTTTGTCTTTACGGGAGAAAAGTTATTTTTCATAAAAAGTTCTACATTGTGAGAAAATAGCATTGCCACTCAAAAATTTGATTTAAGACATACAGGGTATCCCAAAAATCTAAAAGTCCTAATCCGCGTGAAGCTAAAAAGACACAAATCGTTATTTAAAAGTAAACTGCCACTGTAAATGTACTAGAGGTAACTTTTATGTTAGCGAATTAGGTTTGGAACATACAGGAGGTCCCAAAAATAAAATTTATTTTTTATTATTGACTTTACAAAAAAAATATCGTCATAAAAAGTCTACATTGTGAAAAAGATCATGATTAATCAAAAACTTTATGTAGGACAATACAGAGTGGCTTAAAAAGCTGAAATTCTCAATTTACGTAAAGTTAAGGAGACACCAAATCTTTATTTAAAGATAAACTGTATGGAAAAGGACGAAGGTTACGTGGAGGTTTAAATTTATTTAGTTATTTAGTCATGTTTAGTTATTTAATATGTTTTTTACCCTAATATTTCATTTGTTACTAAAATTGTATTAAATACAAGTAAACCTTCAATCACCCTGTACGTCTCATTTTAAGTATAAGTGCTTACTTATCACTTAATTAGTAACCTTGCACAAATACCATACTGGTTGAATTAAAATTTAGCTTACCCTTGTTTTAAGGCCAGTTCAGAGTTTTAAATTTTTTAGCCACCCTATATGTCCTAGATCAAATTTTTGAATCATCATGCTCTTTTTTCACAATGTAGAACATTTTATAAAGATATAGGTACTTTTTTGTAAAGTCGATAATAAAAACATTTTTATTTTTGGGACCTCCTGTATATTTCAAACCTAATTTACTAACATAAGAAGTTAACACTAGTACATTTACAGTGGCAGTTTGCCTTTAAATAACGATTTTGGGTCTTTTTAGCTTCAAATGGATTAGGACTTTTACATTTTTGAGCCACCCTGTATGTCTTAGATCAAATTTTTGAATGGCTATGCTATTTTCTCACGATGCAGAACTTTTTATGAAGGATTACCTTTTTCGTAAAGTTAAAAATAAAAAAGTTCCGCATTTGTTAAGATGGTTTCTGGACACGCTGTATAACTAATCCAAAGTTAGACAAAACGCCCTATTTCTGAAAGAAAAAACACGCATACTGCTCAATTTGTACAAATTAAAAGAAAATTTATTTTTAACAATACTTTTCATTTACTTTTTAGTTCACCCCTATACAACGCAAACATTTTGACATTGAACAAAAAACAGTTTATTAGGTAAAACTCTGCACAAAAAGGGCTTTCAATTCCCAAAAAGCCCGACAAAGTCTATTAATCCGTTTTCCAATTACAGCGTTTTAAAAATGATGCTACCAAAATTTGTGTGCTTTTTCTGTTTCCTCCTGTATTTTTCGCCAGAGACCATTAATCGAAATTCCAGCGAACACGTCTGGAGATATTGATATTAGCTTACTAGCGTGCTATGTCCAAACGATCAAAAAAATTTATTGGCAACATGGCACACACCTAAACTTTTAGTAGTTTTGCATTAACTTATTAATTACCCTGTATAGCATGAAAATGTCGCTTCCATTGCAAAATCACTTCTTGTTGCTTAATTTGGGAAAGACGAGCTGTCGATATCCGAAAACCGATCTCAAAAAAGTTAAGTTTTTAAAAAATTATAGCAGTTTGAAAAGTCGAGTAAAATTCGCTTTTGCCGATTTTTTTGTTGACCAGTTTAATAACCATTAACGCACTCGCGTTCGTAACGACACTCGTCACGGTTCGTGTCGTTACCTTATGCTTGTGTATTATGTAATAGCCATCATTACATAATCGTTGCGTAATATACTACTAAAAAATATCAAAAATGGAAATGTTCTCAGCATGGTTATTTCATACAAGCTATCAAAGAAATTACTTTTCCAAGCATAGGTTTCCATCTGAGAGATAGAATGTTCTCGAGAATTTATTTTATATGTTGAAGAATTTTATGTTTTAACTGCATAAACTGAAAGAACATATTTTTTTACCAAAAGTAGTTTTTACAATAATTTTATCTGAAAAAATAAAGAGATGTTGAGATGGAACATATGTTTTAACTGCATAAACTGAAAGAACATATTTTTTTACCAAAGTAGTTTTTACAATAATTTTATCTGCAAAAATAAAGAGATGTAGAGATGGAACATTCTCGAGAATTTATTATTGGGAAATATTCTCTGAGAAAAATGAAATTTATCGGAAATTTTGGAGAATTTAATTTATATGTTGGAGAATTTTATGTTTTGTTTGACTGCATAAATTGGAAGAACGTTTTTTTAACTAAAGTACCTAGTTTTTACAATAATTTTATCTGCAAAAATAAAGAGATAGCACTCCACAATACCTAATTTAGAAAATATTTAAATTGTAAATTACCGTGATTACGCATCTTAGTCAAAATAAGGAAAGATCAAATTTTTATTTCCATTATTTTCGAGCAACTTTATTTATAAATAAAACACAACTTATAACGCATTATATAAAATAACATGTCTAAACAAGTTGTTTAAAGCAACACAGAAAAGAAATAAAGATAAAGATGCTCCAAGCTCCATCTATGATACAATAGTGGCATTAAAATAAATTACCTTAAATTTCCGTAAATTCTCATAAATTCTCGGAGAATATGAATTTTCCCGAGAACATTCTCGTTCTCGGTAATTTTCCAGTAATTTATATTTTTTTCTAAAATCATAAATTCTCGAGAATTTATGCTGGGAAATATTCTGGGTAATTTACCGTTCTCAGGAAATATTCCCTTGAGAACATTCTCATGGCACATCTCTAGGTATTCTCTAGGATTTTTAATACTTTTTTGGCTGTAAAACCTGTTATGTAGGTACTTCAGACAATTTTTAATTGTTATTTCTGTTTTAATTAAAACATCTCCAACTCCAACATTTCCTAAAAAAATTACCCTTTCGTGGGAAGGGGGCAGCCGTTTTACAGTTTGGCGGTTAAAACTCTATGGACGGCCTTGACATGAAATATTATGAATCATCCAAACCTGGATTAAGAACTAATCTTTATTACTAAAGCATTACGCTCAACATTGCTTTGTACATATATATTATCTACCTATTTAGTAATATTTAGGATGTAATTTTACTTCTACTCATACCTAGTCAGTGTAGCCAATCCAAGAAGAGAACTCAAATATTTACAAAAAAAAAATTATTGTAAAAGCATTTTCAGATTTTATAAATTAACCTTAAAACAGAGATAATAAAAGCCTAATCTGAACACAAACTAGACAAATCCTTGAACCGTTTTAACAAATTTATACGGCAGTAGTAAATTTGTCCAGATTTCTAATACTAACAAGTTATGGAAGGATCTAAAATTAATAGTGGGAAAGAATGCGCATTATTTATTTTATTCTTGTTCAGAAACTTTTTGATAAATATAGAATAGAAACAGAAGAGCAGGTTTTAATTATTATATTTATATCACAATACGTGCAATATGCAAACGTTCGTGAAACGTTAATAGAGGGTTCCCAGCGGCTAAAGCAGGAGAACGTCAGGGGATTCAAAAACCGTCAGAGGAAAGTCACAGTAAACGGAAAATTTCAGTAGTAATCGATAAACATAAAGTTTTTTTTCCTAGTCAAGGAAAATAGAAATTTCCGTTATTTTTTAGTTTGTAAAGAATATTACTAACCTATTTTAAAGTTGCTGATTCGGTTTAAAAGGGATTTGTTTTTTTCCTGGTTCAATGTTCTCACATTACAAATAAAACGATTCTTTTAAATAAATTTTACTATATACATAATATATTTAACTGAAAGTTGAATGCTTGATTTTGAATGGGATAAAAAATTTGCTGGCAAAGCTGTAGCGTAGCAGTTATTTTTTATATATGTTAATAATTTTGCTAATATTGATATACGTAGGAAAATAACTCTATTTGCAGATGATGCAACTATTTTGTGGCGTAGCAGAGACAGCATCGACGAAAGAGTAAACAATTACTTGGCAAATATTAAGCGATGATGCGAAGCTAACTAGCTTACCTTTAATATTACAATACCAGTGTTACATGCGACTTGCGACTTGAACAACATATTATTTTTAGGGAATTTTATTGTAAATAATTAATTTGACTGAAAATAGATTTCTGTGGTGCTTTATAGATAATAGACTGAAATTTGAGGGCCATGTACAGAGACTAAGTACTAAAATTATTGTCTCAAGTTGCTATTCAATTTCCAAAGAATTGGATCCTGATATTGTAGTTGATAGTTATATTCCTTTAATAGAGTCACATTTACGATATGGTATATTTCCTGGGAAACTTCTTCCACAGGCGGATTTTGAAATTTTAAAGTTTTATATCTCTGTTGCTACTTACGGGACCCATGCCAAGTTCAGGGGTTTTAATAGTAAGCCTACTAGGAATGTTTTGGTAAAGAAAAAAAATATTTTGTAACTTGCGAAAAAAAGTTATATTGTAATTATTATTTTTTTAAAACAATTTTTACAACATTTTGTCGAGATTTTTTAAATTTTAAGACAGAAATGTCTTGGTAGAAAGTTATACTGCCGTCCTAAGCAAAAACACCACACCTTCGATTATGATAATTTGGAATAAATCGAATTTTAATATTTTTAATGTTCATACTCTTCTTAAATAGTTGTGATTTTATCCAGTTATATTTTGTTTTTATGATTATTTTTATAAAAAATGGATACTATAAAGAGTAAAAAAATAATAGTGTTTTTATTTTTTACATTTAAATTGCAGATGCTAGGAATTGGGGCAATTTTTTTTACAAAAATACTCATTAATTTTAATAGAACTTTCTACTAACGCATTTTTTTCTCTTAAAATTTAAAAACTCTCGACAAAATGTTGTAAAAACTGTTTTAAAAGAATTGTAATTACAATACCTAAACGTGTTAATTTTAAGGGGCGGGGGCTCAGTCAAAATTCAACTTTTTTTCGCAAATTACAAAATATTTGTTTCTTTACCAAAACATTCCTGAACCCCTGAATTTGGCATGGGTCCCGTTAGTAGAAACAGAGATATACAACTTTAGGAGGCTGCATTTGCCGTCCACACCCATTTATTGCCAACATAATTTTATTTTAGTATAATTTTTTGCTTTATATTTCTTCTATATGAATATTTTTACTATAGTAATCGTAGATTCATATTCTATGGGTATTTTTTAAGGTATTAATAAAAGTTTTAAGATATTTTATGATTTATTTTAGGAAAACAATATTGAGGTTCTAGTGACAAAAAAATCACCACATATCTCTTAAAATATTCTTCTAAATAAATCATTATACGTTTAGAAAGTATTATTTTTTCTGTATATGCAAATAAATGGAAAGCCCGTTAAATATATAAAGCTAAATTACTAAATTGCATAATAAAATTTATTTCGACAATGATTTTTGGTTCTCTTTTGCAATAACCATGAAATAAATCTACCATAACTTATAGAAAATACACATAGCTATACACTTCATATTGTTTTTCTTTTATTTTAACGTACAGGTATTTCTAATTATTATTTGTTTCATTGTTTCCTTATTTTGCCCATTTTGACATATTCAAATACAAATATCAGCCACACTTGCGCATAATTTTACCAAAATGCTTGCGCTTGTTCTGCCCATGCTCCAATAGTAGAGCGCCCTCTATAAGATGTTGAACTGTCACTTGTCACTCTTGAATAAACACATTTGATATAACAGTTTAGAAACATTTTTGGAAATATTTCGGCAACATTTTCGATAAAGGTTTCGATTGTGTATCGAAACAGTGAAAGTCACAGCTAGCACCAACCACCTGGAAATGCGCCATTTAAAATGTATACGTTTCAAAAATATTTCCATATTTGTTGCCAACGGTTTCCAATTTGTGTCAGAAACAGAAACAATTACGTTTACCAAAATGTGTCTAAAAATGCTACTTGGGTATAGTATGGATACCAGCCTATTGTTGCCTAACTTACTGTTAATTGAAAATGAGTGCACTTTGAGGTTAAAATAAAAAGTAAGAGTATTTAATATTGTTAGCTTCAAAAGAGTGTAATGTACGGTTGGTAACGCTAACCATTATATTTGAGAACATTTAAAGAACCAATATCAAAATCACGGTCGGACTTGTTAAGAATACTGCACATTTCTAGAGAGAGACAAAACATTGTCCAATGAACGATCAGTGAAACTTGACCAAACTTCTTTAAAATGCTTATTGCTGGTTTAAACACAAATGTTTTGTTATCTTCTGACAGCCCACGACGGCCGAACGTAAAATAATTGACTGAAAATTGCTGGCAGGATATGAATCTAAACTTAATATACCTACTCATAAAGTTATTGTTAAAAATTTTAGAGCCAAAAAACCAGGTCAAAGTGAAATTAAGTTGGCCACCGTGGACGCGATTGGAAAATGCCAGCTTAATTAAAAAATACGTATAATAAAGAGCGTCTTATAAAACCATTTACAGGAAATGTCAGAGAATTTCCTTTTATCAACGCAACTTGATAGGGTTCGACCGATATAAATTTTTTTTGCCCATGCCGATATATCAGTATCGGCCGATAAGAAATATGCCATATTTAACGCATTTTTTTAAACTGTACTTTATCGCAAACAAAACCAACACGTATCGGCACTGACAACATACATTATATGGTATAAACGAGATTTTACTCAAAGGCTATCTAAGCATTTCGTTTGAAAACTCCCCAATCGTGGGAATTCGCGAGTATTTACATGGTGTTAATATAAAATATAAGTGAGTCAGACCTGTATCGCAACTAGAGATGGAACATTCTCGGGAATTTATTTTTGGGAAATATTCTCCGAGAACAATGAGAATTTATCGGAAATTTTGGAGAATTTATGTTATATGTTAGAGAATTTTATGTTTTGACTGCATAAACTGAAAGATACTTTTTTCCAACAGTAGTTTCTACAATAATTTTATCTGAAAAATAAAGAGATGTAGAGATGGAACATTCTCGAGAATTTATTATTGGGAAATATTCTCCGAGAAAAATGAGAATTTATCGGAAATTGTGGAGAATTTATTTTATATGTTGGAAAATTATTTTGTTTGACTGCATAAATTGGAAGAACATGTTTTTTTACCCAAAGTAGGTTTTCCAATAATTTTATCTAAAAAAATAAAGAGATAGCACTGCACACACAATGGCTAATTTAGAAAATATTTAAATTGTAAATTAACGTGATTACGCATCTTAGTCAAAATAAAGATAAATTAAATTTTTATTTCCATTATTTTCAAGTAACTTTATTTATAAATAAAACACAACTTAGAAACGCATTGTATTAAATAACATGTCTAAACAAGTTGTTTAAAACAACACAGAAGAGAAATATACATAAAGATGCTCCAAGCTCCATCTATGATACAATAGCGGCATTAACATAAATTACCTTAAATTTCCGTAAATTCTCATAAATTCTCCCAGAATATTAATTTTCCCGAGAAAATTCTCGTTCTCGGAAATATTCTCGGTAATTTTCCAGTAATTTATATTTTTTTCGAAAATCATAAATTCTCGAGAATTTATGCTGGGAAATATTCTCCGTAATTTACCGTTTTCGGGAAATATTCCCATGAGAACATTCTCATGGCACATCTCTAATCGCAACTGCCTCGAAGATAGAGGGGGGTCGAAAAGTGCTCGAAATGGTTCGTGTAAATATAGCACAGAGCGCGCGAGAACTTGGCCTGGCCTCTGCGCTAAGTTTGAATTTTCTTCAAAGTTAGGTAACTTGTACACCGAAGTTCTGAAATTTGAAGTCGGCGCTGTTTTAAAGTATAATAGAAATCCGTAATGATAATACATTAGGTAATACATTGTTAATAAATTTAGATATTTATTACTAGCCTAATTATCAGCCTAATTGCGTTCGACTTTTAGTAATTTGTACACAAAAGTTCTGAACTTTAAAGCAAGCGCAACTTCTTATTAATTGTTTATGAATTATCATTAAAGACAAAATTAGATTTTCTGACCTCAATAACCCCGAAAATGATATGTTAGTTAACATTTTTGGAGAAATTCAGAGTCGCTCCTTTTATTATTTCTACCCCCCCCCCCCCCCCCCGTAACTTTTCGATTAACATTTATTAGCAAAGATTTGATATTCTTACCTCACTAACCCGGAAATTGACATGTTGGTTAAAATTTTTGAACAAATTCTTAGTTAAGTACGCCTTTTTATCATATCCATCCACTCGTTAATTTTTTTTATCATCTGTTAGACAAAATAAAATTTTCTGTCTTCACTAACCCAGAAAATGGTTAACTTTTTTGGAAAATTTCCTAGTTTCTCCCCCCCCCCCCCCCCCCCACCCCCCCGGTAATTTTCTTTAACATATGCTAAACCAAATTAGATTTTATGCGCTCACTAACCCCGAAAATGAGATATTAGTGAACATTTTCAGAAAAATTCCGGTTTCCTCGGTCCGGTTTTACCCCTCTCACCCCCTCCCCTTTATTTTTTTAAGTGAAATACCAACAGGATCGCCGGACCGTCATGCTAAACACAAAGGGAAAAAATGATTGAAATTGGTGCTGCCATTTCAAAGTACACACGCAAAAATGGTCGATTTCAAGAGTTTTTTTAGTTTTTCGCAGTTTTTTTTTAGGTTTTCACCCACTTCAGCAAAAAACTCTAAAATGGGACCATTCGGGAGGACTCACCTACAAAGCAAAACAAAATTATCGAAATGGGTTAATCCGCTCAAGAATTATGCGTGAACTTACATAAAAAAAATGACACATACGGGTCAAATTGATAACCTTCTCGTGAAGTCGGTTAACAAGTTTCTTTCAAAAAATGTAAATTCGAAAAAATGTATTTTTGGGTCAATGGCTCAATGGTGAGTGGCCTTACAGGACTCTTAAAGTTTGTTTGTCTAGGGCTGTTTAAGTGAAAAGGTTCTTTTGTTATTAAAAAACAAGCTATTACAGTACGAAAGTAGAGTAAAAGTAAAATATGAAAGTAACCCCAATCACGAAACCCTAAAAACGTAAACTTTAGAACGATGGTTCAGTTTAACAAAAAAAGCTTTATTTTACGTAAAACTTTAAAGTTCTCTAAAAGTAAACTTTACTAACGAATAAAAACGAAATCTAGAACGGGGAAGCCAACTAGACAAAGCCTTGAACCTTTAAAAAGTGATCAGATAGTAGTAAATTCGTCCAGTTTTGGAAATGCTGGTTTACATCGAAATGAAATAATGTAGTACACTGGCTATAAGAAAGTATGCGTAATAGATTATTCTTGTTTGGTGTATCTGTTACGCTCAATAGTCGAATTCGGGCAATGCCCGAAAAAAATACGCAAAACTAGTTTTGAGCAACGAATATTTCCCAAACCCGAAATTTTATTTTTATACGGTTATTGAGCATTACAAAATAAGCAGAACTAGTTTTGCGCAATTTGAAATGTACAAAACTAGTTCTGTACATTTCTGAATGGCCAGCACTAGTTAGGCTTGTTTTACAGACTCCCAAACCCAAATAAAGAGTTGTTTTTTGTTTTGAATTTATTTCGTTTGTGCGACAAAGAAATATCACTTAGAAGTGCATCCTCCGATATTTCTGGATCTACACAAGGTTTTATTTCATGTATGTGCAGTAAAAAGTGTATTAATAGAGCATGTTCTTGTCGAAAAAAGAATGTCATCTGCAATTCTAAGTGCCTTCATTCAAGCTCTTGTTCAAATAAATAATTTTTTAAACTTAACTGAATATCTGTCTAAGAATAAAGTTTTATTTGTTGTATTTGTCAGTATTTAAATAAAATATATTATTTAAATAACATTTCCAACTTTATTTTATTCGGACGCTTCGCGCTGATTAAATGAAAAAAGCATAACTAGTGCTGGCCATTCAGAAATGTACAGAACTAGTTTTGTACATTTCAAATTGCGCAAAACTAGTTCTGCTTATTTTGTAATGCTCAATAACCGTATAAAAATAAAATTTCGGGTTTGGGAAATATTCGTTGCTCAAAACTAGTTTTGCGTATTTTTTTCGGGCATTGCCCGAATTCGACTATTGAGCGTAACATATCTACAACTTAATAGCCAGATGAGTAGAAATCAGATAACAGCTCTACTATTTTGGTTTTTAAACCGACTTCAAAAAAGGTGGTTTCTGTGTTCGACCTGTATGTATGTAATAAATACATGCATATTTCCTATTAAGATAAAATAAAATCTTATGTAAAAAATACTTTTATTATTTAGATGTACTAAAACGAAAAAAAAAGTATAGATGTTTCATTGTGGCAATGGTAAATGCTATTTATAAATAAGTGGGCGTAGTTCGGGTGGGTGGATCCTAATAAAGGTAGTATCGAAGTTATCACTGAAACAGATATAATATATTATGTTAAATTTATTTTCTTAAAAGCTTGTCGCGCGCCAAAAGTTCATACCGGCATTCATTTTGTTTGGCAGTAATTATATATGTATATGTTACGCCGAATTTGCGTAATTGCCGATTTCATGTAATCGGCAAATTTTTGCCGAATTCGTGAAATAAGCAACAGAGTTGCCGATTTCATGTAATAGGCAAAATAATGTCCCAATACATGAACTGAACATACACGCCT